>JBBGZY010000363.1:600000-1000000 GCA_037952925.1 Lithobates clamitans
AAAAACAGGGGTTCCTCTTTTGAAGCATCACTGCTTAAAGGAGTTGTAAAGGCAGAAGGTTTTTTATCTTAATGCATTCTTTTTACAGTACAGCTCTACACATTTATTCCTTCTTCTGCCTATGTGGAGGGTGGTGTGTGCCTTTCCTCCAATCAGCTGTCACACAGTGTATGCCAAGATATCACTCCTACTGCTGAATGAGGAAGTAAAAATTCTAACACAATGTAAGAATTCTAAAGAATATAGCAAGTTAAAGACAGTAGATATGCATGTACAACTTATGTAGGGAGATTTGTTTCATCCCTGTGTATCATCTGAGGCTGTTCAATTCACTGGGTATATGTGAGGGTTTACATCCATTTTACAGGCATTTCATTGTTTTATGGCCTGCTCCATGCCAAATCTACCTTCATCAAGAACCCACATCTATGTAAGTGGGAAAGGGATCTTAACTGCTCCTTTTCCGACTCTCAGTGGCTGAAAGCCATTGCAACAGCAAATACTCTAGATGTTCCAATTAATGGGACATGGCGCAGAAACTTCACCTGTGGTGGTATTTTACTCCATACATATTAGCAAAATTCTCCTCTGCTGCTGCAAATGAATGCTGGAAAGGATATGGATGTACTGATACATTGCACATGTTATGGTCCTGTCATCATCTTTGTAGTTTTTGGGTAAAAAAAAGTTACTCTCCTGGATTACAGGTCTTATAATCAAATGCAATATAGAGCAGGCAGTTCTTAGTATCAATATTTCTGATACTCCCAACCCACTACATCCAACCTTTATGCAAGTAGTATTTGCCACTAGGGCGGTAATCTTGAGGAAATGGAAAACTAATGACGTTCTGGGTGTGAGGGAGGTAATCAAAAAAGTCGAGGAAGTATATAAATACAAGCAAATTGTGGCCTATAAAGATGGTACACTTACACAGTTGCAAACTGTGGTGATCCTCATTTCTTTATCCCCATACTATAACGTAAGACTTGGAAGCATTGCCACTATATATGGTAGGCGATGCAATGGTACACCTATGTTCTTTGTTCTATATGTTCGTTTTCATGTCTTTTTTAAACTGCTATTGTGTAGTTTTGATCAACATTAAAAGAGAAGTATGGGATTTTTTTTTATCCCATAATCATACTTACCTAGGTGGATGCAGCATTGGTCTGATAACAGTATAGTCAGTGTTATCTGGTGCTCCAAATGGAGTAATCCTTAGGGGTATAGTCTGTGGTTGTAATAGCTGGATGATGATGTATCCATAAGTTGGGTGGATGGAAAAGAAAGGGGTATTAAGGGTTAAAAGGGAAGGCAGCCATCCTTCAGAGTGTGTCCAGAACTCTGCAAGACATGTAAGGGAAAAAAAACAGGGAGGGGAGGAAGTACCGATGCCTTGGGCATGCTGGGTTGGTTAGCTCTGGGGGGGGGTACGGTTATACTGTCTATACTCACCCTGCGCAGCAACAACAATCTAAGCACTAGAGACTGTGAAGGGTCATCACTGAGGCAAGTTAACTAGGCAGGTAACCATACACACAGTAGTCAGCACCACAAGTTTAAACAGAAATATGCACTAATCCGATCATCTGCTCGGACCTTAAAAAATGTCTGTACTGCTCGCTGCCACACCCACACAGGAAGGTAACAGAATTTACACTAGGGTATATAAAGATATATAAAGATTCTAGTATATAAAGTATATAAAGATTCTACTTAAATATTTTTAAATATCATTTTAATGAATAGATAAGAAAAAAACGTGCAGGTAATATTTACAGAAAATATATTACAATGCAAACCTAGCAAAAGTAAATAAAAAAGTGAGAAAAGAAAATACTTAAAGCATATGTTACCTTAATATTTCATATTTCCGATATGTGCCTATTGTACCATGTACTTGTGTTAAAAAGTATCCAGTTTTGTTTGTATTACTTCTTTAGTGTGAAATACTTGGTGTTCCTGCCAGTCCCTCTGCTTTCCTATTTCTGATCACCCTAGGCATGAGAGCTCATCTATATCAGCATGATCAGTTTTCTGGCTGTGCTAGGAGAATTGCCTGCCAACGCCAATGATCAGGCTTATGCTGACACACTCCCTGCACAGTCATTCACTGAGAAAATTAGTGTTCTGCTGTTTCTCCACCCCCAACTCTCTAGGCCCTTTATGCAGCTGAGAACAGTGATCACTTACAAAAAATAAGGTGTGTGTATATATATATATATATATATATATATATATATATATATATATATATATATATATATATGTAGCGCCCACCTACCTATGTGTGTGCTAAATTAGTCAGTTAGGATTAGTGTTAGGTAAAATTGCCAGTGTTTTACCATGTTGGTGTAAGCTGATTGGTTAATGTGGTTGAGAGATTTGTTAGATGAGAGGAAGGTGTGGCCACCTACACTCTGCCCTGTAAGATTTCCATCACTTTCTCTGAAATGTTCCGGAAAGTGGGTGGACTGAAGGAGCAGAGTGGCAGGTAGTTTTTGGAGACCCTTCTGAACCAATCATTGTTTTGCTTGGGCAGAGGCAGGACTGTTATAAAAGCTAAGGTCACATGTTTCCTGGTGTGGTTGGAGATGGGATTTTGATACAGAGAAGCAGCAAGAATGTGACCCTCAGGGGTCCAGGCTTGAAGGCCTGGGGGTGTAATGCTCTCAGCGCTGGATAGCACCAGATCTTCAACCTGAAGGCCTAAGGGTTCAGAGACCTCAGCGCTGGATGGTTCATTCACTAAAGTCATTTAAAGAATCTCCAGGAGCAATGGGTCAGACATCACCGGCTGGGATGGTTCTGAACATTCGGAGCAGGAAGTGGCTGATAAAAGGATGCGGTAGATCGGGGTGCGCCTGGACTTTTCTTGAACCGACCAGGGAGGATTGCAGGAGTCAAGATAGGCAGGTGAGGCCTGGCACTTCTAAGATCTGAATCCCAGGGTGTTTTTCAGAGAGGCACCTGTCGGATCATTAAGGGAAAAGGATAGAACTACCATTACAGGAACCAAAGATTTAGAGGCAGCTCATACTTCCTGAAGATACAGACTGTACATATTGCACATTCTTCTCTGCCATGCAGTAAGGAAAAATAATAAAGTTTAATGTTCAACTGTTCTGGATTGTCTGCTGTGTCATTGGTACAGGGGAGCAGAACGGAGCTACACTAACACTACACTAACACTAATATATATATATATATATATATATATATATATATATATATATATATATATATTTATACACACACCTTTACAAGGCATGTGTTCACATATACTAGTGAAATCAGTCTGGTCTTTGGTTCAGTGCAGAGTTTGGATCACTTACAGAATAAGATCTATGATCTACAAGCATCACTGACACCCTTTAAAGTGGTCATAAAGGCTGAAGGTTTTTTACCTTCGTGCTTATGCATGAAGGTAAAAAACCTTCAGTGTTCAGCCCCCCTCAGCCACCCCTCATACTTACCTAAGCCCAATCTCGATCCAGCGATGTGCATAAGACCCGATGCGCTCCCGAGTCTCACTCTTCTGATCGGCTGAGATGCAGCAGCAGGAGCCATTGGCTCCCAGGGCTGTCAATTGCAGCCAGTGAGGAGGGGGCGGGGCTGAGCCACGTTTTTTTTTCGGCAAGGCAGAGGGGCCCAGAGCGTCGGCGTGGGACCTGAAAAGAGGAGGTTCGGGGCTGCTCTGAGCAAAACCACTGCACAGAACAGGTAAGTATGACATGTTTGTTTTTTGTTTTTTTGGGAAGGATGTACTGGAAATGGAGCGGAAGGATGTACTGGAAATGGAGCGAGTACAAAGAAGGGCAACAAAGCTAATAAAGGGTCTGGAGGATCTTAGTTATGAGGAAAGGTTGCGAGCACTGAACCTATTCTCTCTGGAGAAGAGACGCTTGAGAGGGGATATGATTTCAATCTACAAATAACGTACTGGTGACCCCAAAATAGGGATAAAACTTTTTCGCAGGAGTGAGTTTAACAAGACTCATGGCCACTCATTAAAATTAGAAGAAAAGAGGTTATACCCTAAACTACATAGAGGGTTCTTTACTGTAAGAGCGGCAAGGATGTGGAATTCCCTTCCACAGGCGGTGGTCTCAGCGGGGAGCATTGATAGCTTCAAGAAACTATTAGATAAGGAACTGAATGACAGCAACATACAGGGATATATAATGTAATACTGACACATAATCACACACATAGGTTGGACTTGATAGATTTGTGTCTTTTTTCAACCTCACCTATTATGTAACTATGTAATTGTAAAGGAAATTTTTTTAATATGATTCTCCGTTATTTTCTGCAGTTTTAGAGCTGCCAAATGCACAGCTTTTTTTGACCCACAAGAGGGTGTCACAGAACTCCCTCAACCCAATCAAAAGATCAGAGAAGTGTGATGGAGGTACATTGAAGAGTATTTTAATATGTTAAGCAGACACACCCTTAATGCCAACTATCGTAATACGTCTATATTTCCATCTGACAAGGATTCACACTCCGACAACCAGCATATTATTTAGCAGAAAGGAAATTACGATTTAGGTATCATATATGATATAGATTTATATTTTTTCTTTGGGGTCTATTGTGTCTTAATACCTTCTAGACTTTGTAAAAAGCTGTATGTTGCGTCTAACTGATATACAGTCAGGTCCATAAATATTGGGACATCGACACAATTCTAATCTTTTTGGTTCTATACACCACCACAATGGATTTGAAATGAAACAAACAAGATGTGCTTTAACTGCAGACTTTCAGCTTTAATTTGAGGTTATTTACATCCAAATCAGGTGAACAGTGTAGGAATTACAACAGTTTGTATATGTGCCTCCCACTTTTTAAGGAACCAAAAGTAATGGAACAGATTAACAATCATCCATCAAACTTTCACTTTTTAATACTTGGTTGCAAATCCTTTGCAGTCAATTACAGCTTGAAATCTAGAATGCACAGACATCACCAGACGCTGGGTTTCATCCCTGGTGACGCTCCTCCAGGCCTCTACTGCAACTGTCTTCAGTTCCTGCTTGTTCTTGGGACGTTTTCCCTTCAGTTTTGTCTTCAGCAAGTAAAATGCATGCTCAATCGGATTCAGGTCAGGTGATTGACTTGGCCATTGTATAACATTCCACTTCTTTCCCTAAAAAAACTCTTCCGAATTCATCCTGCTGCATTTGTCAGCAGTCACATCATCAATAAATACAACAGAACCAGTTCCATTGGCAGCCATACATGCCCACGCCATGACACTATCACCACCATGCTTCACTGATGCTTCACTGATGAGGTGGTATGCTTTGGATCACAAGCAGTTCCTTTCCTTCTCCATACTCTTCTCTTCCCATCACTCTGATGGTCTCATCTGTCCATAGGATGTTGTTCCAGAACTGTGAAGGCTTTTTTAGATGTTGTTTGGCAAACTCTAATCTGGCCTTCCTGTTTTTGAGGCTCACCAATGGTATACAACTTGTGGTGAACCCTCTGTATTCACTCTGGTGAAGTCTTCTCTTGATTGTTGACTTTGACACACATACACCTACCTCCTGGAGAGAATTCTTCGGTCATCCACCGCAGTTGTTTTCCGTGGTCTTCCGGGTCTTTTGGTGTTGCTGAGCTCACCGGTGCGTTCTTTTTTTTTTTTTAAGGATGTTCCAAACAGTTGATTTGGCCACACCTAATGTTTTTGCTATCTCTCTGATGGGTTTGTTTTGTTTTTTCAGCCTAATGATGGCTTGCTTCACTGATAGTGACAGCTCTTTGGATCTCATATTGAGAGTTGACAGCAACAGATTCCAAATGCAAATAGCACACTTGAGATGAACTCTGGACCTTTTATCTGCTCCTTGTAAATGGGATAATGAGGGAATAACACACCTGGCCATGGAAGAGCTGAGCAGCCAATTGCCCCATTACTTTTGGTCCCTTAAAAAGTGGGAGGCACATATAGAAACTGTTGTAATTCCTACACCGTTCACCTGATTTGGATGTAAATACCCTCAAATTAAAGCTGAAAGTCTGTAGTTAAAACACATTTTGTTTGTTTCATTTCAAATCAATTGTGGTGTTGTATAGAGCCAAAAAGATTAGAACTGTGTTGATGTCCCAATATTTATGGACATGACTGTATAACCGGTATCTTGTTCTGCTTTAAGGTAACCAGTTTTTTGGAAGGTAACTTCATTACAGTAAGAATTATGGAACAGGTTTAAAGTTGAGAGGCTGAGATGTATGAGAGCTTGTACATCGCCAGCATGGTCCCAGTGTACTGTGACGACTAGCTATTGTGCATGTGCAAGAGTTACATCACCCTGAGCTGGTCAATAAAGAAGCATGAAGACCAGCACAAAGGGAAAAGATGCTAGTGCCGGCAAGGGGCTCCTTGCAGACTTTAGACATTATAGAGGAGGTTGGTATATTGACTTTAGTTCTGCTTTAAATAAAGTTAAAAATATTTTTGTGGATTTTATTACTTTAGCCCACAATGTAGTCCCTAACATTGCTCCTTAAAGGGAACCTGTGCTTTGCCCACTCAAGGCAAGGCAACAGGTTCACTTTAATTAGCTCTCCCCAGCAGTATATATTTACCCTCCTTTCATTGCCCCACCACTCCATTTAGCCACTGGGAGTGTTGGAAAGTCTTCATTGGTACAACACTGTTACATAAACTGGGTCACATGCTTCTCCCTACCTGGAAGCAGCAGCAGGGTAAGGGAGTAAAGGTAAGTGTGCACAGGGGAGGGGTAACAGTTTAAATAAAACCTGTTTCTTTTCCCCAAATAGCTTGATTTAGGTTCCAAGGCTTTAGGCAGCATAAACTAACAAGACTATGCTGTGTAGCTCATTGTATATCTTGTTACAAGTTCAGTTACTTAAGAAATACAATACAATGGCATTTTTGGCACTTTGAAAATAACATGGTATAAACTGGAATTCCCCTTTAACACCATTTTACAAAACTGAATCCTCTGGGCAACTCCGTGCCTCCTGTCTGTCACCCCACCTTCTCTGTTCTCCCCTGTACAACGTGTAAATGTTTAATTCATGTTCAGCTTACGCCTGCAGCTCCATCTCAGGCCGGTGACACCAGATCTTTTGTGACAGACCCTCCTGCTTTGTGCAAACATCTCAATCCCAGATTCCATCAGCAATGGGGGGGGAGAGATCAGCCTAGCACTGAAGGCAGCTATCAACAGCCTGTACATGTGTCTTCTACTAGGCTGTGATACAGGACAAAAATACCTATCACACCTCTTTGACAAGGCTGATCATTGCACGCCTTGATGTCCAGAGTCGCTTACTATGCAGTCCAGAAATCAGAAAACATATCATTGGCGAAGTCCCTATCACCGCCATATACATACACATGTAGGCATGCAGAACATCCTTGGCTTATACTCCCAAAATAAGTTTTCAGTTGTAAAATAAATATTAAAAAAAAAAAAAATACCAGAGTTTCTAAATGTTTACACTTTGAAAAATACCAGCATAAAATTTACCAAAATCCATCATATTTTCTCTTTTAAAAGAACCTGTAATGGTTCAAGCTCAGTTTGAACTTTCAGTCAGACAAATGGAGCCACAAGTCTGGCACTGTGCTGAATCTTTAACTAATTCCTAGGGCTCCAGGAATTCTCTGTTGAGTATTAAATGAATAAATGTTAATTTGTAAAAAGATATGTAAATACACAATTTGTTTTTAGAAAATAGTAATTTTTAATGTTAAAGTGTAGCACGACCCCCTAAGGGGCTGCTTGGAATTACCTGCTCATCAGCACTGCTATGACCTGATGAACATTCCAACCCACCTGACACTATGGGTTCAAACATCTTTGCACCACCTTAAAACAATAAATCAGACAACTCTGTGTGTTTATGTTCTGGTAATGTTTTACTGGAACAGTTCAAAGAAGAAATTGTGACAAAAAGGAGGTAATAGATCTGCTGAGTTTTGGGCAACAGGGCAACATTTACAGGTAAAACAGTCTAGTATATAGATATGTACAGTGGAATTCTGCTTGCACCTGAAAGGATAAACAAGTTAGATGGTTATACTGACAAAACTTCTAAAGGGGAAAACCTAGGTCAGCCTATCAACCTAATGAGAGGTCAGACTTAACGGCAATGGTATAAGGACCCTTGTAGCAATAATGACAGCAATGTCCCTGTTGCAGATCTGATGATCTTCACTGGCATGTAGGAGATCTTTAATTGTATCCAATAAGGTGTAATAGCAAACAATAAGATTTCTTGAAATAGTAGTAGCTGAAGGTGTCTATGCACAGTGTTCAAGATAATTTCAGTAAAGTATTCCCAAGATAAAGATGTCTGTGTCCCAGTGAAACCGTGAGCAAAGGATTTGTAAAGGTGGGCTATTGCCCTCTCACAAACGACCAGGACGATTTAGGACCCTCCAGACAGCAACTCCTGTAGCGACACACGTGTGGTGGATCCGCGGTATCGATCTCCCAATGTGAAGCTCCGACCACAGGTTGGCGGACAGCTGAGGTGGTGCTGAATGGATGTCCGACGAACAGCAAGCAGCGCTAGGCCCCTCTTGGCCGAGTTGGAATGTGATACACCATGTGGTAGGCTGGGACCTCTCTCCATGCACGGAGAGGCCCGTCTTGCGTCAGGCCTAAGAGGAAGAGAGCGCAGGGCAGGGCTTTAACTTTAAACTTATATAGTTCCTCCCAGCAATCTCTCTGATGGCAGCAAAGACCCCTGGGATAGGTAGTCCAGGTACAGAATCGTGTGAAGCAATTAACAGTCTGAGGAACTACTCATCCCACAATCCCTTTAGCTTGGCTCACAAACATGATGTCAATTGATAACACTGGGCACTAGAGGGACATACAATGCACAGAAATTCCCGGAGGAGCACTGTACTTTATAATTGTAGTCCACTTTGCTACATCCTCCCCCCACTTGATCACAACCTGTGGGATCACTTTACTGTATCATAAAACTGAATACTTAATCATCTGATAAACTAGAAGTTGTAACAGCTAAAAATGTATCCAATGAAGGATCTTCCAACAGCAAATTATATACATCCTCAGGTGAAGTCATATTAATTTTGTGACAAGCCAATACCAAGTTAGAGGCCCACCCAGTAGTGTCAGGAGGTGGATCAAGGTCTTGCTTTCCTAAAAGTTCGATAAAGGAGGCAAGTGCTTGACTGGAACCTTGAGCAGTAGGTATAAGTTTGTCAGAATTTTCTCCAAGTGCATCGTACCTCAGTCTTTTTGGAGGGCATGTTCTCTGTCTCAACCTGGAGTAGATGTTTTCCAGTGGCACTGGCACCTGTTCTGTTCCACAAAAACTGCTTCCAGGTTCAAGTTCTACTTCAGGCTCTGGTTCTTGTTCAGGGACCGTCTCTCTCTCTGCGAGGTTAATAGGAGGAATGGGAGCATCCATTACACTTGGCACTTCCCTGGGTTCCACCTTGACCTCCTCATCTCCCCTTGGTGGGTGAGGAGCTAATGTTTCAACTTCAGGCAAAGGAAGACATGTCCTCCTCCTAAAGGGTGTTCTTTAAATGTCTTCTTCCTCAGTACCAGGGACAATGGGATCATCTTCCGAAGGAGAAACCCACCACCAATCAAGGGTTAACTCTTCATTGTCACTCTCCTCTTCAGGGAGTGTGGGTGGCCAAGTTTTCTGGGCCCTAGGCCTCAGCGTTGGGGACCGATAAGTCTCTAAGCAAGGGGGCGAGGGTACTCGACCAGCCTCTGATATGGACAGCAAATTTGATGGCAAGTCTTGATAGGGCAGGTCTTCTCTTCAGGCCGAATCTGGTACACAGGGAGCCCAGGTAGTCATTTACAGACAATGTAGGGTTGAGAACGCCATTGATCAGCCAACTTATGCTTCCCTGGCACCCCTAGATTGTGCAACACTCTGTCTCCAGGTTGTAGATCCTGGACCCTCACTCTGAGATCAAAGTTTTTCTTGTTCCTTTGTTATCTGATGGTAAAGGCCTCCTTGGCTTTTTGTCAATATACCCCTATAAGAGGCTTGGGAGGTGTGTTGTGTGTGATGTTCCAAAAGCCAGATCCACAGGTAGACGAGCTTCTCTCCCGAACATTAAAATGATTGTAAAGGCTTGTTTTTTTAGTTTTTTTTTTAAGTAACAAACATGTCATACTTACCTCCACTGTGCAATTCGTTTTGCACAGTGACCCCAATCATCCTATTCTGGGGTCCCCCGGTGGCCCCCGGTCAGCTCCTCCCCGCATCATATAAACCCCTAGGAGAAGCGCCTATAGCGCCTATCCCGAGTCCAGCATTTGTGCCTATAGACGCAGAATGCAGGACTTGGACCCGCCCCCCAGCGCTCACGTCATTGGATTTGATTGACAGCAGCGGGAGCCAATGGCTGCGCTGCTATCAGTCTATCCAACCAAGAGCCGAGAACCCCGGGCAGAGAAGGTGAGTGCGTTTTCGCTGAGGGAACAAATGGGCTCAGGTGAGTAAAATGAGGGGGCTGGGGGGGTGGTTATTGTCGGAAGTTTTTTCACCCTAATGCATAGGATGCATTAAGGTGAAAAAACACGAGGGTTTACAACCCCTTTAACCTGTAGGGGGAGTATCCAGTAGAATCATTTGAGGTGCTATTATAAGCATGGACTACTGCAGCAAAATGATCTCCCCAATGCGGTTTCTTCTCTAATGGGAGGGTCCCCAACATGTTCAGCAGGGTACTGTTGAAACGCTCAGGTTGTGGATCCCCTTGAGGGTGGTAAGGAGTAGCCCTGGATTTCTTTATGCTTAAGAGTTTACATAATCTTCTGATCAGTTTGCTTTCAAAATCCCGACCTTGATCCGAATGCAGGCACTGAGGCAAACCATAATGAACGAATAACTTCTCCACTAGAGTCTTTGCCACCGTACTAGCTTGTTGATCCCTAGTGGGAAAAGCTTGAGCATATTGGGTGAAATGATCTGTCACAACCAGGACATTACTGCATCCACTCAGGTCAGGTTCCAGACAGGAGAAATCAATGCACACCAACTCTATGGGTCCCTGGCTTTGAAGATGGCC
The DNA here is from genome assembly GCA_037952925.1 of Lithobates clamitans. Classification (NCBI taxonomy): domain Eukaryota; kingdom Metazoa; phylum Chordata; class Amphibia; order Anura; family Ranidae; genus Lithobates; species Lithobates clamitans. The sequence goes on from JBBGZY010000363.1 coordinate 611,063, forward strand.
CATTGGGCTTGCCCTGCCTGGTAAGGTCTTTCTCTGAATACATCTGAAGCAAGAGCGACAGTAGCTTTCCACCTCTTTTCTCATGGACGGCCAGTAAAATCGATCCCTGACCAGCTTGAAAGTTCTATCTGGGCCTAAGTGACCATGATCATCATGAAGGGCGGTTAACACAGTCAGACGATTTTTTTTTTTAGGGAGTAACAGTTGACTCACACCTCCTGGTTCCTCAGATATATGACCCCATCTTCTAACATAATTCGGTCCCACTCTCTATGGATTACTTTGGCCCCCTCGATGGGTTTATTCACCAGTATCCAAGGGACTTGCGCGGATAGCGATTTCCTTATCAGACTCCCAAATGGATCTTCCCGTTGATCCTGTCTCATATTCTCTTTTGTCAGCTGAGGCAATTCTTGGCTGCGTACTTGGGTCAAATTACAGTAGTACTTCGGTACTCCCGCGGTGGTGACTCCTACGGCTTCAGCCCCTATGGCTCCTGTGTTTATACTCTACTCCTTGACACACGGCCTGTACTCCTTTGAGAGGTAAATGAACCCAACTCTTCTGTCCAGCCTTGATAGAGTAAGGGCCTCCCTTCTGGGTTCTCTGCTGGTCCCCCTCCGTTGGCTTCTGTAACAGCCTGTTCAATGGCTGGGCAATCTGTGAGAAAAATCACAAATCTTCTATAATACGAGCAGAAACCCAAGAATGATCTCAACTCTGTGACGGTATTTGGGTGAGGCCAGGAAGTGACAGCCTCCAACTTTTGAGGGTCAGTTGCTATCCCCCTCGGCTTACACCACATGCCCTAGGTACGTGACTGAGGTCTGGTAGAACTGGCATTTTTCTAAAGACAGCTTCAACCCCTCGGCTAGTAGTCGCTGGAAAATTTTCTCCAGTAGAACTTCATGCTCCTCCAACGTTCTGCCGAACACAATGATATCATCGAGACTAGCACTTCTACAAAGTTCATATCAGCCGCAGTGTTCTCCATTAGTCTCTGGAAAGCCAGACGTACCTCTTGAATGAATGAATGAATGAATGATTTGTAAAGCGCTGCAAATGCGAACTGAATCGCCTCAAGGCGCTGGATGCATTCTCTGATGTCAGCTTCTCAGAAAAGGAAGGTCTTTAGTTTTTTTCTGAAGGCCTGGTGGTTTTCTTCCATGCGGATGTTAGTTGGAAGAGCATTCCATAGTCGAGGTCCTTGGACTGCGAATCTTCGTTCTCCCTTTGCTTTGTAGCGGTATTTGGGAACGGTAAGGAGGTTTTGGTTAGCCGATCGAAGACTGCGATTCGGTGTGTAGTGTTTTACTTCCTCCTGAAAGCACATAGATACCTCTTCCTGACATTCTAAGAGTACCCTGACTTGATCCAACTCATATTTGGCTTCAGTTTCCACAATGTAAGCCCAATGTCCTGGGACCAGAGCTCTCACACACCTTCTGATCTCTCTCTCGGTGTACTCACTTCTCGAGATCTACAGAACAGTGTTCTTCTCTGTTGGAGTTTCCTGACTCCTGCCCCAAGCAACCACGGCGACTTCCCACGATGATTGTGGCTCTTGTCGAGGTCGGTAAAGGCCAGTTGCAGATAGCATCCCTGACCAGCCCCCAAATGTAGCACGACCCCCTAAGGGGCTGCTTGGAATTTCCTGCTCATCTGCACTGTCATGACCTGATGAACATTCCAACCCACCTGACACTATGGGTTCAGACATCTTTGCACCACCTTAACCACTTAAGGACTCATTTTGGATTTTAGGGGTTTATGTACATGTTTCAAACAGTTTTTTTAGAAAATTACTTAGAACCCCCAAACAATATATATGGTTTTTCTTCTAACACCCTAGAGAATAAAATGGCGGTCGTTGCAATACTTTTTTTTGCACCAGTATTTGCGCAGTGGTCTTAAAAGCGCACTTTTTTTGAAAAAAATCCACTTTTTTGAATAAAAAAATAAGACAACAGTAAAGTTAGCCCATTTTTTTTATATTGTCAAATATAATGTTACGCCAAGTAAATTGATACCCAACATGTCACGCTTTGAAATTGCGCCCGCTCGTGGAATAGCGTCAAACTTTTACCCTAAAAAATCCCCATAGGCGACGTTTAAAAAATTCTACAGGTTGCATATTTTACAATACAGAGGAGGTCTAGGACTAGAATTATTGCTCTCGCTCTACCGGACGAGGCGATACCTCACATGACTGGTTTGACCACCATTTTCATATGCAGGCGCTACTCGCTTCTGCGCGCGAGCTCGTCGGGACGGGGGGGGGGGTTTAAAAAAAATTATTTTTATTTTTATTATTTATTTTACATTATTTTATTTATTTTTACACCGTTTTAAAAAAAAATTGTGTCACTTTTATTCCTATTTTATTCTTATTCCTATTCTATTACATCCCTTGTAATAGAAAAAAGCATGACAGGACCCCTTAAATATGAGATCTGGGGTCAAAAAGACCTCAGATCTCAGATTTACACTAAAATGCAATAAAAAAAAAATTAAAAAAAAAGTCATTAAAAAAAAAATGACATTTGAAAAAAATGTGCCTTTAAGAGGTGTGGGCGGAAGTGACGTTTTGACGTCGCTTCCGCCCAGCAGTGTAATGCTGCTGCCATAACAACGATATACCCCTTCAAAGTTTGGACGTACATCGTCGTGCGGCGCTCGGCAAGTGGTTAAAGCAATAAATTAGACAACTCTGTGCGTTTTTGTTCTGGTAATGTTTTACTGAACAGTTCAAAGAAGATATTGTGACAAAGAGGAGTAAAAGATCTGCTGAGTTTTGGGCAACAGCGCAAACTCAGCAAAGGAATTCCTCCAAATAACACAAACCAAATATTTGCAGGTAAAACAGTCTAGTATATACACATGTACAGTGGAATTCTGCTTGCACCTGAAAGGATAAACAAGTTAGATGGTTATACTGACAAAACTTCTAAAGGGGAAAACCTAGGCCAGCCTATAAACCTAATGAGAGGTCAGACTTAATAGCAATGTTATAAGGACTGTATAGCAATAATGACAGCAATGTCCCAGTTGCAGATCTGATGGTGCTCACCAGTATGTAGGAGATCTTTAATTGTATCCAATAAGGTGCAATAGCAAGCAATAAGATTTCTTGAAATGTTAGTAGCTTGTAAGGGCTTACCTTGGTTGGAGTTTATAGTGCAGAGATGTATGCTCACCCTTGCAAATACACACAGCCCACGGTAACAAGACAAAATGCTACCTGGGCTGTGAATCTGTGCACGGGGGCTTGACAAGGAATTTACCAAAGAATTGTCGAGGTGAAGCCGTAGTCAGGGATTCAAGAAGTCAGAGTTAACAATGAACAGAGACAAAATGAAAGGCCGAGTATAATGGATTATTGCGGTGCCAAAGATACAACAATACAATATTATAAAAATGATTAAGTTTATTACAATAGATTAAAATTACAATTCATAAGGGGTACAAAAAATAACGGAGCATAGGCAAATCAGTACAACCAATGGATGGAAGTAGTTAAGGTATCCCTACTAGTTTCGCCAAAACATTGGCTTCCTCAGGGGATGGGGTATGACATAGACTCGTAGTTCTACAGAGAGAAAAGATCTTTTATTATTATGACAAAATATAAATAACAAATAACACTGTGCATATCACTGAGCGACTGTACAAAAAGACTAGACAAGTGCGGTCTCTCCCATGCAATTGATCCCCCCAAAAGGTGGAAAGCTGTCCCAAGGACACCACATCAATCAAGCATCATCACAACGTACCCACGTAGCCCAGAAGAGCAAGATGGACACAATCCAATGTGAGGAGAATGGTCGTCCTTCACTGCCTATAGTATGGCTGCAGGGGGCTTGATAAAATAAACCTTGGTATATAGCTGTAAAAATGCATAAGTGTAAGGCTATAAACAGCTCATCTATAATAAGAAAAATGACAATTCCTAAATACTCACCAAATACACAGGTATACTAACAAATGACCGGGACGCTGGAAAGATAAATAATGGCTGATCGTATAGAACAATTGAGCTGGTAAGTTGACCAGCTTCACTGGATGAAGAAATGGAGAAAGAGATATAAATTACCAAAAATTAAGAAAAAAAAATGGAGGACATAAATTATCCAATAAAGTTGGTTAAAAAATCCTACCTCCATGAGGAAAGTTGGAGACAAACCCATCAATTTGATAATGACCAGAAGCAGTATAGTAACTGCAAATTCAAACAAAAGCTGGGGTAGATGCACAGAGTATCCACACCAGCTACAGTGCATCAGCCTGTTGATTAACACAAACAAAAACCCCCAGCAAATAGGCATAACATCTGATGTCCCAATTGATCAATTTTATCTGCATAAAATGATGGTGTAGTCGCCAAGGAATCAAAAATCAGATTTACCTGTAACAACAAATCAAACAAAACAGCGTCCCGGTGAGTCAGCATAAACGAACTGCTAGCAATCCTATTTAAAGCCCCCCACCTGATTGGCAACTAAAATTCGTCAATCAGGAGCGGACAGAAAGCGGCCCGTGCGCCTGTGCACTGACCGCCGCACAAAGCCTACAAATCCCATAAGGCCTAGTGCCTGATAGATGTGTCAGAGGATGGCGGCCATTCAACGCAATCGAACAGGGGCGTGGCTTGGCTGTGGGTCAGCCTGAGAGGCGGGAAGAAACCAGAAGCCAAGGGGAAGATCGTAAAGAGGCAGATGGAGAGAACGGAGGGCAGGGGGCGGAGACAGGCCGAGAGGCGGGCTGCCTGTCATAGACAGCCAGCCCTTGGGTGCCCATACAGCCAAGGGCTGTGACTGGGCAAACCAACCCAGAACATCGGAGAAGCCAGCAAGCCCCAAAGGAGACCAGGGCAAGTGGGAAGATGACATTGAGATGGCAGGGGCAGGAAAAAAGGGGGGGAGGACCGGACAAGGAAATGCCGAGCAATGCTCCTAAAGCCAGGCAGTTCAGTCAACTGCACAGTCGCCGAGTGGTAAAGTGCACAGTGCTTAAAGACAAATCATGATATACATTGATGCAATAATAAGAATAGAAAGGAAAAAAGACAACATGAGTTTAGACTAAAAATCATATATATATATATATATATAAATGTATCTAGTATATATGTAGGCTGAACAATAAAAAGAAAAAACTGAAAATAAGGGGAGAAAAATATAAAGGGAAAAATATACAGAACGAGGAAGATCCAGAGTATAGCCCTCAGTGCTGCATGCAGGACAAGGCATAGATGGAAACTAGGCTAAATAATGAACTGAGGTGTGGCTCAGTGGCAATACAGCAGGATCAGTACACAGAAAGTAATGGGTTCAATACCTCCTTGAGCCACCTGGGAGGTGGCCACACCTGGCTGTTTGCATGGCCCTCTCGGCAACGACCAGGCCGATTTAGGACCCTCTGGACAGCAGCTCCTGTAGCGACACATGTGCGGTGGATCTGCAGTATGGGTCTCCCGATGTGAAGCTCCGAACACAGGTTGGCGGGCGGGCGGCCGAGGTGGTGCTAAATGGATGTCCAATGAACAGCAAGCAGCACTAGGCCCCTCTCGCTCGAGTTGGAATGTGATACACCGCGTGGTAGGCCGCGACCTCTCTCTCCATGCACGGAGAAGTCAGGCTCATCAGAAAGAGAGCGCAGGGCAGGGCTTTGACTTCTTATATAGTTCCTCCCAGCAATCTCTCCAATGGCAGAAAAGACCCCTGGGTTAGGTAATCCCGGTATGGAGTCATGTGAAGCAATTAACAGTCTGAGGAACTACTCATCCCTTTAGCTTGGCTCACAAACATGATGTCAGTTGATAACACTGGGCACTAGAGGGACATGAAATAGAAATACCGGAGGAACACTGTACTTTATAATTGTAGTCCACATTGCTACAGAAGTATGCATTTTATTTCAAACATTTTAAAGCCCAACTCCTTAAAAAATTCACTCTTGCAGTTTCTGAATATCCTGTGCTGAGACTGGTCCCCTGCGGCTGCCCTATAACTTTCAACTGGCTTCAGACCCACTCTAGCTACTTCAGCATACAGGATTAATCAGTGACATCACTAGGGTTGGTGTTACCTGGTGCAGTAAAACCATTGTGGTCCCCCCCCCCCCGGGCTCTCTCCTGTCTAGCCTGTCACAATGCCCCTGCAGGGTGCTGGGCAAGCTAGTATTAAGCTGGTAGCACGTGGTCGCGGGGGGCACCCCATACCGACCCCTGTAAAAGTCTGATATCACTTCATACTTGATAGTGCCACTAGGGCCAGCTTTATTATTGTTTGGACCCTGTATTAACATTTTCTTGGGGCCCCCCTGAAGAAATACTACAGGACACGGTCAGAGACTGCAGACCTACTATAGGAGACGGTCAGAGACTGCAGACCTACTACGGAAGACGGCCAGAGGCTGCAGACCTATTACTGGGGACAATCAGAGACTGAAAACCTACTACCAGAGACTATCAGAGACTGCAAACCTACTATGGGACACGGTCAGAGACTGCAGACCTACTACTAGAGATGGTCAGAGACTGCAGACCTACTACTGGAGACGGTGGAGGCAGAGCAGCTCTTGAGGAGGAAGTTACATCTTCCTCCTCTGAATGCTGGTGCCTCCATGTACCTGATTGATTGCTAGGATGCTAGGCAGGCCCCAGCAACCAATCATCTTGACAGACAGGTCTTGGTAAACTTGTAATGTACAAGGGGAATCCAGTTCATCTGGACCTGCTGATAGTTCTGCTACTGGTGCAGGCTTTTGGCCCAAGTTAAAGACGACCCTTTGTGTTACCCCTCTAGCAGTTGTCACCTGGGTGTGGTCCACACCCCCCTAGCGATGCCACTGGGATTAATGTCCCTCTATTGTATGTTACATAGTTACATAGTAGGTGAGGTTGAAAAAAGACACAAGTCCATCAAGTCCAACCTATGTGTGTGATATGTCAGTATTACATTGTATATCCCTGTATGTTGCGGTTGTTCAGGTGCTTATCTAATAGTTTCTTGAAACTATCGATGTCCCCCGCTGAGACCACCACCTGTGGAAGGGAATTCTGTCCCCCGCTGAGACCACCACCTGTGGAAGGGAATTCCACATCCTTGCCGCTCATACAGTAAAGAACCCTCTACGTAGTTTAAGGTTAAACCTCTTTTCTTCTAATTTTGATGAGTGGGCAGGACTCCCTTCTGCGAAAAAGTTTTATCCCTATTGTGGGGTCACCAGTATGGTATTTGTATATTTAACCACTTCAGCCCCGGAAGGTTTTACCCCCTTCCTGACCAGAGCACTTTTTACAATTCGGCACTGCGTCGCTTTAACTGTTAATTGCGCGGTCATGCAATGGTGTACCCAAACGAAATTTGCGTCCTTTTCTTCCCACAAATAGAGCTTTCTTTTGATGGTATTTGATCACCTCTGCCGTTTTTATTTTTTGCGCTATAAACGGAAAAAGACCGAAAATTTTGAAAAAAAATGATATTTTCTACTTTTTGTTATAAAAAAAATCCAATAAATTCAATTTTAGTCATACATTTAGGCCAAAATGTATTCGGCCACATGTCTTTGGTAAAAAAAATGTCAATAAGCGTATATTTATTGGTTTGCGCAAAAGTTATAGCGTCTACAAACTAGGGTACATTTTCTGGAATTTACACAGCTTTTATTTTATGACTGCCTATGTCATTTCATGAGGTGCTAAAATGGCAGGGCAGTACAAAACCCCCACAAATGACCCCATTTTGGAAAGTAGACACCCCAAGGAAATTGCTGAGAGGCATGTTGAACCCATTGAATATTTTTTTTTTTTGTCCCAAGTGATTGAATAATGACGAAAAAAAAAAAAAAATTACAAAAAGTTGTCACTAAATGATATATTTCTCACACAGGCCATGCGCATATGTGGAATTGCACCCCAAAATACATTTAGCTGCTTCTCCTGAGTACGGGGATACCACATGTGTCAGACTTTTTGGGAGCCTAGCCGCGTACGGGGCCCCGAAAACCAAGCACCGCCTTCAGGATTTCAAAGGGCATAAATTTTTGATTTCACACCTCACTACCTATCACAGTTTTGAAGGCCATAAAATGCCAAGATGGCACAAAACCCCCCCAAATGACCCCATTTTGGAAAGTAGACACCCCAAGCTATTTGCTGAGAGGCATGTCGAGTCCATGGAATATTTTATTTTTTGACACAAGTTGCGGGAATGTGACAATTTTTTTTTTTTTGCACAAAGTTGTCACTAAATGATATATTGCTCACACAGGCCATGGGCATATGTGGAATTGCACCCCAAAATACATTTAGCTGCTTCTCCTGAGTACGGGGATACCACATGTGTGGGACTTTTTGGGAGCCTAGCCGCGTACGGGGCCCCGAAAACCAAGCACCACCTTCAGGATTTCAAAGGGCATAAATTTTTGATTTCACACCTCACTACCTATCACAGTTTTGAAGGCCATAAAATGCCAAGATGGCACAAAACCCCCCCAAATGACCCCATTTTGGAAAGTAGACACCCCAAGCTATTTGCTGAGAGGCATGTTGAGTCCATGGAATATTTTATATTTTGACACAAGTTGCGGGAAAGTGACCATTTTTTTTTTTTTGCACAAAGTTGTCACTAAATGATATATTGCTCAAACATGCCATGGGCAAATGTGGAATTACACCCCAAAATACATTCTGCTGCTTCTCCTGAGTACGGGGATACCACATGTGTGGGACTTTTTGGGAGCCTAACCGCGTACGAGGCCCTGAAAACCAAGCACCGCCTTCAGGATTTCTAAGGGCATAAATTTTTGATTTCACTCCTCACTACCTATCACAGTTTTGAAGGCCATAAAATGCCAAGATGGCACAAAACCCCCCCAAATTACCCCATTTTGGAAAGTAGACACCCCAAGCTATTTGCTGAGAGGCATGTTGAGTCCATGGAATATTTTATTTTTTAACACAAGTTGCGGGAATGTGACAATTTTTTTTTTTTTTGCACAAAATTGTCACTAAATGATATATTGCTCACACAGGCCATGGGCATATGTGGAATTGCACCCCAAAATACATTTAGCTGCTTCTCCTGAGTACGGGGATACCACATGTGTGGGACTTTTTGGGAGCCTAGCCGCGTACGGGGCCCCGAAAACCAAGCACCGCCTTCAGGATTTCTAAGGGCATAAATTCTTGATTTCACTCCTTACTACCTATCACAGTTTTGAAGGCCCTAAAATCCCAAGATGGCACAAAACCCCCCCCAAATGACCCCATTTTGGAAAGTAGACACCCCAAGCTATTTGCTGAGAGGCATGTTGAGTCCATGGAATATTTTATATTTTGACACAAGTTGCGGGAAAGTGACAATTTTTTATTTTTTTATTTTTTTTTTGCACAAAGTTGTCACTAAATGATATATTGCTCAAACATGCCATGGGCATATGTGGAATTACACCCCAAAATACATTCTGCTACTTCTCCTGAGTATGGGGATACCACATGTGTGGCACTTTTTGGGAGCCTAGCTTCATACGGGCCCCAAAATCCAATCACCGCCTTCAGGATTTCTAAGAGCGTTAATTTTTGATTTTACTCCTCACTACCCATCACAGTTTTGAAGGCCATAAAATGCCAAGATAGCACAAAACCCCCCAAAATGACCCCATTTTGGAAAGTAGACACCCCAAGCTATTTGCTGAGAGGCATGGTGAGTATTTTGCAGCTCTCATTTGTTTTTGAAAATGAAGAAAGACAATAAAAACATATTTTTTTTTTCTTTTTTCAATTTTCAAAACTTTGTGACAAAAAGTGAGGTCTGCAAAATACTCACTATACCTCTCAGCAAATAGCTTGGGGTGTCTACTTTCCAAAATGGGGTCATTTGGAGGGGGGTTTGTGCCACCTGGGCATTCCATGGCCTCCGAAACTGTGATAGGCAGTGAAGAGTGAAATCAAAAATTTACGCCCTTAGAAAGCCTTAAGGCAGTGCTTGGTTTTCGGGGTCCCGTGCGCGGCTAGGCTCCCAAAAAGTCTCACACATGTGGTATCCCCGTACTCAGGAGAAGCAGCAGAATGTATTTTGGGGTGTAATTTCACATATTCCCATGGCATGTTTGAGCAATATATCATTTAGTGACAACTTTGTGCAAAAAAAAAAAAAAAAAATTGTCTTTTTCCCGCAACTTGTGTCACAATATAAAATATTCCATGGACTCGACATGCCTCTCAGCAAATAGCTTGGGGTGTCTACTTTCCAAAATTGGGTCATTTGGGGGGGTTTTGAACTGTCCTGGCATTTTATGCACAACATTTAGAAGCTTATGTCACACATTACCCACTCTTCTAAGCACTTGAAGACAAAGCCCTTTCTGACACTTGTTGTTTACATAAAAAAATAATTTTTTTTTGCAAGAAAATTACTTTGAACCCCCAAACATTATATATTTTTTTAAAGCAAATGCCCTACAGATTAAAATGGTGGGTGTTTCATTTTTTTTTTTCACACAGTATTTGCGCAGCGATTTTTCAAACGCATTTTTTGGGGAAAAAACACACTTTTTAAAATTTTAATGCACTAAAACACACTATATTGCCCAAATGTTTGATGAAATAAAAAAGATGATCTTAGGCCGAGTACATGGATACCAAACATGACAGGCTTTTAAATTGCGCACAAACGTGCAGTGGCGAAAAACTAAATACATTTTAAAAAGCATTTAAAAGCCTTTACAGGTTACCACTTTAGATTTACAGAGGAGGTCTACTGCTAAAATTACTGCCCTTGATCTGACCTTCGCGGTGATACCTCACATGCATGGGGCAATTGCTGTTTACATTTGACGCCAGACTGACGCTTGCGTTCGCCTTTGCGCGAGAGCAGGGGGGGACAGGGGTGCTTTTTTTTTTTTTTTTTTTTTATTAATTTTTTGATTTTTTATCTTATTTTTAAACTGTTCCTTTCATTTTTATTTTTTTTTAATCTTTTTTATTGTTATCTCAGGGAATGTAAATATCCCCTATGATAGCAATAGGTAGTGACAGGTACTCTTTTTTGAAAAAATTGGGGTCTATTAGACCCTAGATCTCTCCTCTGCCCTCAAAGTATCTGACCACACCAAGATCGGTGTGATAAAATGCTTTCCCAATTTCCCAATGGCGCCGTTTACATCCGGCGAAATCTAAGTCATGAAATGCTCGTAGCTTCCGGTTTCTTAGGCCATAGAGATGATTGGAGCCATTCTGGTCTCTGATCAGCTCTATGGTCAGCTGGCCGAATCACCGGCTGCATTCTCAGGTTCCCTGTTGGGACAGGAGAGCCAGAGAAAAACATGGAAGACGGTGGGGGGGGGAATCCCTCCCACTGCTTGTAAAAGCAGTCTAGAGGCTAATTAGCCGCTAGGATTGCTTTTACATGAAAGCCGACCGCTGGCTGAAAAGAATGATACCAAGATGATACCTAAACCTGCAGGCATCATTCTGGTATAACCACTCAAAGTCCAGCAACATACCAGTACGTTGCTGGTCCTTGTATTGTAAACTTTTTTTTCATGCAGCCTGTGGGCTGAACGAAAAAAAGATATTGATCGGTGGGTATGCCCACCATTAGAATACCTCCCTTCATCCGCCCACTTCTAATGATGGGCATACATGCACCATTTATATATGCCGAAGCATGGGGGCATCCTTCCGCAAAAGGCAGGAGCAAATTGCTCCTCCACCCACTACTGCCCCCACGCTTCGGCATATATGCTGAAGTATGGAACTGTGGTGGTGAAATCACCTCCGACAGCGCTGGAGTCACGGCTTTATATATCGTGGGAGCAAACGCTGTTGCTGTCAAAATAAATAAATCCGCGCTGCAACTGAATGGCGTACCTGCTAAGCAAAAAAACAAAGTAACATTACAGTATAACAGTAATACTTACCATACCTGCAAAGCAAATACAAAAAAAACATAGTAAAAAATAAAACATTTAACGCAACCTGTGCCTACCTAAAATATATATATGCCAAAGCATGGGGGCATCCTCCCGCAAAAGGCAGGAGCAAATTGCTCCTCCACCCACTACTGCCCCCACGCTTCGGCATATATGCTGAAGTATGGAACTGTGGTGGTGAAATCACCTCCGACAGCGCTGGAGTCACAGCTTTATATATCATGGGAGCAAACGCTGTTGCTGTCAAGATAAATAAATCCGCGCTGCAACTGAATGGCGTACCTGCTAAGCAAATGATGGTTAACAAAAAAACAAAGTAACATTACAGTATAACAGTATACCTTACCATACCTGCAAAGCAAATACAAAAAAAAACATAGTAAAAAATAAAACATTTAACGCAACCTGTGCCTACCTAAAATATATATATGCCGAAGCATGGGGGCATCCTCCCGCAAAAGGCAGGAGCAAATTGCTCCTCCACCCACTACTGCCCCCACGCTTCGGCATATATGCTGAAGTATGGAACTGTGGTGGTGAAATCACCTCCGACAGCGCTGGAGTCACGGCTTTATATATCGTGGGAGCAAACGCTGTTGCTGTCAAGATAAATAAATCCGCTCTGCAGCTGAATGGCGTACCTGAAAACAAAAAAGTGGTTAACAATAAAAAAGTATAAAAAAATTGCATACCTATAAAGCAAACATGATAAAAACATAACAATAAAACATTGCAGTATAGAATACAATAAAAAAGAGCAGAACAATAGAGAGAGAATAGAGAGAGAGAACAATAAAACGACAATTATTTTTGGTTTTTTTATTTTATATTTTTTTTGTATTTTTATTTTTTTTTTTTTTTTGTATTTTTTTTTTTTTTTTAACACTTTTTTTAGTAACTTTAACTTTTAACTGTAACTGTACCAGGTTTGGGTCTCTCAAAATGCGATGGCATCTTGGGAGACCCTGTGTTAGTGTGCCTAGTCTGTGCCGTGCTGAACCCTACGCTAATACTCCACTAGTGTATGGTAGCGTTCAAAACATTCACCAATGCATAGACCAGGATTGTCAGGACAGGAGGGACAACAATACCGGGTGTCACGCCTAAATCCGCGCTTGCTGCAGACACGACATCTTTTTTGGGGGGCTCGTTGGGTAGGGGTACTCTGGAGGACATAAGGAAAATGCCTCCCATGCAGCCGGCTTACTGCATTTGGATTGGGAAGGTGAGGTGGAGCACCATCTGGAAACAGAAGGGCTCTGACGATCTCTTCCTGGAATTTAAGGAAGGATCCAGTCCGTCCTGAAGCTCTGTATAGCACATGAGCATTCAGCAAAGCCAATTGAAATAAGTAAACAGACACTTTTTTGTACCAGCGTCTGGCCTTACGGGCAACTAAATACGGCGCCAACAACTGGTCGTTGAGGTCCACCCCTCCCATATTAAGGTTGTATTCGTGGACACAGAGGGGTTTCTCCACAACACCAGTCGCCGTAGTAATTTGGGTCGTCGTGTCTGCATGAAGGGAGGTAAGAACGAAAACATTCTTATTGTCCCTCCACTTCATAGCGAGCAAATTATTATACTGCAAGCAGGCTCTCTCCCCCAGCCTAAGACGGGACTCTACAAGCCGCTGGGGAAAGCCCTGGCGATTAGGTCGCACGGTGCCACATGCTCCAATCTGCTGATCAAACAAGTGACTAAAAAGTGGCACGCTCGTATAATAATTGTCCACGTACAAGTGGTACCCCTTTCCGAATAAGGGTGACACCAAGTCCCACACTATCTTGCCAGCGCTTCCTATGTAGTCAGGGCAGTTTATCGGCTCTACGTGACTATCTTTTCCCTCGTAGACCATAAATCTACATGTATAGCCTGTGGCCCTGTCACAGAGCTTATACATCTTGACCCCGTATCTGGCACGCTTGCTGGGAAGGTACTGTTTGAATGACAAGCGGCCAGAAAACTTAATCAGGGACTCATCAACGCAGACAACTTGATGGGGGGTAAACAAGTCTGCAAAACGTTGGTTGAAGTGGTTTACGAGGGGCCGAATTTTGTAGAGCCGATCGTATGCAGGGTCTCCACGAGGACGACAGAGTTCATTGTCGTTGAAGTGCATGAACCGCAGAATCTGCTCGTATCGTGCCCTGGTCATGGAGGCAGAGAACACGGGCATATGGTGAATTGGGTCAGTGGACCAATATGACCGCAACTCACTCTTTTTGGTTATGCCCATGAGGAGGGAAAGGCCCAGAAAGGTCTTAAATTCGGAGACCGTAATTGGTCTCCAATCTCTGGCAAGGGTGGACTGGGGAATAGTGGCGATGTGTTGACCAGCGTACAAATTGCTTTGGTCCACAATAGATCTATAGAGATCTTCGGTGAAAAACAGCGAATAAAAATCCAGTGGCGTAAAGTCAACTGTTTCCACCTGAATTCCGGGTTGGCCAGTGAAAGGGGGAAGTACGGGTGCTGCAGAAGTGGAAGGTTCCCAATTCGGATTGGCGAATGCAGCAGGAAGGGCACTATGGGCACGACGGGCCTGTGTTCGTCTTCTTCTTGGTGGCAGCGGGACACTACTTGTGCTTGCCACCTCGCCAGCTTGAACTGCACTTATGGGACTCGCCACGTCACCACGTGATACTGCAGTGCTGGATGTACGACCAGGGTGTACTAGGCCGCTGGTGCTTGCCAGTTCACCAGAAGGAGTAGCGGCACTAGTACTTCTCTGCTCCATACGAGAGCCCTGCGGTTCTTGCACTTCAAGGACAGAAGAAGTTCGGGGTCTGGTACGCCTGACCCTAGCAGGGACCACAACTCCGTCGTCAGAGCTATCTGTCATGGAGCCGCTGTCCTCTACAGGTTCGTATTCTGAGCCTGAACTTGACAGATGAGTGACTTCCTCTTCACTATCTGTCATACTCAGAATCCTGTAGGCCTCTTCACTAGTGTACCTTGGATTTGCCATTTTGGCCTCTAAATTTAGGGGTACACTAGTGAGACTCACAGGCAAAAAAGCTCCTGACTGTTAGCGACTGTATCAAAACGCTACCAAAAAACTGTTAGCGATCGCAGGGATCAGGCCTGACTCTGCGACCGCTGCAGTTATGTGTGCTTAGTGTTTTGTAAGTGTCAGTTATCGATCGATACTGCACTTGGGTGGGCTGGGCTGGGCGCAGGGGCAAAACGCAGGTGCTAGCAGGTATCTGGGCTGATCCCGCTAACACTGTGTTTCAGGGAACCCTAAACTGCTGGGGAGTATAGATCTGATCGGATCAGATATCGATCCGTTCAGATACTATAGCACTAAGGGAGGTGTATGCTGCGTGCGTGGGTTTTAGCGGTACTAGCGCTAACCTGACGCTGCCTGGGGCGACGCAGACCTTATCAGATCCTAAAAACTTAACTTCTATCACCGCCGGGCAATTAGGGGGTTAAACCTTTATAAGGTAATAAACGGCGGGTGCCCTAAAACTATAATAAACTGTAATAAACTATAATAAACTACAAAAAACAAACTATCTAACCAGCGTCACCCGTAACACTTATACGGTGATCGCTGGTGAAAGGGTTAACTAGGGGGCAATCAGGGGGTTAAAACCTTTAGCAGGTAGTATATGGGGGTCCCTGTCGCTATAAAACACTGACAGCAAACCTATATACTCACCTCCCTAACTAGCGTCACCTGTGTCACTAATACAGCGATCAGAAAAACGATCGCTTAGCAACACTGGTGACGGGGGGTAATCAAGGGGTTAACTTTTATTAGGGGGGGGTTAGGGGGTACCCTGGACCTAAGGGGGGGTACCCTAGACCTAAAGGGGGCTAACCTAACTGCCCTAACACTTATAACTGACAAACTGACACCAATGCAAAAAAAAAAAAACACTGCTATTGGTGTCAGAGTGACAGGGGGTACAGGGGGGTGATCGGGGGGTGATCGGGGGGTGACAGGGGGGTGAAAAGTGTGCCTGCGTGTTCTACTGTTAGTGTAGTGTTGGTGCACTTACTTGGATGTCTTCTCTCCTCTGCGCCGGACGAAAAGACCGGCTCGAGGAGAGATGACATCACTTCTTTTCCCTCTGTTTACATTACAGAGGGAAAGGAAGCGTTTTCATTCGCCGGGAGCGATCGGGAGGGGGTGACCATCAATGGATGGCCTCCCCCTCACCTCCCATCGCCCGCGAACGAGAGCCGGCCGTCTATGGCACCGGGGGGGGGGGGTCCGATCGGACCCCCCACCCGCGGGAGGCAGATCACGTATGGGTACGTGATTTTGCCTGCCCGTGCCATTCTGCCGCAGTATATATGCGGTAGGCGGTCGGCAAGTGGTTAAATCATATCCCCTCTCAAGCGTCTCTTCTCCAGAAAGAATAAGTTCAGTGCTTGCAACCTTTCCTCATAACTAATATCCTCCAGACCCTTTATTAGCTTTGTTGCCCTTCTTTGTACTCGCTCCATTTCCAGTACATCCTTCCTGAGGACTGGTGCCCAGAACTGGACAGCATACTCTAGGTGCGGCCGGACCAGAGTCTTGTAGAGCGGGAGAATTATCGTTTTATCTCTGTAATTAATCCCCTTTTTAATGCATGCCAATATTCGGTTTGCTTTGTTATCAGCAGCTTGGCATTGCATGCCATTGCTGAGTCTATCATCTACTAGGACCCACAGATCCTTTTCCATCCTAGATTCCCCCAGAGGTTCTCCCCCCAGTGTATAGATTGCATTCATATTTTTGCCACCCAAATGCATTATTTTACATTTTTCTACATTGAACCTCATTTGCCATGTAGTTGCCCACCCCATTAATTTGTTCAGATCTTTTTGCAAGGCTTGCACATCCTGCTGAGAATTTTTTGTCCCGCTTAGCTTAGTATCATCCGCAAATACAGAGATTGAACTGTTTACCCCATCCTCCAGGTCGTTTATGAACAAATTAAACAGGATTGGTCCCAGCACAGAACTCTGGAAGACCCCACTACCCACCCCTGACCATTCCGAGTACTCCCCATTTATCATTACCCTCTCAACTCACCCTTGTAGCCAGTTTTCAACCCATGTACTCACCCTATGGTCCATGCCAACGAACCTTATTTTGTACAGTAAACGTTTATGGGGGACTGTGTCAAATGCTTTTGCAAAATCCAGATACACCACGTCTACGGGCCTTCCTTTATCTAGATGGCAACTCACCTCCTCATAGAAGGTTAATAGTTTGTTTTGGCAAGAACGATTGTTCATGAATCCATGCTGATTACTTCTAATGATACTCATTACTTCTCATTACTAAAATCTTGTATATAGTCCCTTATCATCCCCTCCAAGAGTTTACATACTATTGATGTTAGGCTAACTGGTCTGTAATTCCCAGGGACGTATTTTGGGCCCTGTTTAAATATTGGTGCTACATTGGCTTTTCTTCAATCAGCTGGTACCATTCCAGTCAGTAGACTGTCAGTAAAAATTAGGAACAATGGTCTGGCAATTACTTGACTGAGTTCCCTAAGTACCCTTGGGTGCAAGCCATCTGGTCCCGGTGATTTATTAATGTTAAGTTTCCCAAGTCTAATTTTAATTCTGTCCTCTGTTAACCATGGAAGTGCTTCCTGTGATGTGTCATGACGATAAACACTGCAGTTTTGGTTACTGAAGCCCCCCGATTCCCTCGTGCAGACTGAGCAGAAGAATAAATTCAATACCTTCGCCATCTCCCCATCCTTTGTAACCAGATGTCCTTCCTCATTCTTTATGGGGCCAATATGGTCTGTCCTCCCTTTTTTGCTGTTTACATACTTTCTTGGGATTTTTTTTTGCTCTCCTCCGCTATGTGTCTTTCATGTTCTATCCTAGCCGTCCTTATTGCACCCTTACATTTCTTGTTGCATTCTTTATAAAGTCTAAATGCTGATGATGATCCCTCAATCTTGTATTTTTTGAAGGCCTTCTCCTTTGCTTTTATATGCATTTTTACATTGGAGTTAAGCCATCCAGGACTTTTGTTCGCTCTTTTAAATTTATTACCAATGGGATGCATTGGCTAATGCCCTTATTTAATATGCTCTAAAAGCAAACTCATCTCTACTCTGTGTTCTTTGTTCCTAAGATTTTATCCCAATTTATGCCTTCTAGCAAGGTTTGTAGTTTAGGGAAATTGGCTCTTTTGAAATTAAGTGTCTTTGTATTTCCCTTATGTTACCTATTTGTGTGATTTATACTGAAGCCAATTAACCTGTGATCGCTGTTACTTAAATTGCCCCGTATTTCCACATATGTGATCAGGTCTGTATTGTTGGTAATCAGTAGATCCAGTAACGCTTTATTTATAGTTGGTGCATCTACCATCTGACCCATAAAATTGTCCTGGAAAGCATTTAGGAACTGGCGAGCCTTAGATGAATGCGCGGTTCCCTCCGCCCAGTCTATGTCTGGCTAATTTAAATCCCCCATTATGATAACACTTCCTATCCTTTCTGCTAATCCAAATTGTGATAGGAGATCTAAAAATAAAAAAATGTGAGGACCTCTGTGCTACTAAAAAATAAATAAAAACTAGGTGTAGTGCTGCAAAATCTGAGGGTATACACAAATCAACCAATAAAAAAGAGGAAACATTGCTCACTCACTTGCATTATGATTTTTTGACACTTTAGTATCACTTCACTATCACTTTCATTATTGTTGTGCGCGAAATCACTGTTTCCTCTTTTAGTGATAGGAGGTCTGTCTCCCCTTCCTCCCTCAGGTTAGGGGGCCTATAGCATACTCCCACTATTATTTTGCCCTTAGCTTCATCCCTGTGGAGCTCTATACCCATAAGGATTCCACCTCCTCCCTAGCTCCCTTAGTGATGTCATCTCTCACATTCACATTATTCCTGATATATAGGCATACCCATCCCCTTTTTTACCCTCTCTATCCTTGCGATAAAGGGTATACCCTTGAATGTTTGCCAGCCAATCATGAGAGCTGTTGAACCAGGTCTCTGAAATTCCCACAAAATCCAAATCCTCCTCGTGCAACCGTATCTCTAGTTCACCCATCTTGTCCGCAAGGGTCCTGGCATTGGTGAACATGCCACATAGTTTAGACCGGTTGCATATTATCCTCTTATTGGGTGTTCCAAGATTGCAATTAGGACTTGTTACTATACTTACCTTGGTAAACCTACCACTAATGCGCCCAATACTATCCTCTGGAATATGTTCTGTGCTGACTATCTCTACCTCTGGACCCTCCCCCCCATCGCCTAGTTTAAAAACCCCTCTAACTTTTTGGCTATCTTCATTTCCAGCTGATCTGCACCCTCCTCATTTAGGTGCAGTCCATCCCTTCTATAGTACTGGTTATCGACTGAGAAGTCAGCCCAGTCCTCCAGGAACCCAAACCCCTCCTTACGACACCAGCTCTTCAGCCACTTGTTTACATCCCTAATCTCCCTCTGCCTTTCTGGTGTGGCTCGATAAACCGGTAGTAATCCTGAGAATACTACCTTGGAGGTCCTTTTCCTCAATTTAGCTCCCAAGTCCCTTAAATCGTTCTTTAGGACACTCCATCTGCCTCTGACTTTGTCATTGGTGCCAACGTGCACCATGACAGCTGGGTCTTCCCCAGCCCCTCCCAGTAATCTGTCCACCAGATCCATGACGTGCCGAACCCGAGCGCCAGGTAGGCAACATACTGTTCGGCGCTTCAGGTCTTTGTTACAGATTGGCCTCTCTGTCCTTCTACGAATTAAGTCCCCTACCACCAGAATCTGTCTATCCTTTCCCTTCGCTTCCCCCCCACTCTCACTGGAGGAGTTCTTCCCCCGGCAGCTAGGAGAGTCCCTCAGCTCCAGCAGTGCTGGTCCCTGACTGGTTTCACCAATGTCACTCAATGGAGCGTACTTGTTGGGATGCTCCATCCCTGGATCGGCCTCCCTGGCACTTCCCCCTCTACCCTTCCTGTCACCCATCTACTCTTTCCTAGTGCCTGCACCTCTTTGTCTCCACCCGCCTCTGTGCTGGCCCCTGCCAACACCTGCCGTGTACGTTCCTGGCTCTCCTTTAGCATGGAGGGACTTCTCAGTGCTGACAGTTGCTTCCCCAGATTCAGAACCTGGGCTTCCAGGGAAACAATGCGCTCACATTTTGCACAGCAGTATTCACCCTTGATCGGATGATCAAGGAATGCATACATGCTGCAAGATGTACAACAAGTCACCTCTCCACAACTGCCGGGCATCGTACAGTGGGGCAAAAATGTATTTAGTCAGCCACTAATTGTGCAAGTTCTCCCACTTAAAAAGATGAGGGAGGCCTGTAATTGTCATCATAGCTATACCTCAACTATGAGAGACAAAATGTGGAAACAAATCCAGACAAAAATTTAATGAGGATTGGGGATTATGCCCTGTCCAAATTACCTAACAACTAGCTTCCTGACAATAATACTCAAGACAATACACAGGTACTCAACAAGACAATACACAAGCACTCGCAGAATTACGTGCACTCGCAGACCTACATGCATTCGCAGAGCTACGTGCACTCGCAGACTTATGTGCACTCGCAGACCTACGTGCACTCACAATACACAAGTACACAGTACACAATACACAATACACAAATACTACTGATCCACACACACTACTCAAAAACTCAGGTACTCACACTACACAGGTTCTATGACCCCTGTTATAACCTCCAGTTTTCAACTCTGGTTTTTAACTCACCACTTAGTCCAGTTCCACTTGGACAGAGTTCCAGCCAGCTCAAAGATGAGCAGGCTCACAATGAGTTCTACAGAAGGTTATATAGGCCTCAAGGACCTGTGACCAATTAACCACTCCCCTTAATTAGTAGGCTGAAGGAAGCAAAGAAAAAAAATAGCTGTTTAAAGAGTGTCAGAAAAAGGTGTTAAAAAGCTACAAGGAAAAGCCCCAAAAAGAACCTAAGAATACAACCCAGCAATAACCAGCAGTCAAAAAGCAAGATTTGTTCACTCTCCACTCAAGGTCCCTACTGTTTAGCTTCCAACCAGCAGTATGGCCATGTGAAAATGCTGAGACTCCATCTGAAGACCATGCTTTGATCTCACAGCTGTTCCCACCCCTTGCTTGGCTCAAGACCCATTCACACCTGAACACAGTACGGGAAAAACACATTCTGTGCATGTTTCCCACACCGCGTTGAAAATGCACTGACAATGTTATGGCATTTCTGCTTTAGGAGATAGTAGGAGCAATTGAAGCAGGAAGTTTGTGAAATTAGTAAAGATGGTGACCAGTTAACGGTCTGCCTGCACTGCTGAGACACAACAAACTTAAGCTGCTGACTGCTTTATTTTTTTCCTTAAAGTGAGTCTGTGGCCAAGATATGGACATTGTCACATTTACTCTAACGCAGGTGTTCAGACACTATAGCTAGCTTCTGTGTTCTTCACCTTTAGCAGCCTCCTTTCCCATAAGGCAACCAGGCCTATCGGTACTTGGTTACATAGTTAAATAGTTAGCCAGGTTGAAAAAGGACACAAGTCCTTCTAATTCAACCAAAAAAAAAAAAAAAATCATACAATTGCATTTACACAATCCTATACCCACAGTTGATCCAGAGGAAAACCCCAGCAAAGCATAATCCAATATGCTACAGCAGGGAAAAAATTCCTTCCCAAATTCCTTGCAAAGAGGCAATCGGATATTCCCTGGTCAACTTTACCTATAAATGTTAGTATCCAGGTATATTATGTACATTTATAAAACAATCCAGGCCTTTTTTATAGCAATCTACTCAGCTGGCCAGCTTTTCAGGGAGTCTATTCCACATTTTCACAGCTCCTACTGTAAAGAAACCTATCCACATTTGGAGATGAACTCTCTTTTCCTCTAGACGCAAAGAATACCCCCTGTCCTCCGTGATGACCTTAAAGTGAATAACTCAAAACCAAGTTCACTATATGGATCCCTTATGTATTTGTACATGTTGATCATATCCCCCCTTAAAGTGGAGTTCCACCCACATTTTCATCTACACAACATCCACTTCAGAACTGCCAAAAATAAACAGCTTTGGGCGTTTATAAATTTTTAATTTTCTTTTCCTTTACCTTAGTTTCAGGGCTTTTAATGCTTCTTCCTGTTTAAAAAAAATGTAATACAATGGTGGATTTAGTAACAAGATTCTTTAGAGAATGTGATTGATACAAGCAGAATGGGTGCCTTTAAAAAAAATTAAATAAATGTGTGTAGAACTTAAATCTCTTCTTCTCAAGAGAGAATAAATCCAGTTCCTCTAATCTTTTCTCATAGCAGAGCTCCTCCATGCCTCTTATCAGTTTGGTTGCCCTTCTCTGCAGGTTCCCCCGATATCCTTTTTGAGAACTGGTGCCCAAAACTGACCTGCATATTCCAGATGAGGTCTTAGTAACGATTTATACAGGGATAAAATGAGATCTCTCTCTCTGGAGTCCATACCTCTCTTAATACAAGAAAGGATTTTGCTCGCTTTGGAAACCGCAGCTTGGCATTGCATGCTATTATTAAGCTTATGATACCAAAACCCCCAGATCCTTCTCCACCATTGATTCCCCCAGTTGTACTCCCCCTAGTACGTATGATGCATGCATATTCTTAGCCCACAAGTGCATAACTTTACAGGGCTTATACACAATTATATAGTGCCTGGCTATCACTCCGGGGCATGCGCGAACTGAGCAAAGCAAACAGGTACTTGAGGTTGGCAAACAGGCAGAGTGCTTCAATGACAGTCCAGGTGCAAGGAAGGCAAGCGTTCAGGGAGTAGTTGGTATCCGATCCAAGGTTGTCAAGGAGGAAATCCAATCTAGTAGAGCAGGACAGACAAGCAGGGAGCTTGGAACACATGTAACAAACACAATAACAAAAGCATGAGACTGCAGGATTGGCTGGCCTAAATCAGGTTTGGTCTCCACCCAGAGACTGGTCACATCAAATACCTTGCAGGTAAACAGACAGGCAGGGAAACCAAAACCAGGATGCTGGAGTCAGCAGTTATGATGGAGGAAGGGCGCACAAGCTCCTGACCAGGGCCGTAGATAATTTTATTTCCTGGGGGGGGGGAGTCAGGTCTTTCAAACTTAAAGGCAAAATTTCCACTTTTATGTTGGGGGAGGTACGGTAAAAACATGTGACAGCAGAGTGGGGCCATGAGACTTTGCAATGCAGCGCAGCAAAAATTATTCCCATTCAACTAAATAGAACGCAATGCACGCAGTTGTGGTGCGGTAGTGTACTCATTAGTACAGCGAGCTCCTCCTAAGCTCCCTAGTTTTTTTTTTCTTCAGCCAGCTGGGTTGAACTAAAAAAAACTTACCGTGTAAACCAGGCTTTAGATCTCATTTATATGTTCTAAATGGCCATGGAATAGCAAATATACCATGAATACCTACAGCCAGGATCCCAGCTGTTCCAATTTTGTTTAGCTGCTCAGCCTGTTCATCTGAGTGATGGGCTGAAAAGAGCCACTGCTGTTAACATGTATCTGTACATCCAGTGGTCCCCATGTATAAGCTCCAGGGGACAAAGCAAAACACATTGGGGTGTGGCCTGGCAGGAACCCAGGCTGAGGTCTCTCCCATCACTACTACATTACCATAGGACTCCGTGGATGTGTGGCACCAGGGATTTTTTTTTCTCTATTCCCTTCAGTGACTATAGGAGCTGGGATGAGCTCCAT
Source organism: Lithobates clamitans (assembly GCA_037952925.1). Classification (NCBI taxonomy): domain Eukaryota; kingdom Metazoa; phylum Chordata; class Amphibia; order Anura; family Ranidae; genus Lithobates; species Lithobates clamitans. Next base: position 634,693 of record JBBGZY010000363.1, read on the forward strand.
CCCTTCCTGGCTCTCCTGCAGCACATTCGTATCATCTACATTACTCACCACATCGATTAAGCCTGAGCGACACACTAAAAAACCGTGGGTCACAGTGGTTACCTGCTGTTAGGGACAAATTTCTGACCGTGGATGCAGAGAGATTTTATCCAAGGGCAAAAATGTATCCCTACCTGCAGGTAACCACTGGACATGCAGATACAGGTGGATTCATGTTTACAGCAGCAGACAGCCTTGGCTCCTTTCAGCCCATCACTCAGATGTACAGGCTGAGCAGATATTAGAACATCTGATCCAGGGTGCAGGTATTTGCAGTATACTTGCTGCACCATGGTCATGTAGGATGTATGAATGGGACACAAGACTGGATTTTAGCTAACCTAACTGTGCAAGTTGAGCAGGTGTAAGGGGCAACATATTGTGGTGGGTAGTAAATTCAGTGATTTATTTAAACCTTATAAAAAGGTGTCCTAAGAAATTAAGAAATGTTTTAAGAGATGAAAAAATAAAAAATATTGTGCACTGCCTACCACAGGATGGTGCCCTTTGCACCTGGTCAATATGGTTGGCTTTTATTCAGTCTTAAACTGTAGCAAACCCAGCTTTTGAACTTGTACCTACAAGTAAGCCTATAATAATGCTTATCTGTAGCCATAGTGAATATCTCCTAAACATGTGGTGTTTAGGAGATATTCACATGTAAAGCGGCCGGTGATGTCACTGGGTCATGCGCTCTAAAGGGATGGCATACTGCTTGGTTGTACTTCTCCTGGGGAGGAGCGCAGTTCATTCTGCACTTTTGTGACCCATTTTTACCGACAGACAGCTATAGTCCGCTGTCAGCTGACATCGCTCAGCAGGTCCAGGCTGTGGAAAGATCCTAACTTTAAAGTCAGGATTCACCCAGATGCCAGGACCAGCAGGGACCCTGAGCCAGTTGCTCTTGCCCCCTCCACAGCCTGGCATTCCAGTGAGCTTGGGGGAGGGGGGGGGGGCAGAGCCAGGGACTGACAGTCACCACTCTTTGCACACTGAAGGTTTAGAACTGAGTAATCATCAGGTTTTGATCGCTCTGTTGTTGGGCTTAGTAGCAGCTGGGGACAGATGCAACATTGGATCGATGCTCCATCCACCTAAGTATAATTTTTTTAAAAACATCTCTTTTAATAGGAAAAAAAATCCCCCTCACCCTCCTAAGAACCCTCTCTCCCCAAGCAAAGATCCCCACTGTAAAATATCTCCCTCCCTCAAATATCCACCCAAAAATTAAACTCTCTGTCTCTAATCCGACCCACCAAAGCAAAAATATCTCCCTCAGTTGCGGGCGGATCCCAACCATATGGTCACGATCTTACCCAAGCCTAGACCGCCTCTGTGACATCAGTCACTAAAAACTACTCACTATCTGTATTTTCATATCAGATTGGTGGCTCGGGAAAGGGAGTCCCGGAGTAAAAGAAGAGAAAAGAATGGGCGGAGGGACAGCATGATATAGGTGGACAGTAGGACAGGCAGGGGTAATATAGGAATTGTTGCCCCCTTTAAGGAAGGGCTGGTTAAGGGCTGGGAGGGGTCCTAGGGAAGTTTTGTGGGGAGGAGAAAGTAGTTGGAGTCAGTCGTGAGCGAAGAGGAGAGAGGCTTAGACCGCCCTGCTGCTGTGTACAGTTTGTTGCACATGGCCGACATGGATCAGCTCATCACGCGGCTGCGAGTGGCGACGCCCACCTGAGGAGCTGACTGGCTCCAGTCCCAAGTAGCGGCGATCATGGGGGAGAGGGTAACTACACCAGTCACGGGGGGCAGGTGATCCCACAAGCTCAACGGTCTCGGCCATCGGAGGGCATAGCCCCCAACTATCCCTGATTTTGAGGGACTGTCCCTCATTCAGCACGAAGTCCCTCCATCCCTCTTTCCTCCTAATTTGTCCCTCATTTTGGTCCGATCTATACAGTTGTATAAAAATGCATTTCAAAAAGTGTTTCCCAGTGCTAAACCTTTCATCCAAATTGCTGCATTTGTAAATTCCAGAAGCCAATATAAAGGAATAGTGGCAGAAGCCAATATAAAGGAATAGTGGTGGTAAAAAAAAAAGCACTTGTGGGTTTAACTAATCGTTTTTTGTACGATTCTCCTTTAAGGAGGCTTGGCAGGGGGTGTGTCCTATTCCTACATACTTTTGCTAATAGGTGTCCCTCATTCCCATCTCAGAAAGTTGGGAGGTATGGGAGCTCTTTAGTCTGGACCCCTCCCCCGGAGCCGACATGGACCCTCCAACCCCCTCCAGCCAGCATACCCTGGCTACAGTGAGAGGTGAGGCCGGGAGAAATCCGCACCGAGCACAGAGCTCAGCGGTGGGGGAGACGAGCGCTGCACATGGCTCCTCCCCCCTGTTCGACGCAGGTGTCTAGAGCATGCGGCCGCGGCTGCAGGAGAGGGCCAGGGCAGTCAGTCAGCTCAGCAAGGGAGAGCTGTGGATCAGGATGCTGGCCAGGCTCCTGGGGCAGCCAGTGGTCCTACGGTGACCAGAGGAGCACTGTGGCAGAAGTGAATAACGGCAGAGTTCGCGCAGCGGATGGCTGGGGTGAGCGGGTCTGGTGTTCCAGGATGGAGAAGCAACACCCACCCTCAGCAACCAGGTCAGGACCTCCTGGGGTGCAGTCGGTGATCGTTCGGCCAGCGACAGCTAGGTCAGGGTAGCAGGGGGGTTCTGTGACAAGTAGGTTAGCAGTGGCGGGAGGCGACGGGACCCCTGCACAACAGATAGTGGACGCGGTACACAAGACGGGCAGGTCCAGCGTATTCCTTAAGGACTTACTGACGTGCTTGCATGACCTGGTCCAGCAGTTTGAGCCGGGCAATGGGACCAGAACGTCACCTGCGACGGCGTCGGCTCCTCAGCGAGGAAGGGAGCGGGCTGCTAAGGAGTCCTGGAGTAAAAGAAGAGAAAAGAATGGGTGGAGGGACGGCATGACATAGGTGGACAGTAGGACAGGCAGGGGTAGTATAGAAATTGTTGCCCCCTTTAAGGAATGAGGGGTGGTTAAGGGCTGGGAGGGGTCCTGGGGAAGTTTTGTGGGGAGGAGGAAGTAGTCGGAGTCAGTCATGAGCGAAGAGGAGAGAAGCTTCCCACCCACCCTCCCGATGTTTGGTCAGTATTACGGTAAGGCTGTCATGACAGCCTGGCAGTGGTGAGTCTTTGGAGGGAGAGAAGAAGGCTGGAATATAACATGGTTGAGATCCGTCTGTGGTATGGAGTTCTTGGGTACCTTCCTGTTAAAGAGGGGTTTAACCAGGAAGGGGTAAAAATGTAGGTTACTGCAGATGTCAAGTACCGTCTCTGAGTCGGTGTTTTGCGACTGGAGGCCTAAGTTTTAAAGAAGTTTGTCGCAGTGACCAAGTAGTGTGTCGTTGCCCTTAAAGACCACCAAGGTATAAAGAAGTTTGGTTGATGACAGCATGGAAATCGCGGTCTCTCAGCTTTGACAGTAAAACACTGCATTCAAGGAACAATAATTAATGAAAAACTCATGGCGATCCTTAACGACTCACATGACAAATTTGTATGTACCTGGCAGCCTTGGCTTGATCATTTACCACCCTCACAGTTTCTGGAGTTCTGAATATATGCCTTACGCTATGCTTTGTACAGCGCAAGCCTCTGGGGTTCCCTACTAACCATCCTCCCTCTTCCTCTTTTTCCCACCTTCTTCCTTAGCCTGCTCTTGCTCTAACTTTCCCTTCTTTTTTTTTTCCTCTCTCTCCTTTCTTAGTGAACCATTTCTCTCCCTGCCAGGTTGGCCAACCTCCCTTTACGATTTTTTTTTTAGGATGACTATCAGCTGGTAGCTATATCTCCCCATTTTTGACCCTTCTTGTGATATCTTCTCAACTGTACCATTTGGCTAGACTGCCCTTGGGTTATGCCGCGTACACGCGGTCGGAATTTCGGCCTGCAAAAGACCAATGAGATTTTTTCGTCGGAAAATGCGACCGTGTGTATGCTCCATCAGTCTTTTGCTGGCGGAATTCCAGCCAGCAAAAGATTGAGAGCATGCTCTAAATTTTTCGGTCGGGAAAAGTTCCTATCCGAAAATGCGATAGTCTGTGGCAATTCCGACGCGCAAAATCCCTACGCAAGCTCGGAAACAATTCGACGCATGCTCAGAAGCACTGAACGTCATTTTCTCGGCTCGTTGTAGTGTTGCACGTCACCTCGTTCTTGACGGTTGTAATTTCAGCTAACTTTTGCGTGGCCGTGTGTATGCAAGGCAAACTTGAGCGGAATCCCGTCGGAAAAGCCGTCATATCTTTTTCCGACTAGAAAACCGATCGGGTGTATGCGGCATAAGTCTATATGTTGTACTTTTTAATATCCAAGAGGTTATGTACCTGAAGTTTTTTGCCCTATATGCCGGTGACCGGCTGCGCCGACAAGTGAAGTCTTCTGTGTTGTGGAATTACAGGTATCTACTACTCTGCTAGCAGGATGATCATTTACTTTGGCTGCACTGTAATCACAAATTTTATGGTTGTTGGTTGTCTGTATACTATGTTTTATTCTTTTTAATAAAAACTAAGTGGAAGAAGCAAGAGACGGCAAAATTGGCATTTTTAGAACGCAGTCAGCAATAGTAGCCTATATATTTCCGTCACTACAGTTTTGCTGTAAAAACAGCGACTGGCACCAACGTAAAGTTAATGTAAATGCAAAAACAATGTTTTACTCATTTTAAATTTGTTTTTTAGGCTTACTTTGCAACTATGTTCTTATTTTAGTGTCCACGGTGCAAAAATACCAGTGGTCCTACCAGAGTATGCACTGCAGCCCCTCTTGCTGCATTCTACAATGCTATCCACCTCTGAGACCTATGGTAGGCGTTGGCATATGCATAAGGTTGCAACTTTTTCTTTAAGCTAAACCCGAACACTTTAGTGGCGCACAAAAAAAAAATGCCAGGGGTATATGCTAAAAACTATTTTTTTGCGGTGCATACTAGCCCTTTTGCTTTACAGGGGTAAAAAAATATATATTTCAGCGGGTATACAACCGCTTTAAGGAAATGTGCAGCTGAGGAGAGTAGCGGATAAAGCAGTATTAAAGGATATGTAAAGGTCTATGGTCTTTTTTTTCTTTTTTTTTTAACACAGAGTAGCCCAGATCCTCCTCTTCTGGGGTCCCTCAGCGGTGCTCCTGGCCCCTCCTCTTCTCCCATGCCACATTGAGGAGCCGCTCTCCCTCGGGGGAACCCATGTGGGCGTGCTCCCTTTTCCTGCTGCTGTGTCCAATGACACAGACAGCAGGACTTGGCCCCGCCCCCGGCTCCCGCATCATTGGATTTGATTGACAGCAGCGGGAGCAAAAGGCTGCGCTGCTATCAATCTATCCAATCAGGACCCAAGACACTGGCTGGAGCTGTTGTGCTTGTCTTCATCGCTGGAAAGACCGGGTTCAGGTAAGTAAAAAGGGGGCTCTGGGGGCAGCTGCATCACAGGAGATTTTTCACCTTAATGCATAGAATGCATTAAGGTGAAAAACCTTGAGGGTTTACAACCCCTTTTAGACCCTCAGCATTATATCAGCACATTCCCCAGTAAACTATTTGTTAAAATTCTTGCCCCAACACTTGCAGTTTGTAACTTGCTTCTGCTCTCCCAGTGCTGCTGCCCTGAACTTCCAGTCTTCACAGGAAACAGTTAACAGTGGACAGTACAGTCTCCAGCCAGTCAGCTTGGAGAAGGGAGGGGGAGGAGCAGGGAAGTGTCTTGCCCTCCTACGTAGGTAATGGGGCTGTGTGTTTCTATTGACGCACACAATGTAGGAAGACACAACATTAGTCCCTGCATGCCTGGGTGGATCCATAGGACACTGAAAGAGAAAGCAGCCACCCAGAAACAGGAAACCTGAGGCTGTGATCATGACACCAACCTAAACTGTAACACAGGCAAAGACTGCAAGATGCATACTCAGTAAGTGATTGAATCAGCTGCCAAAAGAGCTTAAAAAACTGAGGGTTTAATATTACTTTAAGTGAACCCATTAATTTATTTCTGTATGGGTAAAGGACTAGTTCAATTTATACCAATAAAACTTAGCAACAGCATAAAAGAGGCCAGATCAGTATTTAGCAGCAGCATTAATCGGACTAAATCGATATTTAGAATATTGCTGCCACCTATGGGATGAATTGTGCCAAGTTTTTTGTGGTCACCACATAAAACATTATCAAACCAATTCTCGAAACTTTTTAACCAGCTAGGTGATTACCTTTAATTCCAAAATTAAGGAATGCCTATTTCATAAATTCATATTCGCTATTATGTGCCTCATTCATTGTCCTATAGTCTTTTAAATATGGGGGGGCAGACATCAGTTTAAAGGAAACCAGTCAAAACAAAAGTAAGAAGGCTCCCATTGCCAACTTGTTTTAAAGGTGTATGCTCCAGGGCTGTTCCCTACTGTTCCATGCATGTTCGTAGCAGGTGACATTCTTGTTCCAAATCAGTGACTTCCCAGGCGTTACTATGAGCCATCTGGAGCATTCACCTTCAAAAACAAGTCAGTGATGCAGCTTGCAGATTTCTGTCTTGGCAGATTCCCATTCCATTTTGAAGCAGCAGTCTGGGGCTTTTAGTTAAAATGTATATAAAAGCATCAGTGAACATTTCTTATGTGCTCCTTTTTTGTCTAATGAACACATATCATTAAAAGAGTTTTGTTATTACTGTTTAATAAGTGCAAAAAATATCCTCTGATCCTGCCAGAAGTCTTATGAGCTCATAGATGATGCAGCCCATAGATAATGCAATTTTCTTTCCATCCACCACAGGTGAGCCAGAGGCTTGAAAAAGGAGCGGTTAGCTCCGAAACATGTAGCCACGCTGACGCTCCCCACGTTGCGTCATTCCCAGGTGTGACATTACGTCCGGTCTTGCACAGTCAGTGTGCTCCAAAATGGTTCCAGGATTTCTGGTTTTGTTTCTGGTGTCTCACAAAGCTTCTGACAACAGCAACTGTTTTCTGGTTCCTGAAGACAGACTGAGGCGGGGGGGTGGGGGTTTCTTGGTTGTGTGGCAGGGGGTAAGCTTACTGCCTGGCTTACCAGTGCCCACCAATGCTGACCACTAAACTGACCTACCTGACATACACACACTGACCTACACAAACTGACCTACCTACTCAAGGAATGGCTGGTGCTGTGCTATTAAAAAATTATAAGTAACTAAAGCTTCATAAACTAATAAAAAACACTGTGCAATATTGCTAAAGTGCTAAAGGTATATGTACAAAGTAAATGATAATCACAAAGATGAATACTGAGCTGTTAAAAAAGATGAATACTGAGCTGTTAAAAAAAAATAAGTAAAACTTCACAAACTAATGAGAAACACTGTGCAGTATTGCTAAAGTGCTAAAGGTATATGTGCAAAGTAAATGATGATCACAGGGATGAATACTGACACATACGGTGATATATAAAATCTTCCAACAATACAGTGATTGGTTTAAAAGTGCAAAGTGACAGTAAACCAAATAATACAAAGTGCTGAAATTAATAATAGTTCTCTTCCATAAATGGAACAAAGTGCAACGTGTAAATGAATTACTCAGTCTATTCTTCTGTGCATAAAACCACACAGTGCAAAGTGCAGGAATAAGGATTTCCTCTCCGTGCAAAAACACACTAATAGCAATGGCTTCTTACCTTGAGGTTATGAGGCAACCGCATGTGTGTAAAAAAATGAGGATCTGTGTTCACGTTGCTGGCTTATTCATGCCACACTCCTGGGCCAATATCGTGAACGTGAATCGTGAAAAAATATCGTCACTTTGCACTTTTAAACTAGTCACTATTGTTGGAAGATTTTATATATCACCGTATGTGTCAGAATTCATCCTTGTGATCATCATTTACTTTGCACATATACCTTTAGCACTTTAGCAATATTGCACAGTGTTTTTTATTAGTTTATGAAGCTTTAGTTACTTATAATTTTTTAACAGCTCAGCACCAGCCATTCCTTTTATATTCTTGTGTATGAGTATGGATTGGCCCACATTCTGTGTTTGCAGCAGTTGTTTGTATTTGTATTTATATTCACATAATAGCTCAGGAATATATTTACTTTTTACCTACCTGACCTACCTACACTGACCTACACACACTGACCTACACACACTGACCTACACACACTGACCTACCTGACCAGGAGACAGTCCAGACTTCATGTTGTGTCCTGCAGCAGCAACTCAGCTGTGGTGTGTGAGGCAGCCAGAGGAGAAGATCCGCCCACCCAAGCGCCGAGCGGGGTTCGATGTGGCGTGGCGGCCGCATAGTAATTCCCGCTTTCTGAAGCCTGCAGCGCCTATGATGGACGTCACATGTCCCGCTGTCCAGCCGTTGGACCAGTGGGACATCCATCATAGGCGCTGCAGGCTCCAGAAGGTGGGACCTGCTATGTAACTCGGCCGCACTTGGCGGCGCTCGGGATCGGATCGGTCCCCACTCGGTGGCGCTCGGGGCTAACAATTAGATTGTACATGCCTGACACCCGGGGCTTTTCGGGGACCCATTCGGGGGAACATGACAATGATCCAAAACACACATCTAAGACCACTGTAGCATTTCTGAAGAACAGGGTAAAAGTGATTCAGTAGCCAAGTATGTCTCCTGATCTGAACCCAATCGAACACCTATAAGAAATTCTGAAGAGACAAGTTGAGCATCACTCTCCATCCAGCATCCAGGCTCTAAAAGAGGTAGTTCTTGAAGAATGGAAAAAGATAGATGTTGCAAAATGTCAAAATGTTGTTCATTCCATGCCTAGAAGACTTGGTGCTGTCCTTACAAATCATGGAGGTTATACAAAACAATAGATGTAGTCGTTTTTGTTGTGGGTTGTATTCATTTTTGCATCAACTAATTTGAGTAAAACTGAAGATTTTGAAATCAAAGTTATATTATTAACCTTACTTTCACGTAATGAGCTAAACAATCGTTCTATAAAACTTATGCCGCGTACACACGAGCGGACTTTACGGCGGACTTTGCCCGGCGGACTGGATTTCGTCGGACAATTCGATGTGTGTGGGCTCCAGCGGACTTTGTTTTCTCAAAAGTTGGACGGACTTAGATTTGAAACTTGTTTAAAATTTATCCGTTGAAATTAAGTCCGGTCGAAAAGTCCGCCGTCTGTATGCTAGTTCGACGGACAAAAAGCCACGCTAGGGCAGCTATTGGCTACTGGCTATGAACTTCCTTGTTTTAGTCCGGTCGTACGTCATCACGACGAATTCGACGGACTTTGGTGGATTGTGTGTAGGCAAGTCCGTTCATTCACAAAGTCCGTCGGAAAGTACGTCGAAAAGTCCGCCGGGCAAAGTCCGCCGTAAAGTCCGCTCGTGTGTACGCGGCATGAGTTTTGTCAATATTTTGGAAATTGTTCTTGTGTTGATTGAGATATTGATTAAACAGTTGCCGACCGCGCTATAGCCATATGCTGTCTACAGGGTGGCCAGCTAGTTCTGGGATGCCGTTATATGACAGCAACCCGTGCTCGCATGCCCCCTGTGGCACGCATCCGGAAGTGTCCATGATCCCTGGGTCTGCGGGATCAAGCACACCACAGATCAGGGTAAAGGGCCAATTACAGCAGCCTTTTACCACGTGATCGCTCTGTCCAATGACAGAGTGATCACTTTGTAAACAAACCGGGGTCATGCCCAGTTCAGCCCTCTCCTCACACTGATACTGAGTGTGAAGAAAGGAGAGAGATCGGTTGCTGCAGTGTGAGTTACAGCTCAATTTGCTACATTCTGTGTGCCCTACAGTGCTCATCAGTGCCCTACAGTGCTAATCAGTGCCCATCAGGGAGTGCTCATCAGTGCCCTATAGTGCTCATCAGTGCCCATCAGTGAGTGTTCAGTGCCCTACAGTGCTCTTCAGTGCACATCAATGCCATACAGTGCTAACCAGTGCTCATCAGTGCCCATCAGTAAGTGCTTCTCAGTGCCCTACAGTGTTCATCAGTGGCAGTACAGTACTCATGGGTGCCAGTACAGTGCTCATCAGTGCCACTACAGTGCCCTATTAGTGTTCATCGATGTTCATCAATGCCACTACTCAGTGCCACTATTAGTGCTCAGCAGTGCCCAATAGTCCACATCAGTGCCACCCTATCAGTGGATCCTCATCAGTGCCAGCTTATCAGTGTAGCCGCAGTGCAGTGCATTAGTGCACATCAGGGCACATACAGTAAGTGCACCCTCATCAGCACCCATCAGTGCACCTTCACCAGAACACAGCAGTGCAGCCTCCTCAGCACCTATCAATGCAGCCACATCTGTCCCAATATCACGTACCGAGTGCTGGAGGCCAATGGAGAGAGGGCTTCCCTTGCGGCTAAGTTCCAGACTCCCCTGGAGGTGAGACAGGAGGAGTCGGGCACAAAGTAGCACAGGTCACTTGCGGAGTTGCTTGCAGAAGGATTCAGGGATACTGCAGATATATTGAGCAGAGGCTGCAGGCAGAAGGCGCCTGTGAGGTGTGGCAGGTCTGCATAATCACAGTGTCAGAAGGATAGTCGGTACAAGCCAGGATCAGGAGCCAGGTGAATAAAAGAGCAGACAAAGCCAGGTGGAAAGCCGACATCAAACACAGAAGCAGACAGAGGGTATCTGTAAGACAAGCTGGGGTCGAAGACTAGAGCAAGCAGGAGACAGGTCAGGAACAAGCCGGTGTTGGTAACTAAAGGATCACACGAGCAAGGGAACACAGGTAAGAAGCTGATGGTCAAACAGCACTTCAGCCAAGGGCTGGCTTCCTTATAAAGGCCCATATGATGTGCTGGCAGAGACGCTGGGTCCCAGAGCCCGTCTCCTGCCCTGACAGGTGCTGGGTCCTAGAGTCTTTCTCCTGCCCTGAAAGTGCCCCCCCCCCCAAAAGGACAGCCTCTGGATGCCCATTTGGGCAATTTTTTCTGGGTATTTGGCCCGAAAACTCTTGGAGGAGTCTGGGGGCATGTACATTGGGGGCTTCTGGTGGATACCCTTTCCATTTAACCAAATATTGGATCTGCCTACCTCGCTTTCTGCAATCTAGAACAGATTCCGCCTCGTATTCCGTTTCCCCTTCAAAAGTTACTGGTGGCGGAGGTGGTTCCACTCTACCTCAAGCCTGCCATTACGGAAATGATCCATAATGGCAGGCTTGAGGAGAGAGGCGTGAAAGACCGGGTGAATCTTGTATGAATCAGGCAGAGATAATTCGAAGGCCACTGGGTTTATTTCATGCCTAATTGGAAAGGGACCGATATATCTTGGCTTCAACTTCTTGGAAGGGCGGGGCAGCTTCAGGTTGGCAGTTGATAGCCATACCTTGTGCCTGACCTTAAAGGATGGATTTCCCCTTTGTTTCTTGTCAGAGAACCTCTGGTAGTTTTTTGTATAAAAGGCGAGTCTGTCCTGTACAGCATGTACTGCTGATTCGGGTATGGTTTCTGGCAGGGCTGAAGGGTGGAATCTGCAGTTGGCCCAGAATAGGGACTGGTTGGTAACAGAATGTAATGAGTTGTTGTAGATGAACTCTGCCAATGGAAGCAGAAAAGCCCAATTGTCTTGGGAAAAAGCTGAGAAGCAACGTAGGTACTGCTCCAAGGTTTGGTTTGTTGCGCTCAGTTTGCCCGTTGCTTTGGGGATGGTAGGCTGAAGAAAGACAGAGTTCCACACTCGGGACTTTACAGAGAGCTCTCCAAAACCTGGACGTAAACTGTACCCCTCGATTCGAGACACTGTTGTTGGGTAAACCATGGAGTCTCACAATCTCTTTGATGAACATGTGGGCTGTCTCTGCAGTAGAGGGTGTGCCTACCATAGGCAGGAAATGGGCCATCTTTGACAGGCGATCCACCACCACCAAGATGGTAGTGAATCCTTCCGAAGATCCACAATGAAATCCATGGAGATCATCTCCCATGGATGGTTAGGGACAGTTAAGGGTCTCAATAATCCCCAGGGCTTTGTCTTGTCACCTTTGCTGTGTAGGCACACAGTGCAGGATCTTAACATAGGCTCTACAGTCCCGACTAAGGTTGGGCCACCAGAAGGACCATTGGATGAGCTCACTAGTTTTATGAGCCCCAAAGTGACTGGCTAACCTGTGATGCAGGTCTGGTCTGCAGGTCTGTATGTCAAGTGAAAAAAAACCTTGAGAAAAATAAGGCCCATCTGGCCTGCCGGGGCCTTAGACGCTTAGCAAACCTCAAATACTCCAGGTTCTTGTGGTTGGTAAAGATCATGACTGGGTGACTGGTGCCTTCCAACAGATATCTCCACTCTTCAAAGGCTACTTTAATTGCCAGGAGTTCTCTGTCGCTTACATCATAATTCCTTTCGGCCTGGCTTTGTTTTTTGGAACAGAAGGCTACTGGGTGCAGCAGGGCCTTCGGGCCCAGGTGCTGGGAGAGCACAGCTCATATTGCTACTTCTGAAGAGTCTACTTCAAGAACGAAAGGGAGTGCTGGGTCTGGCTGCTGCAATACCGGAGCGGAGGTAAACAAGGTTTTCAGGCGTTCAAAGGCTGTCTGGGCTTCCTGGTTCCAAAGGAAATGAGTATGAAGGCGGGTGAGCTGAGTGATCAGAAAGATGATGGTCGAAAATCCTTTGATAAAACTCTGGTAAAAGTTGGCGAAGCCAATGAATCTTTGGATTCGCTTTCTGTCGGAGGGTGTGGGCCATTCTAGAATTGCTGAGACCTTCTGGGGATCCATGGAAACCCCCTCAGTGGGGGGGGGGTCTCACTGAGTCCCAAAAATTGGATAGACTGCATCTCGAACTCACACTTTTCTGCTTTGGCATACGAGCCGTGACTTCACAGAGTATTCAGTACTTTATTGACATGGTCCCGATGGAGTTCAAGTGAGGCTGAGAAGATCAAGATATTGTCCAGGTAGACGATCAAAAACAGGTCAAGGTACGCTCTGAAGATATTGTGCACAAAATGTTGGAACGTTGTAGGAGCATTGCATAGCCCAAAGGGCATCACGAGGTACTCGAAATGCCCGAAACGGGTTCTGAAAGCAATCTTCCACTCGTCCCCCTCTCTAATGCGGACCAGGTTATAGGCCCCTCTCAAGTCCAGCTTCGTGAACACTAGGGCTGCTCAGAACGTCTGGAATAACTCTGGAATGAGGGGAAGAGGGTACCTGTTCTTGATAGTAATTTTGTTGAGTTCCCTGTAGTCAATGCATGGTCGGAGGGAGCTGTCTTTCTTTTCAACAAAGAAGACGCCTGCTCCGGCAGGTGAGGAGGGACGAATAAAACCCTTGGCTAGGTTCTTATTAGTATATTGCCTGAGGGCCTCTAACTCGACCTCGGACAGTGGGAAGATGCGCCCAAATGGAATTTCCTCTCCACTCCATGGGTCGTAGGAACGGTACTGAGGCAGGGTATCGGCTTGTCATGGTAGAAGTCATGGTAGACAGAAGGAGCAATTTGACTAGTATCTGTTGAGGGTTGGATGGTTAGGCACACAGGAGAGTCGACTTGAGTGGGGATGCCACATTTTTGGTGACAGTAGCTGGACGGGAAGATGACCTCCCCTTTGGACCAGTCGATCACTCTGTTGTGGGCCTGTAGCCAAGGTATTCAGAGGATGGCTGGGAATATGGGAAATCTGATTACATAAAAGTGGAGGAGCTCCTGATGATCTGTGTCTGTGTTTACGAGAATAGGGACAGTCTCTTGGGTAATGAGCCCTGAGCTAGGTGGAGTGCCGTCAGCAAGATGTATGTCCAGTCTTTGTTTCTTGAGATGGAGGGGAATCTGTAAGTCTTTGGCAAGATTGATATCTAGGAAGCAGCTGCAAGCCCCTGAGTCAACGATTGCCTGCAGTTTGACCTCCCTTCCAGCCACCTGCAAAGAGATAGGAAAAATGATGTGAGAAGACACAGTCCTGGAAAGCTGGAGATATGAAGGGTACGGGTGCCTGGACTTACTTGGCCGAACAGGACAGTTATGTATGAAGTGGCCTGTAGCTCCACAGTAGATGCACAAGTTGATTAGTTGCCTGCGTTCTCTTTCTTCTGGGGTCAAGGTGGGTCGGAGAAGACCTATCTGCATAGGTTCTACATCAGAGGTGATAGAGGTCAGAGGAATAGAGGCAGGGACTGTTGTAGCTGAGACTTTGGGTAGTACCCACGATGGCTGAAAGTTCTGGTAACGCTCAGAGCATCGCTCCCGCAGTCGCCTATCCAACTGGATAGAAACTTGGATAGGAGCCTCGAGTGTAGCAATAGCCTCAGACCTGGCCGGCTCATCCTTAAGGGTCTCAGCTAGGCTTAGACAGAATTGGTATCTTAAAGCCGCATCATTCCAACCAGTATCAGCTGCCCATCTACGGAACTCTCAGATGTAATCTTCCACCGGTCGTCTACCCTGCACAAGGGAATGAAGGGCAGATTCGGCAGTGGCGGTTCTCTGCGGATCGTCATATAATGCCGCCATGGCTCCAAAGAATGCGGTGACAGAGTTTAACACCTTAGCCTTCCATTCAAGCAGGTTATGAGCCCAGGATTGTGGTTCATCTGATAGGAGGGAGATAATGAAACCCAATCTAACAGTCTCTAGTGCAAAAGTCCTGGGTTGCAGGGCAAAGTAAAGTTCGCAGGCATTCTTGAAGACCCTGAACCTCTGTCCGTCCCAGGAAAAGCTCTCAGGAGTGGGGACTCTGGGTTTCCAGAGGAGGCAGTACCACAGCAGGTGGAGCCATAGCCGCTGAACTGGAAGGTACTGTCATAGGGGAGGAGCTTGTGGCTGGGTTTGGCTCAGCAAAAGTCATCAAAGCAGTGAGGGTATGGAGACACCCCTCAAGCTGGAAGCAGTCATCTGTTGACACAAGTAGTCATCTGTTCCAGCGCGGAAGCACCTCTCTCGGCCTCAGACATAATATCTTTTGATACTATCACGTACCGGGTACTGGAGGCCAATGGAGAGAGGGCTTCCCTTGCGGCTAAGTTCCGGACTCCCCTGGAGGTGAGACAGGAGGAGTCGGGCACAAAGTAGCACAGTTCAACTGCGGAGTTGCAGATGTATTGAACAGAGGCTGCAGGCAGATGGCGCCTCTGAGTTGTGGCAGGTCTGCAGAATCACAGTGTCAAAAGGATAGTCGGTACAAGCCAGGATCAGAAGCCAGGTGCATAACAGAACAGACAAAGTTAGGTGGAAAGCCGAGATCAAACAGAAGCAGGCAGAGGGTATCCGTAAGACAAGCCGAGGGTCGAAGACTGGAGCAAGCAGGAGACAGGTCAGGAACAAGCCAGGTCGGTAACTAAGGATCACAGGAGCAAGGGAATACAGGTAAGAAGCTGATGGTCAAACAGCACTTCAGCCAAGGGCTGGCTTCCTTATAAAGGACTCCTGCCCTGACAGACGCTGGGTCCTAGAGTCTTCCTTCTGCCCTTAAACCCAGTATCTCTATCCCAGCAGTTTGTCACCACAGTCACCAGTATGTTAAAAAAAAAAAAAATGTTGCCAGTGAGGAGACATACCAACTTCTAAGTTTGACCAACGAGAGCAGCAGGGAGCTCTCTGTGTCTGCGTCTGTTTCTTATTCGTATTTTTAACCCATTTTAAGCAGTGGGTCTGCTACAGATTCAGAGGAGTAGGAAAATGTGCCTGCCAAACAGAGGCGTTCTGGTGAGGAAGAATCTACCACAAGTAGAGCAGTGGCATCCAAGAGCAGCGCAGTGCCATTCACCATTAGCGCAGTGGCATCCAGGAAAAATGGAGTACCATTGTAAGAAAGGCCAGGCGCTAGTTGGGTGTCACCTCAGTCCCAAAGAGTTAGGACCCATGCCAGCCTTCCATATGCCCTTCAAAACCCTCTGTAGCTTCCCTCTAATTCAGGAGTAGTTAACATCCCCATTTTACTGCCCAGCCAGGTGTCCAGGTGAACACAGAATTTTGCCCCATTGATTTTTTTAAATTTGGTTTTTACAGATAACTTCTTACGTTCAGTTGTGGTCCAGTGTAACTTCTATGCCCAACAATTCATATTGAGCAACCCAGGTTCAAGGTACGCCCATCCCTATGAGTGGAGAGAATTACCAGAGGAGGAATTTAGAATCTTTTTGGGCCTCAAATAAAAAATGAGTTACGCTCATACTGGTCTACCCACCCCATCCACCACATGCCAATTTACTCATCCATTATACCAAGAACAAGATATCTAATGATTATGCGGTTCCCCCATTTCAACCATAACACCCAGTGCTCTCCCCAAAATGACCCAGCATATGACAAATTGTTAAAAAAATTTGGCCACTTCTACATTTTTTTCTCTGAGAAATTTGCCCAGTTATTTATTTCTGACAAAAATATCTGCGTTGATGAGTCACTTGTTCCCTTCACTGGCAGGCTGGGCTTCAAGAAGGTTATCCCCAGCAAAAGGGCCCGATATGAGTTTAAACTCTACAAACTATGTGACAGAGCCACGGAGTACACCTATGCCTTCCTGGTGTACGAAGGAAAGGACACCCAGCTACATCCCCCTGAATGCCCAGAATATATCGGATCAAGTGGAAAAGTCGTTTGGGAGCTTGTACATCCACTCCTTAAAAAGGGTTATTTAAATGTTGATAATTGCTACACGAGTTTGCCCCTTTTCCACAATCTTCACCGGAAGAAGACTGCAGCATGTGACACCGTGAGTGCTAGTAGGAAGGGCTTCCTGCAAGTGCTCATTACTACAAGACTACAAGGGGAGTCGGTGACTTTGCGGAATGAGAAAATATTGGCTATCAAGTGAAAGAACAAACGAGACATCTACATGCTTTCATCAATTCACAATGACACCTATGTACAAATCCCAGGCACAATGCAGAAACCAGAATGTGTTCATGATTACAATTTATTAATGGGGGGAGTCCACTTCAATGATCAGATGATCTAGCCATACCTTGCTGTAAGAACATACACTATTGGTACAAAAAAGTTTATATTTATTTTTTCAATATACCATTTATAATACATATGTGATTTACCGCAAATCCACAGACACCGGTATCTTTTCTTCGCTATCAAGAGGAAATTGTCACCGTACTTTTGTACCGTGAAGGCCCACCAGAAAGTATTCACTCAAATTAAGTGAGCAGACTCCATGAACGCCATTTTGCCAAAAAAAGTCCCTCCCAGAGAAAGAGACCAAAGATGTCAAAAAAGATGTAGGGTGTGCTCCAGAAGAGGAGTTAGATGAGATTTCTCAGATAGGATATCTAAGTACCACATTAGGGATATGTTCGTATTACACTCCTACTTTTTCAAAGGGAAATGCGTTTTTCATCTGTTTATAAATATCTTTATAGACATGTTTAACTGAAGTTACTTTAATGTTCAACCTACGTAATATTCTACAGTGACATTCCGAGCCTGAGGCCTGCCCTCTCGGAATATAAGCCCTATGCACCCGTACACTCCCCATATTTGGAGGTCACTTCATCTCCCGAGGTTCTAAACCACCTGTTGAACGTTGATATTTTGTATTCTGCACTTAATTGTGCTTGTGCTCTACTGTAATCTGTTTATCTCAATAAAACATTTTAACAATAAGAGGAGTTAGATGAGACACCAGTTTTTATTGTCCCCAGTGTCCTTCCCAACCAAGCATCTGCATAGGTGACTGTTTCCACCTTTACCATACTGCTCTTCATTATTAGTGAAGCATGGCAAACATAATTTAGAATTCTTTCCATTTGCCTTCACACTCCTGATGCCTCTGCCTGCTCCTGAACTGACCATAGCCTCTTATTTGACCACGCCACTACCTACCGCCTAAACTGTCCATACCTATGCCTGCTCTGGACCTGACCTGGCCTGTTTATTGACCATGTTTTTTGCCTGCCGCTTGGACTGATCTTTTACCCTGCTACGGTAGTAGTGGGATTCAGGATAACACAGGGGTTTGACATGTGAGGGGCTTCAGAATAGTTTGTCTGGATGCAGAAAACTAAGCTTTTGGTTTTCTCCAGGTTTTGTAATACCCAGATTAGGGTCTGGAGATTGGAGGCTTCAAAGAGATTTGGGTGGGAGAAGCCTCTAGCCCTGTCCCCATTCTTTCCTGACTGAGGCCCTAAGCCTGATATTTCTGCCTGATGCCGACTTACTGCCATCATGCTTCTGCCTGCCACATGAACTGACCACACTTCTGCCTGCTACCTGTACTATGGACCATGTTCCTGCCTACTACCAGGACCAATATTTTGGCTGTGCTGACAATATCTCTGCATGCACTGGCCTTGGACTGTATATGGACAGTATCCTTGCCGGCTGCCTGGACAATTCCTTTCACTGTCGCTGACCACGTCCCTGCCTGCTGCCTAGATCAGTGCTTTCCTCTGTGGACAACTGCACTACTAAAACCAAAGGTAATCTATTATTTACCTTTCGCTCAGCAGAATGTGTTTTTGGGTGTAATTCATGCTGTGTGTCAAATATATGAAGGGCCTTCAAAAATGTGGTAGGTAGTCAGAAATTTAGATATGTAATTTATGCTCTTAGAACGCCTGAAGGTGCTACTTGTATGTTGGGCCTCTGTATGTGGCCAGGCTGTGTAAAAGTCTCCCACATGTGGTATTGCCATGCTCAGGAGGAGTAGCAGAATATATTTTTTGGTGTAATTTTTGGAACGTACATGCTATGGTGTTGGAAATATTTTATAAATTTACAACTTTGTGTTAAAAAAAATGTTTTCCTTTTCTTTTCAAAGTTTCCGAAAACTTGTGGAAAAAAATACACTTTCAAAAGACTCAATATGCCTCACAGAATATACGTTAGGGTGTTTTCTTTCCAAAATGGGGTCATTTTGTGGGTGTTCCAACTGTCCTGGTGCTCCAGGGCCTTCAAAAATGTGTTAGGTAGTCAGGAAATTAGATGTCTAACTTATGCTCCTAGAACACCTGACGGTGCTCCTTGCATGTTGGGCCTATGTATGTGGCCAGTCTGTGTAAAGGTCTCATTCATGTGGTATCGCCCTAATCAGGAGGAGTTGCAGAATGTATTTTGGGGTGTTTGGTATGTACTAGAAATATCTTATAAAATGGACAACTTTGTGTGAAAAACAAACTTTGCGTTTTCATTTTCTTTACACATTTTCCAAAAACTTTTTTAAAAAGTGACATGTTCAAAAGACCCTTTATGCCTCAAAGAATATATACGTTAGTGTCAGGCCACCTGAGGCCAGGTGACAGACGCACACCGTTGGGATCAGGAGTGCACCGCAAGGTAGTGGACCCTACAGCTGACTACTGCGGATGGGAGTCAGGGTGGTAAAGGAAAGCAGGGCTGCTGGAACACCAACACGGATCCCACTGTGGGTTAGAGTGTAAGATTCCCTAGGGCGCGGAGTCTAAGAGCCAGCAGGTGTTCACCAGAGCCTCTAGTGGTGAGTATGGACTGAGCTGCAACTGGCTCCAGGTTGTGACCCCCAGGGTCCCCTAGCTCATGCCCACAGTAGGCAACAGGAGGATAGGAATAAGCCAAGGTCGGGGCAACTAGCAGACAAGGACAACAGAGTACATGCCAAAGGTCCAGGGTCACAGGCAAACAGGGATAGTCTGGGACACGCCAAAAGGTCAGGGTCACAAGCCGACAGGAATAGTCGAGAACACAGACAAACGTAGCACACACGGCAAGCAGGAAACAGGAAGCCAAAACACACAATGTTGATCAGCAGGGCTGGCCTGCAGTGCACAGATTAATATAGAGTTCTCTGATAGGAGCTGGGGTGGAACCATGCTTAGAGGAGAGATTATAAAAGCAGTCAGGAAGAGTGGCTGGTCTCTAGAGATGAACACATGGTGAGAGGTAAGCTGACAGACAAACTCTATTGCATAACCATGACAGTTAGGGTACTTTCTTTCCAAAATGGGGTCATTTTGTGGGCGTTTCCACTGTCCTGGTGCTTTATGGTATTCAAAAGTGTCATAGGTTTTTAGGAAATTTGGTGTGTAATTTGTGCTCCTGTAAAAGTCTCACATATGTGATATCGCCCCACTCAGGAGAAGAAGCAGAATGTATTTTGGGGTGTATTTTTTGGTATATACATGCTATGTGTTAGAAATAACTTATAAATGGACAACTTGTGTGAGAAAAAATGCGTTTTCATTTTCTTTCCACATTTTCCAAAAACTTGCGGAAAAAAGTTAATGTTCAAAAAATTCATTATGCCTCAAAGAATATATGTTGAGGTGCTTGCTTTCCAAAATGGGGTCATTTTGTGAGTGTTTCCACTCTCCTGATGCTCCAGGGCCTTCAAAAATGTGATAGTCAGGAAATTAGATGTGTAATTTATGCTCCAAAAACACCTGGCGGTGCTCCTTGCATGTTGGGCCTCTGTACGTGGCCAGGCTGTGTAAAAGTCTCACACATGTGGTATCACTATACTCAGGAGGAGTAGCAGAATGTATTTTTGAGTGTCATTTTCGGTATGTACTGTACATGCTATATGTTAGAAATATCTTATTAATGAAAAATTTTGTGTAAAAAAATACGTTTTCATTTTCTTTTCACAGTTTCCGAAAGCTTGTAAAAAAAATGACATGCTCAAAAGACTCATAATGCCTTATAGAATATATGTCGGGGTGTTTTATTCTCAAAATGGGGTCATTTTGTTGGTATTTCCATTGTCCTGGTGCTTCAGGGCCTTCAAAAACATGATAGGTAGTCAGGAAATTAGTGTAATTTATGCTCCTAGATGGTACTCCCTGCATGTTGGGCTTATGTAGCCAGGCTGTGTAAAAGTTTCACACATGTGGTATCACCCTACTCAGGAGGAGTAGCAGAATGTGTTTTGGGGTGTAGTTGCAAGTATGCCTATGCCATGTGAGAGGAAAAAACCTGTTAATATGACAATTTTTATGAGAAAAAAAAATCTTAGTTTTGCAAAGAATTGTGGGAAAAAATGACAACTTCAAAAAACTCACCATGCCTCTCACGAAATACCTTGGAATTTCTACTTTACCAACTGTTAAAATCTTAGTTGCCATAGGAGACAGCGGTCCTGCCAATACAGAAGTTGCATCCGGCTGGAGGCTTTGAACTGTATAACTGTCTGCCTATTGTGTCTCGGAGCCTGCTAATTGTCATTGCATCTACCTAAGGGTGTCCTAGCCCTAACCCCTTCTCCCACAGTTCTTGTTAAGAGACAATAAATCTCTTTATTTGCATTCAAAAAGTGACTGGCCCCCATCATTTCATCTTGCATTTACACCCATAATGCCTGGTAACCCACTCTACGAAGATGGATGTCAGCTCTCCCTGTCTCTGGAGGTCACCATTAGGCCTCTAGAGTTCCGGGAGGCCGTTACACTATGTTGAAATTATCACCTCCTGATCTTAAAGCGGGATTCCGGCCAGCGAAAAAAGTTTCTTAAAGTCAGCAGCTACAAACACTGTAGCTGCTGACTTCAAATAAGTAGACTTACCTGTCCTGGGTGCCCGCAATGTCGGCCGTCCGAGGCTGACCCGTCCCTCGGCTCTCGGGTCCGGCACCGACATCCTAAGTAAGGGAAACAGGCAGTGGAGCCTTGCGGCTTCACTGCCAGCTTCCTACTGTGCACTGGCGAGTGGCGCTTTGTGAATGGGATGCAATGTGTTGTGGGTCACACACAGTTCCCATAACACAACGCGCCCAATTCCGCAGAAGACAACGCGGGGAGCAGAAGACTGAAGATCACCGTGGTGTAGGAAGAGGCAGATTAGGAAGACTGCCTAGCAACAGCCATTTCACGTAAGTGAGATTGCATTTTTTCATGCAATTTTTTTTTTTTAAGGGTGGATCTCCACTTTAAACAATTAATATACCAAAAACGGGCAAGTCAAAAGATATTAAAAAATATAATTCACAGCTCCTGATATGTTGGAGGACCGTCGGAATTGGTCTTACCAGCTTGTGGTGGTTCTTCTCAAGGAGGAGGATATGTAACTTGGTGTCTATACATAGGAACTTCAAATGCACCCCCCTGAACATTTGTACAGTTGTATGAGGCTAAATTTGGAGGAACAAAAGCAAATGCTGGGCCATAGCTTTACCCAGCAGCAGCAGGCTAAAGCATATTTCGACCCTGAAATGAGTTGCCCTGTGGCACAGATTGGTTAGGATTAGTGTCATGGTAAAATCTGTTATGTGTGTATTGTGAAGAGTTGTTTACGTCATTGACTGATTTGGCTGGTGACCTTTTTTGGAAGGACATGACTATACGCATGACCTCCATCCGCATTTCGCAAGACCTCCATCCGCATTTCACATAACAGAGTAGGATCCACGTAATTAATTTGTGGAATGAGACCTTTTGCAAATAAACAACATCAACAAATTGCTGAGACTGCTCGAGTATTTTTTTTGGGGGGGGGGTTTGGGGTGTGTTGTGGACGTTGGCTCTGGGGGCGGCAATGTAGTTTCCCCAGGATCATAATTTTATTACAGCACTTAGTCTACAGCACTGAGTCTATCGGCATGGCACATCTTGACCTGGCAATATTTGCCCACTCTTCTTTACAAAAACACTCCAAATCTGTAAGATTAAGAGGGCATCGCCTATGCACAGCCCTCTTCAGATCACCCCATTGATTTTCAATTGGATTCAGGTCTGGGCTCTGGCTGAGCCATTCCAAAATCTTGTTCCTATGCTTTGGGCCTTTCTGAAAGATGTTTTGTGCCAATATTTACTGTTGTGCCATATTTTCTCCACTTGATGATGACTGTTTTCATTGTGTTCCATGATATATCCAATGCCTTGCAAATTCTTTTGTACCCTTCTCCTGACTGATACCTTTTAACAATGAGATCCCTCTGATGCTTTGGAAGCTCTCTGTGGACCATGGCTTTTGCTATAGGATGCGACTAAGGAAATGTCAGGAAAGACCTACTAGAACAGCCAAACTTTATTTGGGGTTAATTAGAGGCACTTTAAATGATGGCAGGTGTGTACTGACATACTGACTCCTATTTAACATGAGTTTGAATGTGATTGCTTAATTATGAACACAGCTACATCCCCAGTAATAAGAGGCTGTGCAGACTTATGCACCCACATTATTTTAGTTTTTTAGTTTTACCCCCCCCCCCCAAAAAAGATTTCAGTTTATATGTCACATTAAAAGGTGGAAAAAGTTCTGGCCAAAAATTATTTATCTTTGCCTAATTTCTCTTCGAGGATAGGCTTCAGAAAACAACAGTTTCTGGTAGTGGCAATAGGTTCTAGATGCTCTCCTGCTTGAACCACTTTTGGAAATGTTCTGCTTTTTTAATTCTCTTTGAAAATTAGCCCGCATTGTTTTCCATCGGATTTTCAGGGCTTTTTTTTTTTTATACAGATAACTGGCTACAGGAAACAGCTACACATCTCTCCATTATGAATTTAGAGCAGGAATATCTACAATTAGTGGCATTGTGAAGAATACCGGTGATGTTATGTGGAAGAAATTAAAGAAATTAAAGAAAACGTTCATCCCAATTCCAACAAAACAACAATGGGAACAAATTGCACTGCTATTCTGGAGGAAAACCAACTACATATTCAAGTAATAAAACTCTGTGACAGTGGAAGCCGTTATATCAACTATAAAAAAGATTTTTCTATTGTGCTGATGGCTGTTGTAGATGCAGACTACAAGTTTGTTTCTGTTGAAATTGGAGCATTTGGTAGCTGTGCAGAATACTGTCTTCCAGCATTCCAAATTTGGAAAGCGTCTAGCTCAGAATCAATCATTTGGATTTGCCTGATAACCTACCATTACCTGGGCTGGTACACAAAGTCCTGTTAAGTCATTTGTACTTGTTGCAGATGAGGCTTTTGCTATAGGCTAACATTTTATGAGGCCATACCCCCAGAGGAATCTCAGTCCCCGAAAAAGAATATTTAATTATCAACTCTGTCGGGCACGTAGACTGGTGGACTGTGCCTTTTGCATCCTTTCCAACCAATGACAAATTTTCCATAAACCAATAATTTAAAGGTTGAAAATGTCTGTAACGTTGTCAAGGCAGCATGTCCTTCATAATTTGGTCAGGGAAAATGATGGAGTCAATTTGGAAGCAGTCAATTTGCCTAATGTCTGTGGTCCAAGAGTGGGTTTTACCATTAGGGATCAGTTTGCTGACTATTTTTTGAGCCCTGCTGGTGAAGTGAGTTGGCAAGGGCAAAAGGACATGATTTAATAAATATAATCTTTCTTACTTTTCAAATGTAACCTAACTACAGTATTTTTGAACTCTTTGACCACTGTATATGTTTGTACATACTCTTAGACCAATTGGTGTATTTGTATGCATTGCAGTCTATGGTGCCTTTTGCTGATCTGAGCGACTCTGTGAGGTTGGGAGTCAAATGTTCTTATTGCGTATTCTTGATTATAAGCTTAAATAAAGTATTTATGTTTTCTACCTAACCCTATTATGACCTTGTTGTCATTAACATAACCCCATTGGTTTCCCAGGTAGTTTTTTTACCAGGGCTCTATAGTATACTTTATGTCTGGTTATGGTGAGTGGTCTATGGGAATCCATGAATTGTAAAATTCACCAGGGCCCAATGTTAAGGTTGCCACCTTTTCTTCAAGCCAAACCCGAACACTTTAGCAGGGCATGGCAATTTTTTTTATGCACTAAGTGCACTAAGGAGAGCAATAATACGGCATGCTAAAACAGTGGGTGAGACCAATTTGGGTTAACAGTTAGCAACAGATTGGTGAGTGACTATCTAGGTTACTTAGGTTACTAGTTACTTAGGGAGCCACAGTCCGGTCTGAATAATGTGTCTGGGTTTTAGGCCGACTGATACCAAGACACATGACTCAAAACCTGGGCTGTTCAGATGAATCCTGGACAGGTAGCAAACCTAGGTGTCACCCCCCCCCCTCCTTTATAATACAGGAGTCAGTGTCACCCCCCTTCATAATATAGGGGTCAGTGTTATCCCCTCCATAATACAGTGCCCCCCCATAGGAGGACCCCCCCATTAGTTTAGAGTCCCCGTATATCAGTGCTCCCCTTAGAGACTAAAAAAAGAAAAAATTGAAAAAATGCAGCACGACCTCGCCCTATAATTATATTAATTCATATGTGAAAAAATAATTGTGAATCTTGGTGGAAACTCCCAAGGGTAATAAAGTATTAATAAACTCCAATTTTATTTCAGCATATACTGTGCAATCTCCATACACATATAATACTGTATGTATAGTGGTGTAAACCTCTGATCCATTCCAAAATGTGCTAATGTTCCATTTGTAAACTCCTTTTGAGTTAGTTATGTTGGATATTTGCACATGACATTTGGAATGGATTTACAGTACAATTCATACAGTATTATATATGTATGGAGATTGCACAGTATATTTTTAAATAAGATTGGAGTGTATTAATACTTTGATTATCTTTTGCGGTTTCCACCATCATTCACAATAATTTTTTCGCATTTGAAATAATATAATTATAGGGGGAGGTTGCACTGCATTTAAAAAGTCGCTGGATAATAAAGGCATTTTTGAGGCGTTTTAGTTTTTTTGAGGTTTTTTTTTTTAGATCAGAGTCCCCTACAGCCGATCCTCTTTAAAGACCAACCGTCAGTCTCTAAGAGGGGTGCTGATATAAGAGGACTGTGATATAATGTGTGTCTCTAAGGAGAGGGGGTGAAATAAGGACACACTGATCTAATGTGGGTGCTGATATAAGGAGAGTTCCCCCTATCTAATAGAGGTCTCTAATAGGGAGGGGTGCTGCCTGCTGATCTAATGGGTCACCAGCAGTTAGCACCCCCCCTTCCCCACAGACTCCCCCCATTAGATCAGAGTCCCCTTATATCAGCCCCCCCTTAGAGACCCCTATTAGATCAGGGAACTCCCCCCCCCCCCCATCAGAGTCCCCTGCCCCTAAAGACCCCATTAGACAGCCTTACTGAGAGCCATTTTGAGCCAGGAAGTATGGGAGCTGAAGTATGGGGGCCGAGCGAAGCTGCTCTACTGTAGTGCTATTTTCTTTCCTTCCTTTCATTGTGTGGGGGGGCTTGGGGAAAAGGCAAAGTAGAGGCAGATGCTGCATCGCTGTGCCCAGTATGTCGGCAAGACACAGGATTCAAGACACATCCGAACTGGTGCACTCACTCACAGGGCCACTGTTGGAAATCATGGGGTCCCGTACAGCCTATCTCATGGGGCCCCCACCCCCTGAGGGGAAAAGAGGTGGGTGAGAAAGGTGGGTGAGAGAGAGAGGAGGGGTGGGGGGAGATGTGAGAGAAGAAAGTGAGAGAGAGAGGGGTTGAGAGAGTAGGTGTGAGAGAGAGGGGGTGAGAGTAAAAAGGAGATGAGAGGGGTGAAGGGATGTGAGAGAGAGGGGGTTGCCTGACAGAGAGTGGGGCTGACAGAGAGGGGAGCATTAGAAGCAGAAGTGTGCTGGAGGCATTGGAGGTAGAGGTGCTCTGGGGGGGCATTGAAGGGGCAGAGGTGTTCTGGGGGGGAATTGAAGGGGCAGAGGTGTGCTGGGGGGCATTGGAGGCAGAGGTGTGTTGGGGGGGCATTGGAGGCAAAAGTGTTCTGAAGGAGGCCTTGGGGGGCAGAGGTGTGCTGGGTAGACAGAGGAAGAGGTCTGATGGGGCATATTGGTGGCATCTGTGAATGGAGGAGAGCCTCACAGAAGACCCGAAGGCTATTAACCACTGCAGCAGAAGTTCAGACACTAGAAGAAAATGGGGCATCCAGCACATAAAATTTATCCAGGATCCAGCTGCTTGGCCTCCTAAACCACTTCAATAAAGGGCACTTATACACCTTCCTGCCCAGACCAATTTTCAGCTTTCATCCAGGCCCATCCGTGCACTGATAGGTGGCACGGATGGGCATGGATGGGCACTGATAGGTGGCAGTGTACACTAATAAATGGTACTGATGGATGCCAATCAGTGCCAAACAATAATGCCTGCCAATCAGTGATGCCCATTGTGGGCACTGATTGGCATCCATTGTGGGCACTGATTGGCATCCCTGGTAGTCTAGGGTGGCATACCTGGTGGTGACCAGTGGTGACATCCTTGGTGGTCCTAGTGGTGTCCCTGATGGTCCAGTGTGGGCATTTTTGGGGGGGTGGCTGCGCTGATAATTGATTAGCACAGATCCCCCCTGTGAGAGGAGCAGCCAATCGGCTCTCCTCTACTCGTGTCTGACAGACGCGAGTGAGGAAAAGCCGATCACCGGCTCTTCCTGTTTACACTGTGATCAGCTGACTCTGTCAGAGACTCTTTACTTAGATCGGTGTTGCGGGGTGTCAGACTGACAACGCTCGCCACGATACACGCCCCCGGGGGTGCATAGCAGCTTGATATCCTACTGGACGTCATATGGCGTCCGGCCAGGATATTGAAACCATTTTTCCGCCGTCATTTTGCTATATGGCGGGCAGCAAGTGGTAAATACCCAGAGTCAGTCCAGCTCGGGAGGAGTTGTCGGGTGGAAGAGCTGGAGTGAGAGGGTACGGAGGCTGTCAGGGCCTTTGAGGGAGCTTCCCAGTCTGGCGGGGGTGACCTTGGGCCTGGGCACAGGGGCAGTAGGAATCACCTTCAAGAACACATGAAGAGGTCCTGGACCGGAGGCACAAGAGAGAGCAAGGAGAGGACAGCGGGAGAGAGCACTGCTAAGAGACTCCAGGGAGGACAATTGGTCACAGCCTGGAGGGCTGGTAAGTGAGGCACAGTCAGGAGGACTGGGGAGGCACACCTGAGAGGATTGGAAGCAGTCTGATATTGGTGCAGAACCAGAAGTGTGGACTGTGTTGCATTGGACAGTGGAAGGAGGCAGCTGCAGCCAGGAGGGCTGGCAGGGCCTGAAGAGCGCTAAGTGGGATCAGTAGCCATGGTAGGGCAGCTAGCACAAGGACATTTCTGCTACACCATTAGGGCCCGCGGTCCCAGCTGGCATTTGCTGAGGCCTGGCAGTGTCTGGCCTAACCAACAAATAGTGCTAGCTGTTCCTGGGGAATTAAGTGATGTGCTGGAAGTGACTAGGAGTAACAGTCTGCAGCAAGTGATGTGCTGGTGGAGTGAGGAGTGATGAGCTTCAAGCAAGTTTGTGCAGGAGGAAGCTGGAGGAGTATGTACAGGGAGTGTACATAGTTTGTCCCAAAACCCATTGCTGTTTTATTGATTTATGCTGGGCATCCCATAGCTCCCATCCAAGTTTTACCCTTCAATAAAAGCAAAAAAACAAAAGTTCACTGACTGCTTTATGTCTCGGAGTGCCTGAGGTACTATGGGGGTACCACTACATAAATAATGCCGTACAATCAAATAGTGATCACAAAATAACATTGGGTATAAGTATTTCATATCCCAACGCGTTTCCAGGTGCTCTCTTCTATAGGGAAACTGAGAAGATAACAAAGACTGAAAAGTCAATATATAAAATACATCATGTGATGCCTTTTATATGTCAAATTTTATATATTATTTTTCAGTCTTTGGTACCTTCTCAGTTCCCCTGAAGAAGAGAGCACCTTGAAATTGTATGTTGGTATGAGAAACGTGTACCCAATGTTGTATTGTGATCACTATTGTACAACTTTATACATAACTTTAGACTGGCTTTTATGTGATGTAAGACATAACATTTGTATGTTTTTTTATATATTATATAGTTTTAAATATCAATGCCTTAAAAGTCCCAGTCAAATCTATTTTTCTTGTATATTCATATTAAAGAACGTTGGCATTATATGTGGGGAAAACATTCAACACTTGTTTCATATTTCCTTGAGTGTGACACTCACTCTGTTCTCTTTTTCTCCTATGAATCCACCCATGTTCCTTCCACTTTCATCCATCAGTCAGAGAATAGGTGCAGGAACTCCCCCATTTCGAGTCACCTCTTGTCTCTGCCCCCAACCCATCTCTGAGCACAATTCCTTGGTTCCACCCTCTTCCCACCTCCCAGTATTGCCCCTTTTAGAGAATACAGAACCAAGTATCATTTTGTGGTGCTAAGTAATTGATATGGAATTTGTTAATAACAAGAATGGATGTAAAATAGAGCACCTGTAGCCAGCAACAATAGACTCCAACCCCCCCCCCCCCCACCTCCGCAACAATAGACCCCCCAGCAATAAACTACCAACGGCCAGCATCAATAGATCCTCCAGCAGCCAGCAACAATAGACTCCTCCCTCAACAGTAGATGCCATTCAGCAATAATTTTGCCCTAGCAACAATAGACCCCCCCCACAAACACACACACACACACACACATAAATAGATTCCCCAGCAGCCAGCATCAATAGACCCTTCAGCACACCCCAGCACCCCTTGTCATTACATACATTCAATGCTTGAGGTGCCGGAACTGCGTTCTCCCGCTGAAAAAAAGCCCTGGCCAGCACAATACAATACATCATAGTTAATTTCAGTAGCAGAGATTAAAAAAATCATGACTTTTGAATAAATATATTACGAACTAAAGAACCTAATAATATCTGTGTATTTTGATATAATAGTTTACGTTCTGGAGCAAATGAACCAAGCATAGTTATATGAATATATTTCTCTACATAGCTATAGGAAGGATGAGGACTGTTGAGAGCTATGGCACTACCAGTGGTACACATCCTACATCCCAATGCTGCTTAAACAGATTTCTTCTTTTTTTTTTTTTCATCTTTGCTTTTATGTATGAATCAATTCTTTTCCTTCCAAGCTTGGTTTCACTCAAAGTAAACTTGAAGTCTCTGGCCCAGAAAGAAGTTTGCTGCAAAGGGAAGTTTCTGTGGCATCTCTGCAAGCTCGACATTGTTTCCCTCCAGGGCACAGAATACTGAATAGAAATGACTGCCAGATCTTCAGCCCTTGTAGGCCCAGCGAATCACAATTGCTCACCCTCCTTCTATATACCCTGACATGAGGCTGGCAGATGTATTAAGCGTGACAGAGTGTCCTGATCCCCTCAGGACCCCTTCACACATGAGTCAATCTGCTTTGCATTTTTAATTGACGCCGTCTACGGTACAAAGGAATCTACTTATCTCCGTACGCACCCCATGAGCATGCGGCCGTAGTGAGCCAGGGTGACAGCATAGACAACGCCAACCCCCCCCCCTCCCCCCTTCCTCATCTCCTTACTCTCATTGTGTCCCTTCGAGTTATGGCTACTTGCAGCCTCCTTTCTTGGCACTCCATGCCCCCTGAAGCCTATTGTCATATTGCTGGGGAGGCTAACTATCCAGCATACTTTGATTCTGAACCTGAATCTGTAAAGCAAATTTAACTGCCAGCCTTGTGGGCCAGTATAATCTTCCAATACACTACCATATATTTGCAGTATTACTGTATTATTATACAAGTTCTTAAAGTATATCTAAGTCTGGATAGAGTAAATAATGGTTATAAAACCTATTATGCTTTCTTTAATCTCTGAGTCTCATTAGGGAGATTTATCTTTACTTCCTGCCCTGTAGACACAACAGGAAGTGAGAGGAACATCCAAAAATTATGGAAACCCCTCTTAAACTTGCTTCACCGGAACAAGTGTCAATAATGAAAGATTTGTCCTTTATTTCTGTCCTAGTGACAACTCAAAATGTTGGACTTTCCATCACTTTCAGTCCCAGTGGCAGTGGTCACAAGGACAGTTATAGAAGGTGCGACAAAGATAGTAATAGAAGCCTGACAGGGGTTCTTTTCCCTCACCACTCCAAAATGGGGAAAAAAATGTTTTTCCTTTAGATAAATACTAACATACTAATATCTTACTGTAACATGGTAAACTCTATATACACATTTTTATTAATATAATCAGGACTAAAATATACATAAAAAATATTTGAATAAGGTAATTATAGTTTGTTATTGCATATGAATATTTACCGGTCTATTATTTTAGCCAGCAGGTGGAGTTTGAACTTCCAAACTCTGAAGTTTCACAGGGCTCACCAACACAAGCTCAGATTTTCAAATGCACATACTTTCAGATGTAAGAACAATGAAGGAGCCATATGGAGTTTGTTTAAATTAGGGAGAGACAACCCTAGGGAAAGATGTGCTCTCTTAGAAATTGAACATTGCGCTGAGTTAAATATTAAAGTTATGATTATCTGTCACCCAAACTAGTAGCTGAATGGGTGAACAGCTGGACATTTTCTATATGGTACACTTGACAGAACTTATTCCTTTAATTTATGTAGCGCACAGACAACATTGGTCTGGTGGTTTGATCCTGGGTTCCATTCCCTAAAAGTGCAGCATTTTCACACTCTGAGTCAGTAAACATGCCTTGCAGTTCTTTCTTGTGTTTTTTTTTCTTATTTTGGGGTAGAACTTGGATGGTGTAAGGGTGAGCCTTGGCATATTCTAGAAAACTGACAATAAGAACTCTAAATTGAGCCAAACGTGAGGGTGAAGACACCCCTTTTGAAGTTATAATACTGAGCAGCAAACAGTAATCCCACAATAGAGATGCAGTTTTGAGTGCAAAGTATAGTAGCTAAAGATCTTCCAGGTTAGTTAAGGTAAGTCTGCAGATCCTAAAGGCTTATATTTATGGTTTCCTGAATTCCAGGCAGCCATGTGCAGGGTCAGCAAAATTCAGTACTCCAGCAGCCTATGGCCTGGATCTATAGTGGACTTCTGGGAATACTCCGGGAAGGGTAGGGCAGAGGTCCCCCAGCCAAACTGTAGCTGGGACCCAACAAGGTGCTGAAGTCCAAGGTGAATTTCCGAGGGATACCACAGCCCTGAGGCAGGGTATTACTCCCCCAGGAATGAGAGAATGCTGCCCTGGACTCTGGCCCATTTATACCTCTCTTGGTTCCCTGCTGGTCACCTGCATATCAACCAGGTATTTTCTGGGGAGATATCAATATGCAGGCTGGGGTCACAATTCTCTCACCCACTATGTCCAGGGATCTCCTGGAGACAGGGGAAAGCAATTGAGCCCATGCGTTTAGAGTCCAAAGCAGGCCTGACTAATCAAGCCATGCCTCCCTAGGCTAAAAACTAAATTTAGCAAAACAGTAGCTCTGGGGGCGCTACATTTACTATGTCCTAGCAACTTTTCAAGTAGGCCCTAAAGACTGTATAGTCTCCCGCCCAGCGGCCAGCTGGGCGGGAGACACTGCGGGGAGAGGAGGGGGGACCCAAAATGGCAGACATGGAGTGGCTCCTTCAGCGCCTGAGGGATGAGGCAGGGACAAGAGGAGCTGACTGGCTCCTGGAACAACTAGCGCCGGTGCTGGGGAACCAGCATGCGGTGGCAGGTACAGGGGGGTGGGAATCCACGAGGGCGCACAGATCCAGGCCCCCAGAGCGTTTTTCGCTTGACCCCCCAGACCACAACAGCGGCGGCCAGGGAGTCCCATCAGGGTCCTTTCGAGCCCCCCAGCTAAGCGGCAGGTTGCGCTCATAGGTGGGGGTCCAGGGAGGTATCCCGCCTCCTATGTTAGAAAGACAGCAGGCACAGCAGCAGGGACCAGCAGGGCGAATCACGGGCCCTCCAGACAACAGGGTGAAGACAGTGCGGGCTCCGCACCTGGCGGGTCAGCGGGGGTGGAGCTCCGGCGGGGGAGTAAAGCAGCTGCGGCCACCAGGCCATTCAGAACTGCAGCCGGCAGCCATGATGATGCTAGAGGAGGGTCGGGCCAAATGGTGACAAGGACGGAGACAACGGTGGGGTCTGAAGTGAGCCCAGCAAGATGTGGAAAAGCGACACAGAAATCTGTGAACGGATCCGGCACGCAGGGATGGAGTCCAGAGTGCCATCACATGGAGGGCTTTCGGCAGATGGTGACCTTGTATTGGGACACGGATCCGAGGGTGAGCTGTCGGTGGAGCCATGTGGACGATCAGCAGCGATGGAGGCGGGACCGTCGGCTGGTGGTAATCTTACTGGGCAGCCTGGTAAGTCCACTTCTAACTCTTCTGTTGTGGGTCAGCATGTGGGGGCTGCAGATATGGCGGGTACGGGGGTACTCGGGCCGACGGGGCCCCCCTGGTGTGTCTGACCTTCAGACACAATGCTGCCGGGGTCGACACAGGCTTACAAGGGTTTTTGTTGGGGTTGAAGGATTTGGTAACTCATTTTGAGACGGGGGCGGGAAGCCACACGAAGGAACTGGGGGCCCCAGGGGATAGCGGGGAGTGCTCCTGTTCTCCAGGCGGTGGTTCCTGCAGTAGCGGGGACAGGGCAAGCACAGGTGGCACCTGCGGACAAGTCCGCTGGTGGGGAGAAAGTTGGGGTGGCGGGGGAGGCCGCTAGCAAACAGGAGGCAGTCCGCTTGGCCGACTCGGCAAAGTGCAAAGTTTATGTGTGTTTTGAGGGCCCACTAGGTGCGCATTTGAAGCCAGAGGTAAGGGAACAGATCTGGAAAGGTGAGTACGTGGAAATCTTTTCGCTACTGCCGCTAGAGAAGTTCGACCTGGATAGGGTGAAGCCAGAGGAGTCAAAGAAGGAGGACGAAGAGAAGAGGTGATACAGGTTGATACCTAGGACATTCCCAAACTGGTTCCAGGTATTTGCCATTATGGCCAGTGTAATTGGAGAAAAGAACCCAGAACACTGCTCGGCGCTGTTCTGTTACCTGGACGCCGTGGGTGAAGCCTATAGAGTCTACAGGGGCACTGCATGGCTGCGGAATGACAAGCAATTCCGGCAACGCAGAGCAATATGGACATCACTGAGGTGGGATCACAAGGACATTTGTCTCTGGATGAAGGTCATGACATCAGCGCCGAATCGGTTTTTTCAAGGGGGGGGGTGGAAATGCTACCCCAGGACAATCGGCCAGAAAGAAAAAAGGGGTGTGTTGGCAGTACAAGGAGGGTACATGCAAATTTGGGGGTTCGTGCCAGTACAAACATGAGTGCTCCAGGTGCGGGGGTTCCCACCCCGTGTCCCGCTGTTTTAAACAAGGAAAAGGGCGGTCCAGTGTGGCTGGTAACAAGAGGAAAGACGCCACTGAGGGTGGAAATGATGCAGCCTTTCCTCGCTAGGTACCCGGATAGAGAATTAGCACGGGTGTTGGGACTTGGGTTTTCGGAGGGGTTTCACATACCGTGTACATTGACTAAGGCTCCTCCTAGGTCCCGGAATTTGCATTCGGCTTTGCGACATTCTGAGGTGGTTCCCGAGAAACTACGGAAGGACGTGGCACTTGGACGCATGGTTGGCCCTTTCCCATCTGTCCCGTTGGATAATTTGGTGGTGTCTCTGTTGGGGGTGGTGTCCAAGAAAGAGCTCAATAAATTCTGGCTCATTCACCATCTCTCTTTCCCAAAAGGGGGTCGGTTAATGATGCTATTGATCCGGAGGAATGTGCCGTCTGTTATACGTCCTTTGGCGCGGCTGTGTTTTGGGTGTGCCAGTATGGGCAAGGTGCCTTGATGGCGAAGGCAGATGTGGAATCGGCATTCCAGCTGCTGCCGGTCCAACCCGATAGTTTTCATCTGCTGGGTTGCCACTGGGAGAACGCATTCTACGTAGATTGCTGCCTGCCCATGGGCTGTTCGATATCCTGTGCCCTAGTCGAAAGGTTCAGTTTGTGGGATGGGTGGTTAGGGACGTGTCAGGGGTGAATTTGATCATTCATTATTTGGATGATTTTCTGTGTGTAGACCCAGCCGCTTCAAAGATCTGCGCGGTGCTGTTGACCACATTGGAACATATCGCTGACAGGCTCGGGATCCCGCTGGCACCTGAAAAGGCGGATGGTCCGACCACGAGGCTGAGTTTCTTAGGCATTGTTCTGGATTCCGGAGCAATGGAATGACGGCTACTGGAGGGCAAGCTGCTGGCGCTTAAGGAGGAAATTTGGGGTTTTCTGGGATTGCGCAAGGTTCAACTACAAAGGTTGCAGTTGCTGCTGGGGAAGTTGAATTTTGCGTGCCGCATATTGCCAATGCAGAGAGTATTTTGCAGACGGCTGTCTGCGAGTACAGCAGGTATTAGGGTTCCTACCCATTATGTGCGATTAAGTAAGGAACACCGGGAAGACCCGAGAGTGTGGCACTCTTTTTTGGAATCTTTCAAAGGATGGGCCTTGTGGATGTCTGGGCCAGTAAGTAATATGGACCTGGAACTTTATACGGATGCGACGGGGGCATCAGGATTCAGGGCATTTTTTTAAGGAAAATGGAGTGCCAGCCCATGGCCGAACTCTTGGAAGGAGGCTGGTTTCACTCGCAACCTAGTGTTACTGGAATTGTTTTCAGTGGTGCTGGCTGTGGAGTTGTGGGGGGAGTCTTTCAGGGACCGGTAAGTGCATTTCCATGGGGATAATCTCGGGGTGGTACAGGTGATCAATAAAGTGTCTGCCTCGTCACCACCAGTTGTGCGCCTGTTACAGCATTTGGTGTTGTGGTGTTTGCAACTTAATGTTTTTATCTATGCAGTGCACCTTCTGGGAGTGGAGAATAGTCATAGCCGATGCCTTGTCTCGCTTTCAGTGGGACAGGTTCTGAGAGTTGGTGCTGGGGGCGGAGCAACACAGAATTTTTTTGTCCCGAATGGCTTTGGTAGATAGCCTTGGGATCGTCCCTGGATGGATTAGACGGTCAGTGACTGAGGTTACGTGGGCAGCCTACAGCAAGGTATGGCATGAATGGATGGCCCTGCTGCAGCAATCGGAGGTGGATCAGAACGGGCCAGAAGTTTGCCTTCTGGTTCTCTATTTTGTGTCCCAAAACCTAGAAAATGAGGTGTCCAGACTTTACTAAAGATTTCTGGGTGAAGCAAGCATTGAAGGGATACAAGCGCTCTCAAAAACGCAGGGACACCAGTTTTTAGCTTTTACAGAAGTTGATGGTTCAATTGGGGAGTTTCTGTTCATCGGCCTACGAGGCGGTGTTATTTAGGGCAGCCTTTACTTTGACGTTTTCTGGGGCGTTCAGGATTGGGGAGCTGGTTAGTCCTTCTAAAGTAGTTCATGGGGGCATGTTGGATCGGGAGGTATGCTGTACCGAGGATAAGGTGTTCCTCATCGTTCAGCGATCAAAGACGGATCAAGGGGGTAAGGGTAAGAAGGTACAAATTTTTTCTTTGCCTGGGTCTCTGCTGTGTCCGGTGGAGGCAGTGAAGACATTTTTAGCTGTACGCCCTGGGGGTAGTGGGGACTTTTCTTATACACTCTGATGGGTCCCCCTTGTCGAGATTCCAATTCATTGTGGTGTTCCAGAAAGGTTTAAGGGCTTTGGGTTTGGATGAAAAGGAATTCTCATCCTATTCCTTTAGAATAGGGGCGGCTACGGAGGCGGCGAGGAGTGGATTAACGGAGGAGGCAGTCAAACGAATCGGCAGGTGGGAATCACAGAGTTCCAGATTTATGTCAGGCCCCACCTGCTGGTAGATTGAGCCGGGGGGGGGGGGGGGGCATTGTGGTTATTTGGCGTTTGTTTTCTTCTCTTTCAGATGGAAGGCAGAGATTGGTCTGGATACTGGGCCATTCGTATGTGTTTTGGGGGGCAAAACGGGGTGATGTTAGGCCGGAAGGGAGGCAGTTGGGCATTTCCAGACGGGAAGCATGTATATGGTGGTTGGGGGTGCCAGGAATGCTATGGAGTAGAGTGGTCTCAGAGGTGCACAAATTTACGCGTTGGGACAGGCCGCCAGATGTATTAGTTCTGCACGTAGGTGGCAATGATTTGGGGGTACGGTCAATGCTGGACATATCGAGAGACATCAGGTTGGATCTCTTGCAGCTCCGCATGGCCTTCCCCGATATGGTGATCGTTTGGTCTGACATGATTGCTCGGACTAATTGGCTTCTAGCTAGGTCGGTTGACAGACTTAATAAGGCTCGAAAAAAAGTTAATCGGAAATCAGCCGATTTGTTGTTCGGAATGGGGGCTTGGCTATTAGGCATTGGGAATTGGAGGTGGATACCTGGAGATACCTGAGAGGGGATGGGGTACACCTGAATGATGTGGGGATAGATATGTGGGCTCTTGGGCTGCAGGGTGGCATTCAGAGAGCGTTGAGGGTGTGGAGGGGCACCCAAGGGTAAGGTTTTCCCCCGTTGGGTGCTATGGCGGGTGTTGGTCTTTGCAGGAGAAGGAAGACACCTCGGAAGGATGAATTCGGGACCCATTGGTGGTATGGGTCCTGATGGTGGTATTCCAGTTAACAGGGGTTTAACTGGAAGTGATTAATGGGTGGCACTACGGTCAGTGGGTTGTCTCGGAGCTAGCATGTGGGCGAGAGGCCTATTAACATACTTAAAAGTACCGCAGTGCCAGTGGAATCTGACAGTAGGTGGAGGTGTCCGGCAAAGACCAACGCTAGGCAAGGGATATGCTTTATGACAGATGTTTTTTACAATTATGTTAAAAGTTCAAATGTTATTGGTTAATAAAGGAGGCTACTATGGCCATGTTTTACTCCAAAGATTGGTGTGGTTTCATGTTAATGGGTTATGATTAAGGATCCACGTTGGTGGAGTAATAATTGGGTCGGGCAGTATGGTATACTACATCTGTTATACAATGTCAAGAAAAGCCCGGCGCGAGATGAAGGGGTAGTGTAGGGCTGGTATGACAAGGGAAACAGCGGGGGAATAAAATCAGAGAGATAAAGGGATTGGTGGTGACGAAAGTGGGGAGGGGTTTCAGGGGGCTTATAAGAAACCTGGCCCCTCCCCAGCGTCACCAGCGGCACAGGAGGAAAAGATTCCCACCCTCCCTCCCTAATTTGGTGATGTTAGGGTAGTATGTTTAATTCTTCTTTTTTACAGGATGGTGTTGTTGCAGGATGATGTGGCAGTGGCGGGTGTTGGTCTTTGCGGGAGAAGGAAGACACCTCGGACAGATGAGTTCGGGACCCATCGGTGGTATGGGTCCTGATGGTGGTATTCCAGTTAACAGGGGTTTAACTGGAAGTGATTAATGGGTGGCACTGTGGTTAGTGGGTTATCTCAGAGCCAGCATGTCGACAAGAGAGACCTATTAACATATTTAAAGGTACCGCAGTGCCAGTGGAATCTGATAGTAGGTGGAGGTGTCCGGCAAAGACCAACGCTAGGCAAGGGTTATGCTTTATGACAGACGTTTTTTATGGTTATGTTAAAAGTAAAAATATTATTGCTTAATAAAGGAGGCTTTGGAGGCTGTTTTACTCCAAAGATTGGCGTGGTCTCATGTTAATGAGGCGATTAAGGATACGGGTTGGTGGAGTAATAATTGGGTCGGGCAGTATGGTATTCTACATCTGTTACACAATGTCATGGTCCCGGGACTTTGATAGACAGATCACCTGTCCAATCCCAGGACGGGTGATCTGTCTATCAAAGTTCCCTCGGGCCAGGAGGGGCTGTATGTGATGGCGAGCGACGGGAACACAGCAATTGAAATGAAAGCTGTTATCGCTGTGTTCCACACGTTCTGATCATCCAGGAGGCAATCCTGTTCTTCTCCTCTCTTCCCCTGCACAGGCAGGCTGCATGGTGGGCACAGGCTCCATTGATGGACACAGGCTGCATGGTGGGCACGGGTAGGCTGCATTGGTGGGCACGAGCAGGCTGCATTGGTGGGCACAGGCTGCATGGTGGGCACAGGCTGCATGGTGGGCATGG
This sequence comes from Lithobates clamitans, assembly GCA_037952925.1. Classification (NCBI taxonomy): domain Eukaryota; kingdom Metazoa; phylum Chordata; class Amphibia; order Anura; family Ranidae; genus Lithobates; species Lithobates clamitans. The sequence goes on from JBBGZY010000363.1 coordinate 673,275, forward strand.
GCAGGCTGCATTGGTGGGCACGGGCAGGCTGCAATTTCATGAGATAATTTATGAGGGTGTGTTTAAGGGGTGGATTTAGGGTCGGGGCAGGGGTGGGGTTGGGTGGGGCAACTGGTGGCTCTTTAGGACTGGCTAGTAGCTCAGGACTTTTTGAGCCCTGTGCTAGGGTAAACAATTAATATACAATTAATATACAAGTTCTACAGTTCAGATTGCTCCATCAAACACCAAGTCATAATGACATCTTATCCTATATCTCCAAACATCCCTACAATGAAGCAATGTCGTTTATCATTGTTCATCTTTTGAAAGAATGGTTACATCTCATGAACTGTTGTATCATAATTCTATACTTGTGTAGTGATACCCCCCCAAAGAGCTGCTTTTGTTTGTTCAGCCCGTTACTCAGTGTCAGAGAGGATCTCGGTTCAGGACACCTGCTGGGCACTCTGGAGCTGGTTGCCCTATTTAGGTTGCTGGGATACTGTGCTCGGTGCTGTCCGATCATCAGCTTCCTGTTCCCGTGCTTCCTGTTTCCTGTGTACTGTTTGATTTCTCTGTGACCCGGCTTGTTTACTGGACTCTGCTCTGCTATCCGCCTGCATCTGACCCCTGGCCTGCCTCCGACTTTGAACCTGCCTGACCCCTCTGTACCGTGCCGACCGCCTGCTGCCAAACCTGCTTGTAACCTGGACTTTGTATCTGCCTGCTCCTTTTGTACCGTGCTGACTGCTTGTTGCCAACCTTGCTTGTGTTCGGATCTGCCTGCTCCTGCTCTGCACCTGTAGCTGACCTACAGCCTACCTATCATCTCCAGCCAGCTTGCATCAGGACTTTGGGCCTCATCCCTGCTAACCACCCGCCAGGCTCTCATACCATTCTGTGCTCCCGTGCCTTCTGCGTGCTCTATCTGGGGCAGGGAACCAGATACGTACGGGAGGCCATCCTCTGCTATATCGGGTTCGTCAGTCTGATACGGGTAAGTCTGACACTCTGCCTCTCAACCCTAAAAACAGCTTCAGCCCCCTCTGGCACACCTGGCAATAGTGTAAGTGCAATGACCAATGAGAAAATGAGAAACACACACATCATGATAAAACACAGAAATTGTCTTTACTGCAATATTTCTGTGGGAGAATAACAGAGAGTAATGCCGCGTACACACGAGCGGACTTTACGGCAGACTTTGCCCGGCGGACTTTGACGTACTTTATGACGGACTTTCTGAATGAACGGACTTGCCTACACACAATCCACCAAAGTCCGTCGAATTCGTACGTGATGACGTACGACCGAACTAAAACAAGGAAGTTCATAGCCAGTAGCCAATAGCTGCCCTAGCGTGGCTTTTTGTCCGTCGAACTAGCATACAGACGGCGGACTTTTCGACCGGACTCGATTTCGATGGATTAATTTAAAACATGTTTCAAATCTAAGTCCGTCCAACTTTTGAGAAAACAAAGTCCGCTGGAGCCCACACACGATCGAATTGTCCGACCAAATCCCGTCCGCCGGGCAAAGTCTGCCGTAAAGTCCGCTCGTGTGTACGCGGCATAACAGTATATAGCAATAACTGAGATTAAGTGCAATATAGCTCAATCCTATAGTCAGGTTGCGTTCAAGGGATTCCAAACCTGAGAATGTCCCCAAGAGCAGAGGCACACTTAAATGGCAAATAAATCGCAATAAGACACTTTAAATCAGATTGGTTACCTTTACTAAGGTTGGCTCCATGAGTCCAGGCAGGAAGAGAGAAGAGGAATGACCCTCTTTGTGTTAGGCCTCTCTGTTCAGTCTCCTGAAACCACAGGCCCAACTTTAAACACTTTATTCAACTCAACATGCAATGGCTTAACCTCCTAGATAAGCTGTCCCACACACACCTACTACATATACAGAGCCCTGAATATGTGTATGCGGGTCCGTATGGCACTAGTAGCTTTAGTCCTTTTGAAGAAAAGATAAAACGTTGTGTCTTCAGCTAGCCACTTTCGTTGGTGCCCTTAAACTCGTGGATAGAAAGGCCAAACATCATAACTGGCCGAGATTATCAAGTGAAGCAGGCAGGATCTTTTTCAGCAAGGTGAAAGGACAATGATATCTGTATACAGTATTCAGTTAACTCCTTCTGTGGTGCAGTGTCCCTGTTTCCTGCAAATGGGCAAAAAGCCCCCTCACCCAATTCTGCGATCAAGGCCCAAACAAACATTTTGGAACAGCAGGCTCTCCTGGCGACTCAACTGGTCACCTCACACTGGAACGCTTCACCGTCGGTGCAGGTGCGCCTGGATGTGCACCTGGGATCCCCCTCTCTCGGGCTGGATGTCCCAAATGGCGAGGGAGGCCTAAATTGCGCGGGGGAGATCACTTGAGAGGCAGCATCTCTCCCTCAGATCTGATCTCTTTCCCCACTTCGTGCTGATTGACCTCTCTTCAAGGAATCAAAATGGTGTCTTTCACTGTCGCGTGACGTCACAGCATGGGCCCTATAGAAAGGGCACGATCATGCCCCTTCTAACGTACGAATGCGCAGATGACGTTGGTGCAGGTTTAGCAGATATTTCCAATACCTACAGGTAAGCCTTATTATAGGCTTACCTGTAGACAAAAGTGGTCTGTAAGGGTTTACAACCACTTTAAGGTGACCACTGGTTCTTCTTTTACCATTGCTGAAAGTCAGGTCAGGTTTAAAACCCATGCCATCTCAATACCAAAAGGCTGCATTTCCTTAGCAATCATCATGGCAACAGTTGTGGGTGGATCACACAACTTTGTCACATAGAGGTATACTCTGGATTGCTTCTACAAAATATGTTTTTTTTTCTGGATTTTCGGTTGATTTTCCATCCCTGTCATTGAAAATACACCTATGATAAAAATTGTATTAATTTTTTTTTGTAAGTGGGCAAACTTACAAAATCTGCAGGGATCAAATAATTATTTTCCCCACTTTAACAGAAAGTTGGATGTCTCGGTTTAGTGTTCACTATTGGCTTTTCCAAATCTTACTGAATCTTTTAATAGCTATTTCAGATCCAAATCCCAGCATAGCGATTATATATACTACATCGGTCTTCTCTTGCTGGTGGGCTCCACACAGTAGGACAGATTATGGCTGCGCCAGAGGGGGAGCCAAAGAGACCTTCTACTGGTTTGCTGGCACCCTGTTGGCCTCAGTAAACAAGCACAACCGTGTCTATTTTTTTTTTTTTTTGACTGAAGCAGAGATTGGGGGAATAGGGGTATCTTGTACTGATTCTGGGTGTCAGACAGATGCACTCACTTGGAAAGCTCTATTAGCCAAATGAAGAACTTGTCACCGTTGTAATCTAATAGAAGCTGATAGCGCTGGTGTGAGGAAACTTATTTCAAGAACAAAGAAAATGATGTGCAGTATTGGATTAAAGTTATCTGTATCCCAAGGCTACACAGACCATGGAACACATTTAAGCCTGTCTTAAATGCATAAACACAATAGCTAACTAGGTTTTTTTCTCTGGATCTGCTCCAGCATAGTTTGTACAGGTGACCAGTGTGTGTTATTGCAGAAAAGACAACAAAGTTCACAGCGCAGGCTATAGAAATTGGGTTGATTTTCTAAAGGAGAAGATGCTGTGTACTTAGCAAAGTCAAAATTCTCTTGTTAAATCTGGCAATATTTATTATATTTGTTATTTATTAATTACTCCATACAAAAGTTTTCCAGAATCACACATGATATTCAATACAGTGTTCTTTCTTTGACAAATTACAAAGACCACTTATACAGTACGTTTCCAGTACAATAAAGCCTGGTACTCAGTACTGTTTTTTTCATGCAACCCCTCTGGCTCTACACCAAGAACTGAGTGATCAAAATGCCTCCCAAATTTTTCTCACTTTTCTCAACCACCTTCTGTTCACCCTTCTCTCAAGAGATTGGCTGAGATATGATAAGTATTCCTAACTGAGTGATTGATCCTCGTGCTCTATTTTCTGGAAGCTTTTGGCAAGGGCAATCAATCAACCTTGACCAGACCAAAAGAACAGTTTCTTGGTCCGCTAAATATAGTGAAGCCAAAAACAAAATTTAGTCTAACAGGGGCAGGGTGCTACATTAGCTAATCACAGTCACAGCAGCAGCAGGCTCCGTGGTCTGGCAACTCACCTTCAGATATACAGCACAACACTTGGCCCTGGTTTCTCTAGCAAATAGCCCAGGCACAGCATCCAACAGCTCTCTCTCCTAGGTGGTCACACAGAAATTAGCATGTAAGGTTTGTTAAGAGTAGGCATGTTTAGCTATTTCTAGCAGGAATAGGTGGGGTTTGGGGTAGCTTAGGAGAGGGTTTACAGGAGAAGAAAAGCTCAGAGCCTAGCTGGCAACCATGTGATGGTATCTTAAAAACAGAGGACCCCATCACAGGAGAAGTTGCATAAAAAAGGGGGAAGATTAGTTTGAAAATTAGTGTTACAGGAAAGGTTAAAGTGAGGGTTACAAAGAGGGTTAATATGAGGTTTAGTGTCATGTAGAGGGTTTGTGCAAGGCCTATGGTTAAAAGGAGGAGGTTACGATTACATTGAAGACTAGGATTGGTTGAAAGTTAGAGGTAAAGGTAGATTTGGGTTTCCGGGAGGGTTAGTGTAAAGATTTGGGTTACAGGGAGGGCTAGTGTAATGCCCCGTACACACGATCAGAAATTCTGCCAGCAAAAGTCGGATGTGAGCTTTTGGTCAGAAATTCCGACTGTGTGTATGCTCCATTGGACTTTTGCTGGCAGAATTCCAGCCAGCAAAAGATTGGGAGCAGGTTCTCTATTTTTCGGTCGGAAAAAGTTCCTATCCGAAAAAGCGTTCGTCTGTATGCAATTTGGACATGCAAAAAAATCATGCATGCTTGGAAACAATTCAATGCATGCTCGGAAGTATTGAACTTCATTTTCTTGGCTCGTTGTAGTGTTGTACATCACTGCGTTCTTCACGGTCGAAAGTTCAGAGAAATTTTGTGTGATCGTGTGTATGCAAGGCAAGCTTGGGCAGAATTCCGTCTGAAAAACCATCCAAGTTTTTTCTGACTGAATTTCTGATTGTGTGTATGGGGCATTAGAGTTTTTTTGAAGGCTAGGGTTATACACACTCCCGTTTTTCTAGTCTTATGTAAGTAATCATATTATAATACTCTTCATTTCCTTTGATGCTGGAGTTCTTACCAGGACTTATCAGTATCTTTATATTAATATTTCCTACAAAGTAATGGATGCATGTACTCCTGATGAAGTTTCTTTACACGAAACGTGTCGAGACAGGATGCAACTGTTTCAGTTAGTCATCATTGTATCCACTTATTATCCCTCTCATTACCCCCCCCCCCTTCTTTTTACTGTTAAATTACCCCAAATAGTGGTAACTGCAATGTGCTGCTACATCAATTTCAAAGGTTGTATTTACATGAATTATTTGGTTTATGTAGTTGTATTCTTTAATTATATTGTTCATGAACTGTACCTTATTCAACAACTACATATATGTATTGGCTTTTAATGTTTTTCTTAATGAGTGTGATTTTATACCCTCTTTGTGTTAATAAATTAATTAAGCTACTATGTATGTACTGCCTGGTCTTATTACCACCTGCCTCACATAAAGTCCCAATTTTCTTTTTAGTTCTCATTCACCCAGGGATGGAGAGCACATATTACCATATGTATGCCTAATTTAAAGTCCCATTTGCTTTCCCCTTGCTTTTTCTATGTACATCAACCAGTAGATGGCAGTGTTTACAATTTGTAGCTGCTCTATGGTAAACTTTATGTGTTTTCACTATAATGAAAGGTCCTGTTTCCTGTCTGCAGTTAAGCAGCAAAGCCTGTGTTGACTGTGCATTGTCTGTTCTGTAGGGCTATACACAGAATTTCAAACAGGTTATGGGCCCAAGCATAGCTCAGACAACTCCTTAGTCCTGACAATAAAGAAATTAACTGAGAATGACTATGCAAGTGGAATACAAATTAGTCCATGTGATCAAACAATGAAATGCATTAAAGAAAAGGGACAAGAAAAGGTCTTTCCAAAGAAGAGTAACAGCAGAGCTAAGAAACCTCAGGACTTAATTCATTCAGATCTTTGTGGTCCAATCAAAAAACCTGACTCCAGCAAAGAAGAGGGGTTTTCTCACTTTTATAGATGATTACTCCAGGTATACTACACTATATCTGTCACACAACAAAAGTAAAGTACCAGAGAAACTTGAACAGTATTTGGCTCAAATAAGCAACAAATTTGGTGAAATGCCAAGTGTATTGCGCACAGACAATGGAACTGAATATACAGTTGACAACACGGGCGATTCTCAGAAAGCATGGCATATTATTTCAAATACTGCACCATACAACCCAGAAAAAAATGGGGTTGTAGAAAAAATGAACTATGTATCCTATATAAAAGTGGAAGAACCATGTTGTTTGATGCAAATATGTCAACCACATACAGGGGGGGGGGGGGGGCAATTGTGGCCGCATGCTATCTCCAAAATCGACTACCAGGAAAATCAGGTGTACTTGTGGGGTGCAATGGATCTCAAAAGAGATACAGAATTCTACACTAAGACAAAAACAATGTAACTATCAGTAGAGGTGTATTGTCAATGAAACTTCAGTGTGCTCAAAATGTCATGAACACAAGCACTTTAAACTGAGGGAAATTTCACATCAGTGTCACATGAAGATAAGCAACAGAGTGACACAAAAATAGAAATCCAAATGCTGTAAAAGAAAAAAAAAACAGGCCACAAGAGGCTTCAAATCAGAAAATCCACCAGAAGCAATAAAGGCATCCCATCCAAACACTTGTCCTATGTTGTTTGCCTAGCATTAAAACCAGAGCCAGATTCATGGGATGAGATGCAAAGACTTATGAGACAACTCATGAGAAAAAAAAGTGGACCAGATGCTTTGACAAAACCACTCACAAGAAACAGATTTATAGAACCAAGATACAAAATGGGACTAATATAAGGAGTAGTTGAGTGGGGGTGTTGTAATACATTGTTCATGTATTTTGTGCAACAACTACATCAACCTGTAGATGGCAGTGTTTACAAGTTTGTAGCTGCTCTATGGTAAACTATGTCTTTTTATAATAAAGCTCCTGTTTTCTGTCTGCAGTTAAGCAGCAAAGCCCATGTGGACCATGCACTGTCTGTTCTGTAGGGCTATATACAAAAATGTCTAAGTTTCTTATATGCATTCTATCTGTAGTGAATCCTCCTACCAATACTGATCATATTTTAAATAGGGTAAACTTACCTGTCACGCTTTCCTCTGGAGATCCTAACTATCCTAATTTACAAATAATTAGACAAAGTAGACCTTAATTCTATAAAGAGACACTGTCACCTGCCTATGCAGGGCAAAGGGACACCTAGGAAGGTATATTCACCAATCCGTGCTCCCTCACTTGCTACCTTGTTGTGGGTGTAAACCTGAATAAGTGTCAGATGGGGGCATGCTCGGACTGTAAGTGCACTTCATTCTTTAACACCATCCCACTTAGCCCTGGCTTCCCTTTAAGTGAGTCTATATGCTCCAGGGGGCAGGATGGACTTTCCAAACGCATGACCACAGTGATTGGCTGTCACTGTGGTCCCATGAGCAGGGACCTATCCCACTAGCTCTCAATCATACAAAAGAATCATACAGCTTGGTCACTATGCTGGTAGTGTGCTTTTGAGCACACTTTCAGTTCAGAAACCTCAGCCTTCTATGAACGTATAGGTGCAGCATGTGAGCTTTAAATCCTACTCGCTTTGCCACCACACATATGTGTGTGAGGGTGTGGCGTGGTGCGGCAGCAGTAAACAATCTGCTACACAGTGTGAAGTCAAGTCAACCGTACTGGGTGTACTCACAGAATGTTGCAGTGAACAGTGTAACAGCAGGTCTCGGATGCACCGACAGCATCTGTCCTGAATGATAGAATGCAGCCTGGTTGGTCTGTGCCCAATGGGGAGGCTTCCAGGAAGGATAGCCTGTCCCTGCTCTTACCCTACTTGTCTGGAACCTCTCCCTACTGGTAATACTGTCCCTGACAAAGGGGTGACCTGTCCCTGCACTATCCACTCGCAAAAAAGCCTGGGAGCCATGGTCCTAAATAGACTTTGCCTGACCCAATATGGTAGCCAGAGTCACATGGGGCAGCAGCATCCAATCGGATGGCTTCCCCAGCAACCCAAGAAACCATAGAGGAACCATGTTTCTCTTGACTTCCTCTCCCTTTGCAATGCGGCTGCAGTTGAGCACCACCTACAGTGGAGAAAGTAGACTTCACCTGCCTACATATGTATTACTTGTGTGGAAAGAGGTTAAAAAGACACTGTCACCTGCCTATACAGGGCAAAGGGACACCTAGCAAAGTATCATCACTGATCTTGGCTTCCTCACTGTCTCCCTGTTGCAGGAAGATCTTTCCATTAATTTCAATGGAGAGGGGCGTTTTTTCACCCCCCTGCCAGCACACTGCCCCAGTGTGAAAGCATTCATTGGTTTTAATGGAAATAGGTTTTCGTGATCTTTTCAGGTGCTTTTTTTAGCGTGAAAGCGCCTCAGTGTGAAAGGGGTCCTAAACAGATGACATTCATACAATATACTGTATGTAGCACCCTGATAGTTGGCAGGGTTGCTAACAAATTTAGCTTGCTAGGTGGTAACTAGCCTGACTCAGTGATAGGAGATTCACTGGGTTTTTCCCTAACTCTGGATTTGATGTACCTCTCTCTTCTGTCACTAGGTGGCATTGTTGCCTGTGGCATTGGAATAACAGGGGGGCATAGTGAATGCAGACTAGGAGTGGATAGGTTGTTTCAGCCAATTGGCAAGGGTTTTCTTTGGCCCCTTGGCCTGCTGGGAGAGCCTATTTATTCAGGTGATCGGGGTTCTGTGCCACCTGAACAGCTGTCTGGATGGACGTGTGTTACAAGGCTCCGGGTTGCTAGGCCAGAGGCCTGGGGCCTATCCCAGGAGCATCTGGCTGCTAGGCTGTCTGAGGCCTATCCAGGTTTGAGAGAAGCAGCGCAGGGTTGGGGCTTTCGGCCAGAAGCCCAACCAAGTTGCAGAGGTTTCACCAGACAGGCAACCGCATCATTGCCAGCGATGAGGGAGAAGCAGTTGCCACATGGGACAACCACTTCTGTTAGCAGAGGCAAGTGAGGATCAAGGTCAGAGATAAAAGGAGACACAGTCGCCATTAAGGGACAACCACTCCAGTTATTAGAGGCCAGTTATGGAAGTCTGAAGACGTACCAGAGCAGCCTTATTTACTAGCCGGGGACAGTGAACAAGTGAGAAAGCTTTAGCAGAGTGCCAAGCCAGGGACCCAGCAGGTTAGCAGGGGTGACGCTTGAGGAGAATACAGCAGGTTAGCTGTGGAAGAGCTCAAGGAATCCAGTGACGACTGGGATATTCAAGCCTAGTGAGAGACTGGGAGCTCAGAGAGTGAAGATCGAGAGTAGGATACTGTGAGATGTGAGAAAAGATTTATAATGGGTTACTGTGAGTTACGTGTATGGATCTCTATTGACTGTTCAAAGTTCAGTTGCCATAGGAGACAGCAATTCTACAAATACAGTTTCTGTATCCAGCTTAAACTAGCGGTTTTGCCACCCCCCCCCTTTTAAAATGGAGCATCAGCCGTGACTGGGGAGGACACTATGTTTGCTGCAGGGCTGTTTGTGTGTGTGCCTGAGGAAGCCCCACCCACCACCCAGGAGCATGGAGGAAGAAGAAATGGACTGCTGTGCATCCTAGGTAGGACAAAGCCTGCAAGGAGGAGCTATGCATTGTGGGGAGATGTAGTCCCCATAGTGACTGAGCCTGTGCTGCAGATTGGCTCTTTGACTACAGATCCCAGAGTTCTGCAGAAGAGGAGAAGAAAGAATTGTTCTTGGGCTTGAGGCAGTCCTTGGGAGGATGCTATGGAACACGCAGTAGCAGGTTGCCGACAGGATGATTTTGCAACAGTGTCAGGGATGGAGTCCTGCTTTGTAAGGAGTGCCACTGTTGAGCCTGGTGTCAGCATCTGTTTGAGGAAAAAGGACAAACTAGCTGGAATGTCTAAGCCCTGAATGGAGAGTGGGAGGAGACAAGTGTCAGGGCTGGGCTCAGCCCTTCCTTCTCTGAGCTGGCCGCTCAGCTGTCGGCTAATTGCCAGCTCCCATCTCTCTACACAGTTACTCAGCTGTTGTTGATATCCTGCTCGTCAGTCCTGCCTACTTAAGCCTTCCAGTCCAGAGGAGCTCTGCCTTCACCTTGTTCAACATCACAAGAAACATCTCCTGCGGTCCCATTTAAAGAATGGCTTTGCTGACATCCCTCCTGGCTCTGAAACCTGCTTGCTGTTCCACTACTTTGATCCCTGACTTCTGGCTTGGCTGACTATCCGTTACTGAACTTTGGCTATGTTTTGACTACGTTTGTTGTTTTTACTTTTATTATTAAACAAGTGTGATTAAACTGTACTTCTGACTCGGTCTGGTTTCTGACAACAAGTCATCATCCTAGGAGTCGGTAAAGGGCTGCTGGCCATATCCTACTGCACCCTATTTAAAGGAACAACAAAGCCAACTTAGGACACAGTTCAGGCACCTGTACCTGGATTTGGAGGGACTTAAGTTCCACAGGTCTAACACTGGATTTGAGTCCTAATGCACTGGCCAATAGGGGAGGGTTTACCAGAGACTGTTGGACCATTCTCCTTGCCTTGCCCCTTAGATAGGACCTCCTGTAGCATAGGGATAAGGGGTCAGTCACTGATTTTCTAGTTCATTACCAGGTGTATATGTTATTTGACAACAGTCTCACATACTTGTTGAAGCATTTAGTGCCATTTCCATTGTTTGGTTGTTGAATTATAGTTCATTGCTGCAATAAATATCCACCTTTTAGTCCTGGTGTGTCAGAAAGCATGGAGAGTCCCGAGCACTGTTGGGAACAGGGGACTCAAACAGTAGCCCCTTTGTGATAATCACTATATATGTAAAACCACTGGAGCTTCTATTGAAGCTTGAAAGGTACACTATATTGTCAAAAGTATTGAGACGCCTGCCTTTACATGCACATGAACTTTAATGGCATCCCAGTCTTAGTCCGTAGGGTTCAATATTGGGTTGGCCCACCCTTTGCAGCTTTAACAGCTTAATCTCTTGGAATGCTGTCCACAAGGTTTAGGAGTGTGTCTATGGGAATGTTTGATCATTTTTCCAGAAGCACATTTTTGAGGTCAGGCACTGATGTTGGACAAAAAGGCCTGGCTCGCAGTCTCCGCTCTAATTTATCCCAAAGGTTTTCTGTCTGGTTGAGGTCAGGACACTGTGCAGGCCAGTCAAATTCCACCACCCCAACTTGCTCATCCATGTCTTTATGAACCTTGCTTTGTGCACTGGTCCAAATCATTTGGTGGAGGGGGGATTATGGTGTGGGGTTGTTATTCGGGGGTTGGGCTTGGCCCCTTAGTTCCAGTGAAGGGAACTATTAAGGCGTAAGCATACCAAGACATTTTAGACAATTTCATGCTCCCAACTTTGTGGCAACAGTTTGGGGATGGCACCTTCCTGTTCCAACATGACTGCACAACAATGCACAAAGCAAGATCCATAAAGACATGGATGAGTGCATTTGGGGTGGAGGAACTTAACTAGAGCAGAGACTGCAAGTGAGGTCTTCTCATCCAACATCATTGCCTGTGCTTCTGGAAGAACGGTCAAACATTCCCATAGACACACTCCTAAACCTTGTGGACAGCCTTCCCAGAAGAGTTGAAGCTGTTATAGCTGCAAAGGGTGGGCCAGCTCAAAACTTGAGCCCTACGGACTAAGACTGGTATGCCATTAAAATTCGTATGCGTGTAAAGGCAGGTGTCACAATACTTTTGACAATATAGTGTATATCCGTGTTTCCTAATGATTATGGACACAATATAGAAAACCTCTAAATATGTTATTGACATGGTACCACTAACACAGATGTCCGTATTTATGTATACCAGGTCCAATATCTAGACTTTTGCTGCTCTCGCTGTGCTTTGCCTGCCCTTATCCCTCTCCTCTGTCTCCCTCTCTCTTCTAATTGCAACAGAAAATATGCTGTGAAATTAAGAATCCCACAAATCAATTACGATATGCTACTCATGAGTGCTTCTATATGCACAGACCAACAAGAGACGGCAGAATTTCACAACCTATCAGAAAATTCATCCCCTGGAATGGAATGGGTGTCACTTCCATCTCCAGCGGTCCAAAAAGGGCAAAATATGTGGAGCACTGAGGCACAAAAGCTCGGTCCCCTCGCTGTCACACACAGTTTTGCTTTCTTTGGTTCACAATTTCGGAAGTTGCAATTTATAAAAGGCTTTGTAGCCTACAGCAATTTCCATGTTGTTACATCACGCTTAACTCGAACATTGCAGTAGCCGAGTTTGCTAGGATCTTGAAGGTTTACAATTTGGAGGTTTGAGTGTTCATTCACCGTCAAAGAAATCTGGACCAATGTTTAAAATTGAGGAGCGATTGAAAATAATTAAATGCAACTAATTAAAGGACTGCCTGAATCTGGAAATTGTGGTTTTGTGTAGGTGCGTGTGGTTTTTACACCATGAAATTCTCAGGGACTCTGCGAGTAAGATTGCCGCATTTTAATTAATGTCTCTAGATCCTCCTACAAGACCAACAATGACGTCACTCTCTCACAGTTCTATCACCATTTAATTATTTCAGTTATTGGAAGATGCTGAATCACTTACTGTCTCCCTACTGTCTCGGTCTAGAACTGTTATGCAATTTTGTCTACAGTTGTGGGAATCTTTGTAGACCTGTGTGCCAGGGTCCACGACAGACAAAGATATTAGTAGGTGATTGAGCTTGCCAGCAGCCACCAAAAATTGGAGGTGAAAGTCAATGGTGAACTGAATTTATAGTCTTGTCTTGAGGAAATTTGGTAGGCTGTAATTGCTGACCTCTCCTGCCAAAAATGCCTGTTGCCTGGCTCTCATGCTAATTTGGTGGCTTAAATACTTTCACTGTCAAAAGGTTGCAACTTTACTTGCTGCATGCCAATACTTGGTTAGAGATAGTCTACTTAAAATGTAAATTGCCAGCCTATCAAAAGCATTCCAGTAGACTATCAAATGCAACTAGTAAATACACTCACCGGGCACTTTGTTAGGTAAACCTGTTCAATTGTTTGGTAACCCAAATTGCTAATGAGCCACTCACAAGGCAGCAACTCAATACTTTTAGGCATCTAGGTGGGGTAAAGACGACTTGCTGAAGTTCAAACCGAGCATCAGAATGGGGAAGAAAGGGGATTTAAGTGACTTTGAACATTGCATAGTTGTTGGTGCCAGGCGGGCTGGTCTGAGTTTTTCAAAAACTGCTGATCTACTGGGATTTTCATGCACGGCCATCTCTAGGGTTTACAGAGAATGGTCCAAAAAATAGAAAATATCCAGTGAGCGGTAGTTGTGTGAACAAAAATGCCTTGTTGATGTCAGAGGATGATGATAGAAAGGCAACAGTAACTCAAATAACCACTCTTTACAACCACGATATGCAGAATACTATCTGTGAACGCACAACACATCGAACCTTGAAGCAGGTGGGCTACAGTAGCAGAAGACCCCACCAGGTACCACTCCTGTCAGCTAAGAACAGGAAACTGAGGTTACATCCCACTTAGGCGCACCAAAATTGGACAATAGAAGATTGGAAAAACGTTGCCTGGTCTGATGAGTCTCAATTTCAGCTGCGATATTCAGATAGTAGGGTCAGAATTAGGCATAAACAACATGAAAGTATGGATCCATCCTGCCTTGTATCAACGGTTCAGACTGGTGGTGGTTTAATGGTATAGGGGATATTTTCTTGTCACGCTTTGGGCCCTTTAGTACCATTTGAGCATCGTTTAAATGCCATGGCCTACCTGAGTATTGTTGCTGACCATGTCCATCCCTTTATGATTACAGTGTACCCATCTTCTGATGGCTCCTTCCAGCAGAATAATGCACCATGTCACAAAGCTCAAATCATCTCAAACTGGTTTCTTGAACATGGCAATGAGGTCGCTGTACTCCAATGGTCTCCACAGTCACCAGATCTCAATCCAAAAGGCTGCCTTTGGGATATGGTGGAACAGGTGATTCGCATCATAGATGTGCAGCCGACAAATCTGCAGCAATGGTATGATGCTATCATGTCAGTTTGGACCAAAATCAAGATTCAACAAGGAATGTTTCCAACACCTTGTTGAATCTATGCCATGAAGAATTAAGGCAGTTCTGAAGGCAAAAGGGATCCAACCTGGTACTAGCAAGGTGCACATAATAAAGTGTCTGGTGACTATTATATATATATATATATATATATATATATATATATATATATATATATATATATATATATATATTTTCTACTAGGTGTTGCAGATTGCATCATATTTTTTCTATATTACCGGAATATATTGGAGATACTTTAGTATCTGAGTGTACTTTCGGGTAGGCATCATTCAAGGCAGTAAAAAACAGCAATACCAGAACTCAAACTTGCACCTCATCTGGTCCTGTCCCTGGGCTCTCTTGTCACACACTGGGTAACCATGCAGGGAAAAGTCTCTTTCTGGAACAGGGTACAGGAACAATGGAAACACTTTAGAACACTCAAGAAAAACTGGAACACCATTCTATAGCACATGGTCCTCGACAGCACAGCAGTAGTCTTTTAGCCCAGAGTTCAAAATGCCAGCTCCCAAGCACTCTGTTTCCCTGTCTCCATTGGCCACGATTACTATTATAATTGAAAGCGAAAGTAAAAGAAAATGTCAAATTTTGGGTTGTCTCTAGAACAGTAATAAAAGAAAAATCCCCAATGGGGACACTAGTTCTAGTAACTCTGATGACAAAAAGGATGCCCTTAATTTGGAGGGATTTCCTCACACTTCCTGTTTTGGCTATGAGACAGGAAGTGAAGGAATATCTCCTCAATGGGACACCCAAGACATAAAATCTGACAAGTGTTATAATCTTCCCTAAGGCTCCTTTCACACTTGTACAACTTCAAAGTTGTGAACTTTTGGTGCTACTTGGATGCAACTTTGACCTTGACCAATGATACCTGACAACTGTCACATGTATGACATTCAGATATGACTTTCAAGTGTTTACATTGCAGTCTATGGCACTTACAATATCTCACAGAAGTGAGTACATCCCTCACATTTTTGTAAATATTTTATTATATCTTTTCATGTGACAACACTGAAGAAATGACACTTTGCTACAATGTAAAGTAGTGAGTGTACAGCTTGTATAACGGTGTAAATTTGATGTCCCCTCAAAATAACTCAACACACAGCCATTAATGTCTAAACCGCTTGCAACAAAAGTGAGTACACCCCTAAGTTAAAATGTCCAAATTGGGCCCAAAGTGTCAATATTTTGTGTGGCCACCATTATTTTCCAGTACTGCCTTAACCCTCTTGGGCATGGAGTTCACCAGAGCTTCACAGGTTGCCACTGGAGTCCTCTTCCACTCCTCCATGATGACATCACAGAGCTGGTGGATGTTAGAGACCTTGTGCTCCTCCACCTTCCATTTGAGGATGCCCCACAGATCCTGAATAGGGTTTAGGTCTGGAGACATGCTTGGCCAGTCCATCACCTTTACCCTCAGCTTCTTTAGCAAGGCAGTGGTTGTCTTGGAGGTTTATTTGGGGTCATTATGTTGGAATACTGAATCGGCGGCCCAGGCTTTGAAGAGAGGAGATCATGCTCTGCTTCAGTATGTCACAGTACATGTTGGCATTCATGGTTCCCTCAATGAACTGTAGCTCCCCAGTGCCAGCAGCACTCATGCAGCCCCAGACCATGACACTCCCACCACCATGCTTGACTGTAGAAAAGACACACTTGTCTTTATACTCCTCACCTGGTTGTCACCACACACGCTTGGCACCATCTGAACCAAATAAGTTTATCTTGGTCTCATCAGACCACAGGGCATGGTTCCAGTAATCCCTGTCCTTAGTCTGCTTGTCTTCAGCAAACTGTTTGCGGGCTTTCTTGTGCATCATCTTTAGAAGAGGCTTCCTTCTGGGATGACAGTCATACAGACCAATTTGATGCAGTGTGTGGTCTGAGCATTGACAGGCTGACCCCCCAATCTTTCAACCTCTGCAGCAATGCTGGCAGCACTCATATGTCTATTTCCCAAAGACAACCTCTGGATATGACGCTGAGCATGTTTACTCAACTTCTTTGGTCGACCATGGCGAGGCCTGTTCTGAGTGGAACTGTCCTGTTAAACTGCTGTATGGTCCTGGTCGCCATGCTGCAGTTCAGTTTCAGGGTCTTGGCATTCTTCTTATAGCCTAGGCCATCTTTATGTAGAGCAACAATGCTTTTTTTCAGATCCTCAGAGTTATTTCCTATAAGGTTCCATGTTGAACTTCCAGTGACCAGTATGAGAGAGTGAGAGCGATAACACCAAATTTAACACATCTGCTCCCCACATTCACACCTGAGACCTTGTAACATTAACGAGTCACAAGACATCGGGGAGGGAAAATGGCTAATTGGGCCCAATTTGGACATTTTCACTTAGACCCCATTCACACAGGGACGACTTGTCAGGCGACCTAGTCGCCTGACAAGTCGCCTCCCGTTCTGTGCTATGGAACCATTCTAAGGGGAGCGACGCAAGTCGCTCCGACTTAGAAAAAGGTTCCTGTACGACTTCGGGGGCGACTTGGGGCGACTTGCATAGACTTCTATACAGAAGTCGTTTTGCAAGTCGCCCGGGCAGTCGTTTGCAGGTCGCCTCGCTGAGGCGACCTGCAAGTCGTGTTGCCCCTGTGTGAATGGGGTCGAAGGGGTGTACTCACTTTTGATGCCAGCAGTTTAGACATTAATGGATGTGTGTTGCGTTATTTTGAGTGGACAGCAAATTTACACTGTTATACAAGCTGTACACTCACTACTTTACATTGTAGCAAAGTGTCATTTCTTCAGTGTTGTCACATGAAAAGCTATAATAAAATATTTACAAAAAATGTGAAGGGTGTACTCACTTTTGTGAGATACTGTAAGTGGTGCCATACACTTAAGTGGTGCAGGAACCTTCCTTAAAAGGAGAAGCCCAGCCTGAGCTCATTCAGCTGGGCTTCTCCTATGGGTTACAGGAGTGCAATTCTTTTGCACTCCTGTGACCCGATTTCAGCAGAGAGCGGCTGACATCACCAAGATCAGTCCAGGCACTGCATCATCCCGACTTCGGAAGTCTGGATCTGCCAGGTGCCTGGACTGATGGCCGTCTCAGCCTCTTAGCGAGCCGCTGAGAGACTGAGACAGCTGCTCCTCGCCCCTCCACAGCTCAGCACTCTAATGAGCGTGGAGAAGCAGAGCAGGAGAGCTGCTGACTGACAGGCAGCAGCTCTCCGCTCGAAGAGGTGAAAGAACCGAGTCATTGGTGGTGTTCGGTAGCTCTGTTCTCAGTGAAGAGGGGGCGGGGGACCGATGCAGCATCGGATCGAGGCTGCATCCACCTAGGTAAGTATGAATATGGGATAAAAAAAAATCCCATACTTCTCTTTTAAGTCGCAGATATTTGAACAATTGTCATTGAAAAACACGGGGTGCAACTTGTCGCATGACAAGTTGCACAAGTGTGAATGGAGCCTAAATCTAACCACAATAAAAAAGTTTTGCCTTTAGTTCTACTTTAAACAGAAGAAGTGTGAAAAACAGTTTGTCATTGAGAAAAACAAGTTAACAATAACATAAATTTGATGTGCATATTGCTTCAGCTGCAAGTACTGCAAGGCCCCTTTCACACTTGTGCAAGCTGAAAGTCATGCGATTTTGACGCAACTTGAAGCAATGCCTGTGTAATCTTGAGGTCTATGGACCTCAAGTCGCATCAAAATCGGGCCAAAGTAGTGCAGGGACTACTGTGAAGTTGCACAGATATGATTGATACTCATTGGAAATCATGGGGTACAACTTGTCATGCAACTTTGCAGTCCAAAGTCGCAAGACAAGTCGCATAAGAGTGAAAGGGGCCTAAAAGTAAATGCGATTTGTTTCTCTTTAACTTATTTCCCTAGCTAAACCCTAGTCAGGTCTTACCAACTCCTTCCACCCATTCTCACTTTAGCTATTATATTTAGCTATTTTTTCTCTTCTATTTACAAATTATTTAAACTTTTTATTGTTTTCATGCGTTTTGTTGGTTACTTTTTTCAGTGTCAGTTTTTTTTTTTTTTAATTCTCTGAATTGAAAACAAAAGTCTTTATTTCATTTGTAGATAACATTGCCATATTTTGGACAACCTGATATTATAAAATGCAACAAATATAGAATAACTGTGCATAAAAAATTAAATAATGTTTGCAAGAAAATATTGCTAAAAAAAGTTTTGTTTGTCCTGAAAAAAATAAACACAATAAAACAACACAAAATAATGTTGTTTGGACTGAAACTGTAATTGCGTGGAACTTCTTAATTTGTTCCTGCTCTATTATCCTTCTGCAGTGTGGACAGGGTTAAAGCGAATGTTCAATGCAAAAGTTCAGCAACCATCTTTAAGGAACAACTTCGTAATGCTCATCTATGAAGTGTCTCCAGTCCAGGGCCTGCCATATTGGTTGGTTCTGGAGGACGGTGATTGGCTGATGCAACAGAGCAAAGAGAGTGAACTGAGCTGCTGAAAAAAGTGAGCCCTGTTGCCCCACCAGCGGACCATGTGCTGCTGCAATTTTTTTTCTATGCTTAGCATCTGAGAGAGAGAGAGCATGACAAGGTTGCAGTGAAGGGGGAACAGTGGTATTTGGTCAGAAATTGTGGGAGCTACCTATGCTGCCCAGCAGAAGAGGGTTGATCAGAGACTGCTGCTGCCATCATATTCTGTGCAATGCTAGACTGCAAGCAGGTGTGTAGGAAAGAGACTGAGTTGCTGGATGAACAAATCCCTGCCATAGCTGACCACAATTGGGTGAGAACTCAAGCAAAGAAACTGAGAGTTTCTCCCTGTAGGGGTGTGAATTGGATGCCTAGTGAATTCAAACTGTACTGGAGAGCAATCCCACCACTTATCAGGAAGGAAAAGAGGGGTGGTCTCAGTCTAATTGAGAGAGATCATCAGCAACTTTTATCCCTGTCTGAGGATTTGAACTGAACCAGTGCATGTGTCCAGAGACCCAAAAGAGGGCACTTTGGGTCTGGTAAAAGACTAAAGCCCCGTACACACGATTGGACTTTCCAACGGGAAATGTGTGATGACAGGCTGTTGGTGGAAAATCCGACCGTGTGTATTCTCCATCGGACAATTGTTGTCGGACTTTCTGCCAACAAATGTTGGCTAGCAGGTTCTCAAATTTTACGCGGACAAGTGTGTGTTCTCGCATTTTCCGAGCGTGTGTACACAAGTCCATCAGACAAAAGTCCAAAGTACAAACACACATGCTCTGAAGCAGAAGCAGTCGGTCTTGTAAACTAGCGTTTGTAATGGAGAATTAACATTTGTGACGTGGCAAATTATGAAATGGGATAATAATGAAGCTGCTTTGCTGGTGATACTGATGGAGTTATTGCAAACAAATTTTGAAAGGCTTTTTTTTTCTAGTGATATCAAGAATAATATTATTATGTTTTTTTTTTTATTTGGGCAAGTTACCACAACACCATGTTAGCGTCCCTTGTCAATTTTACATTGTATTTTTTTTTAATGTAACTGCCGACTCCCAAACTATCATTTGAAGTAAAACACATAGCCAAGTATTATTCTCCACAATTTTTTTATTGTGCATCAAAAAAGAAAACAAATAAAATTAGACATTCTATCTGCCAATAGAATTTAACCAAAAAGTGCAGTCTATGCATCCAAAAATATATAAAAATATGCCAAATCAAATCATTATTCAACCACAAAATGTCAAAGCAATAACTCCAAGGCCAATAATAAATAACACGTTATCTCCTGCGATTCCGCAACATGTCTGGTTGACGAAGGGCAGTTCAGAAATGAACTGAAAAGCGCAAACTGAAAAGCATGAAAGCAAAAACCCGAAAAGAAAAGCGCGAATCAACACTCATCAAACTTCTACTAACACGAAATTAGCAGAAGGAGCCCAAAGGGTGGCGCTAAAGAGCTGAAAAACCACGCAGTACGTCTAGTACGTCACTACATTCGTAATTGTTGGCCAACAATTGTGTGACCGTGTGTACGCAAGACAAGTTTGGACCAACGCCCTTCGGACAAAATTCCACGGTTTTGTTGGCCAACAATCCAATCGTGTGTACGAGGCATAACAAGTTAATCTGTTGCCTGCTGGGAACTGTTGTGCTTTCTTCAAGCGCCCCAACTTTGTCGACCAATTTTTCTAACTTTCATCAATCACTGGCCGGTGTGATAAAACCGGGACTGTTACAGCAAGTCAAGACTGACTTTATATACAGTTGCTATGTAAATGCAGTTCAGCGCTGTTAAAGCGGAGTTACTCCCGTTTTTCAGATTATTAAAAGTCAGCAGCTACAAAAAGTGTAGCTGCTGACTTTTAAAAAAAAACACTCACCTGTCCCGCGGTCCGGCGATGCAGCCGCCCGAAGCCTCGGATCTCTCCCCCGCCTCTCTGTGCCGGTGTCTTGCCGAGAAATTCCCCCCGGCGGATAAGGACCCCCCTGTACTGCGCAGGCACAGCGCTTGCGCAGTACGAACGACTAGGAGCCGCCGAAAATAGCCGAAGCTGAAAAACTTCAATCAGCTGTACACGGCGCCTGCGCCCTGGGTCCAGGTTCAAGCCCCACCATCCAAGTGGACCTAGAGGGAGAATAAAAAAGTGCCGAGCGAAGTGTGGCGAGCGAGGCATGACGAGCGTAGCGAGCCAGCGAGGGGCCCTCTTACAGGCGCCGTGTACAGCTGATTTCTAATCTATTCGGCTTCAGCTATTTCCGCCGGCTCCTACTGCGCAAGCGCTGCGCCTGCGCAGTAGAGGGGGGTCCTTATCCGCCGAGGGGAACTTTCTCGGCAGAACACCGGCATCACTAGTGTGGACACTTGGCTGTGACAGCTTACTACTTCACAGCCGGGTGTGTGTTGCGCAGCGCTGTCCTGAATGGCCGAGCAATCTTCTGGGACCTGTGATGTGTCCCAGAAAATTGCAGGGAGGGAGGGGGAGAGGAATTGCCTAGGCGGCACAAGTGGTAGTGGGAGCTGGGTACCTGTCAAAACTAGGTACCCACTCCCCCCCCCCAAAAAAAAAGACATGCCATAGCTGTGCTCCAACTATTTCTGAAACAGTAAATGAGAGGACATGTACTACAATAAAAATAGTCTGCAAATTAAAGGAAACAAAGAAATGAGGAGCTGATAAAGAAAAGATTAGAGTAAGGAGTAGGAATTGGCTGGTACCGGCCCCCATGTGCACAGCAAACCTCAAGTTAACCGACTTTAAAATAATAGATTGTCCATACCATCTTATTAATATTTACCCCAAAGTAGTTAAGATATCCACAGGTTCCAAATCTTTTTACATTTTTTTTTACTATGTCATGTAACATAGCTGCCAGCTTTTCATTGAATACCATGATATTTTTTGTTTCACCTGCACAACTTTTGGAGTTCCAGTTCTTGCTAGAGTTTGTTTAGCAATAGTAAAGTTGAAAGACACACTTTAAACTGATTACACAAGGAAGGCTTTAGGTTTAACAGGGCTTAGTAGGGATTTTTAGGGATGTTATCTCCCAAGACAGTGTAAACTAATTGGTATACTCTAGTCCAAAAACTTTTCTTTCTAGGGCATTCCCAAACATGTACCAGAGTGTCTTATGAGCCACAGGGTTGGGTCCATTGTTGTGGCTCCAATATCCCACCCAACTTTATTTCCCATTGGGAAGCATAAGCTGGGGAATCATACATATTACTACCTAGGAGAGATTTTTTTTTTAGATCAGGACAGTATAACTTTGGAAAGTTATGTAAACAAAGCAGACTATGCGTCTGTCAGACAGGAAGAGAGAGATCTGTGCTTCCCGCTAATCAAGAACACAGATCTCTCTGTTCCTGCAGTGAGTCCATCTCCCACACAGCTAGTAAGCACACTGAGGGAGCACAGTTAACCCCTTAATTGCCCCTGATGTTAACCCCTTCCCTGCCAGTGTCATTTATACAGTGTCAGTGAATATTTTTTTTAGCACTGATCACTGTATTGGCTTCACTGGTCCCCAAAAAGTGTCACTACGTGTCCAATTTGTCCGCTACAATGTCGCAGTCCCACTAAAAATCGCTGATCGCTGCCATTACTGGTAAAAAAAAAAAGTCCCAATATCTATCCCATAGTTTGTAGACCAGTGGTTCTCAACTCCTGTCCTCGGAACCCACTAACAGGCCAGGTTTGCAGGATAACTGAAATACATCACAGGTGATCTCATTTGCTGCTCAGTGATTGCAGTATTCTAGTCTGCATCTCCCCAAGGTAATACTTAAATTCTGGCCTGTTAGTGGGTCCTGAGGACCGGAGTTGAGAACCACTGTTGTAGACGCTATAACTTTTGTGCAAACCAATCAATATACGCTTATTGGGATTTTCTTTATCAAAAATATGTAGCATATTGGTCTAAACTGATGAACAATTTTTATTTTATTTTTTATTTATTGGATATGTTTTATAGCAGAAAGCAAAAATATGTGGGTTTTTTTTTTCAAAATTGTTGCTCTTTTTTTGTTTATAGCGCAAAAAAAAAAAAAACTGCAAATACCACCAAAAGAAAGCTCTATTTGTGGGGAAAAAAGCACAAATTCTGTTTGGGTACAGCGACGCACAATTGTCAGTTAAAGTAACGCAGTGCCGTATCGCAAAAAAATGGCCTGGTCATAAACGGGGTAAATCCTTCCGGGGCTGAAGTGGTTAAAGTGTTACTAAACCCAGGACCCTGCATTCACTATCTGGTCTCCCACAGTACACAGAACATGGAAACGCAATTATTTTTGTAAATATAAACTGCTATATACCTTTTCTCATGTGCATTATTTAGCAGTCTTATTACTTCTAAAAGTGTTTGGTAAAGCTCGTAGGTGGAGTTTTCATTCCACTCTGACTGTTCCATGAGGAAGCAGGACCCTTGACCCTCTGTCTGGACAGTGCTGATTGGCCCTGTGCTGATCACATGCACTCTCCCCCCCAAAAAAAAAAAAACTCTAGCAATATACAATAAACTAAGCATGTGCAGAGTGCCCCCAAGGCTCTGGATATACAGACTGATTTTACAGTTGTGGGTTTAGTAACACTTTAACCACTTGACGACCGCCTCACGCCGATGTACGTCGGCAAGGTGGCACGGACAGGCAAAATCACGTACATGTACGTGATTTGCCTTCCGCGGGTGGGGGGTCCGATCGGTCCCCCCCCCGGTGCCCGAGGCGGTCGCCATTTCTTCCCGGGCGATGAGAGGTGAGGGGGCGGCCATCCATTGTTGGCCACCCCCTCCCGATCGCTCCCGGCGAATGAAAATGCTTCCTTTCCCTCTGTAATGTAAACAGAGGGAAAGGAAGTGATGTCATCTCTCCTCGAGCCGGTCTTTTCGTCGCCGCGCCGAGGAGAGAAGACATCCAAGTAAGTCTGCACAACACTACACATTCAGTAGAACACGCCAGGCACACTTGTCACCCCCCATCACCCCCTGATCACCCCCCGATCACCCCCCTGTATCCCCTGTCACTCTGACACCAATAACATTTTTTTTTTTTTTTGCATTGGTGTCAGTTTGTGTCAGTTAAAAGTTTTAGGGCAGTTAGGTTAGCCCCCTTTAGGTCTAGGGTACCCCCCTTAGGTCCAGGGTACCCCCTAACCCCCCCTAATAAAAGTTAACCCCTTGATTACCCCCTGTCACCAGTGTCGCTAAGCGATCGTTTTTCTGATCGCTGTATTAGTGACACAGGTGACGCTAGTTAGGGAGGTAAGTATATAGGTTCGCTGTCAGTGTTTTATAGCGACAGGGACCCCCATATACTACCTGCTAAAGGTTTTAACCCCTTGATTGCCCCCTAGTTAACCCTTTCACCAGCGATCACCGTATAAGTGTTACGGGTGACGCTGGTTAGCTAGTTTGTTTTTTGTAGTTTATTACAGTTTATTACAGTTTATTATAGTTTTAGGGCACCCGCCGTTTATTACCCTATAAAGGTTTAACCCCCTAATTGCCCGGCGGTGATAGAAGTTAAGTTTTTAGGATCAGATAAGGTCTGCGTCGCCCCAGGCAGCGTCAGGTTAGCGCCAGTACCGCTAAAACCCACGCACGCAGCATACACCTCCCTTAGTGCTATAGTATCTGAGCGGATCGATATCTGATCCGATCAGATCTATACTCCCCAGCAGTTTAGGGTTCCCTGAAACGCAGTGTTAGCAGGATCAGCCCAGATACCTGCTAGCACCTGCGTTTTGCTCCTCGGCCCAGCCCTGCCCAGCCCACCCAAGTGCAGTATCGATCGATAACTGTCACTTACAAAACACTAAGCACACATAACTGCAGCGTTCGCAGAGTCAGGCCTGATCCCTGCGATCGCTAACAGTTTTTTGGTAGCGTTTTGATACAGTCGCCAACAGTCAGGAGCTTTTTTGCCTGTGAGTCTCACTAGTGTACCCCTAAATTTAGAGCCCAAAATGGCAAATAGAAGGTACACTAGTGAAGAGGCCTACACGTTTCTGAGTATGACAGATAGTGAAGAGGAAGTCACTCATCTGTCAAGTTCAGGCTCAGAATACGAACCTGTAGAGGACAGCGGCTCCATGACAGATAGCTCTGACGACAGAGTTGTGGTCCCTGCTAAGGTCAGGTGTACCAGACCCCGAACTTCTTCTGTCCTTGAAGTGCAAGAACCGCAGGGCTCTCGTATGGAGCAGAGCAGTACTAGCGCCGCTACTCCTTCTGGTGAACTGGCAAGCACCAGCGGCCTAGTACACCCTGGTCGTACATCCAGCACTGCAGTATCACGTGGTGACGTGGCGAGTCCCATAAGTGCAGTTCAAGCTGGCGAGGTGGCAAGCACTAGTAGTGTCCCGCTGCCACCAAGAAGACAAAGACAGGCCCGTCGTGCCCATAGTGCCCTTCCTGCTGCATTGGCCAATCCGAATTGGGAACCTTCCACTTCTGCAGCACCCGTACTTCCCCCTTTCACTGGCCAACCCGGAATTCAGGTGGAAACAGTTGACTTTACGCCACTGGATTTTTATTCACTGTTTTTCACCGAAGATCTCTATAGATCTATTGTGGACCAAAGCAATTTATACGCTGGTCAACACATCGCCGCTAATCCCCAGTCCTCCCTTGCCAGAGATTGGAGACCAATTACGGTCTCCGAATTTAAGACCTTTCTGGGCCTTTCCCTCCTCATGGGGTTGAATAAAAAGAGTGAGTTGCGGTCATATTGGTCCACTGACCCAATTTACCATTCACCCTTGTTCTCTGCTTCCATGGCCAGGGCACGATACGAGCAGATTTTGCGGTTCATGCACTTCAACGACAATGAACTCTGTCGTCCTCGTGGAGACCCTGCATACGATCGGCTCTACAAAATTCGGCCCCTCGTAAACCACTTCAACCAACGTTTTGCAGACTTGTTTACCCCCCATCAAGTTGTCTGCGTTGATGAGTCCCTGATTAAGTTTTCTGGCCGCTTGTCATTCAAACAGTACCTTCCCAGCAAGCGTGCCAGATACGGGGTCAAGATGTATAAGCTCTGTGACAGGGCCACAGGCTATACATGTAGATTTATGGTTTACGAGGGAAAAGATAGTCACGTAGAGCCGACAAACTGCCCTGACTACATAGGAAGCGCTGGCAAGATAGTGTGGGACTTGGTGTCACCCTTATTCGGAAAGGGGTACCACTTGTACGTGGACAATTATTATACGAGCGTGCCACTTTTTAGTCACTTGTTTGATCAGCAGATTGGAGCATGTGGCACCGTGCGACCTAATCGCCGGGGCTTTCCCCAGCGGCTTGTAGATTCCCGTCTTAGGCTGGGGGAGAGAGCCTGCTTGAAGTATAATAATTTGCTCGCTATGAAGTGGAGGGATAAGAAGAATGTTTTCGTTCTCACCTCCCTTCATGCAGACACGACGACCCAAATTTCTACGGCGACTGGTGTTGTGGAGAAACCCCTCTGTGTCCACGAATACAACCTTAATATGGGAGGGGTGGACCTCAACGACCAGTTGTTGGCGCCGTACTTAGTTGCCCGTAAGGCCAGACGCTGGTACAAAAAAGTGTCTGTATACTTATTTCAATTGGCTTTGCTGAAGGCTCATGTGCTATACAGAGCTTCAGGACAGACTGGATCCTTCCTTAAATTCCAGGAAGAGATCGTCAGAGCCCTTCTGTTTCCAGACGGTGCTCTACCTCACCTTCCCCAACCAAATGCAGTAAGCCGGCTGCATGAGCGGCATTTTCCTTATGCCATCCCGAGTACCCCTACCCAACGAGCCCCCCAAAAAAGATGTCGTGTCTGCAGCAAGCGCGGATTTAGGCGTGACACCCGGTCTTATTGTCCCTCCTGTCCTGGCAATCCTGGTCTTTGCATGGGTGAATGCTTTGAACGCTACCATACATTAGTTGAGTATTAGCGTAGGGTTCAGCACTGCACAGACTAGGCACACTAACACAGGGTCTCCCAAGATGCCATTGCATTTTGAGAGACCCAAACCTGGAACAAAAGTTACAAAAGTTAAAAGTTACTAAAAAAAAAGTGTTAAAAAAAAAATAAAAACACCAAAAATAGTTGTTGTTTTATTGTTCTCTCTCTCTCTATTCTCTCTCTATTGTTCTTCTCTTTTTTACTCTATTCTATTCTGCAATGTTTTATTGTTATTATGTTTTACCATGTTTCCTTTTCAGATTTTTCATACTTTAACGTTTACTGTGTTTTGTTGGTAACCATTTTATTGTTTTCAGGTACGCCATTCAGTTGCAGCGCGGATTTATTTATCTTGACAGCAACAGCGTTTGCTCCCACGATATATAAAGCCGTGACTCCAACGCTGTCGGAGGTGATTTCACCACCACAGTTACATACTTCAGCATATATGCCGAAGCGTGGGGGCAGCAGTGGGTGGAGGAGCAATTTGCTCCTGCCTTTTGCGGGAGGATGCCCCCATGCTTCGGCATATATATATTTTAGGCACAGGTTGCGTTAAATGTTTTATTTTTTACTATTTTTTTTTTTGTATTTGCTTTGCAGGTATGGTAAGTCTTACTCTTATACTGTAATGTTACTTTGTTTTATTGTTAACCATCATTTGCTTAGCAGGTACGCCATTCAGTTGCAGCGCGGATTTATTTATCTTGACAGCAACAGCGTTTGCTCCCACGATATATAAAGCCGTGACTCCAGCGCTGTCGGAGGTGATTTCACCACCACAGTTACATACTTCAGCATATATGCCGAAGCGTGGGGGCAGTGGGTGGAGGAGCAATTTGCTCCTGCCTTTTGCGGGAGGATGCCCCCATGCTTCGGCATATATAAATGGTGCATGTATGCCCATCATTAGAAGTGGGTGGATGAAGTGAGGTATTCTAATGGTGGGCATACCCACCGATCAATATCTTTTTTTCGTTCAGCCCACAGGCTGCATGAAAAAAAAGTTTACAATATATGCCTAACAAGGACCAGCAACGTACTGGTATGTTGCTGGACTTTGAGTGGTTATACCAGAATGATGCCTGCAGGTTTAGGTATCATCTTGGTATCATTCTTTTCAGCCAGCGGTCAGCTTTCATGTAAAAGCAATCCTAGCGGCTAATTAGCCTCTAGAATGCTTTTGCAAGCAGTGGGAGGGAATGCCCCCCCCTCCCCCACCGTCTTCCATGTTTTTCTCTGGCTTTCCTGTCCCAACAGGGAACCTGAAAATGCAGCCGGTAATTCAGCCAGCTGACCATAGAGCTGATCAGAGACCAGAATGGCTCCAAACATCTCTATGGCCTAAGAAACCGGAAGCTACGAGCATTTCATGACTTAGATTTCGCCAAATGTAAACAGCGCCATTGGGAAATTGGGAAAGCATTTTA
Source organism: Lithobates clamitans (assembly GCA_037952925.1). Lineage (NCBI taxonomy): Eukaryota > Metazoa > Chordata > Amphibia > Anura > Ranidae > Lithobates > Lithobates clamitans. Next base: position 701,350 of record JBBGZY010000363.1, read on the forward strand.
TCACACCGATCTTGGTGTGGTCAGATGCTTTGAGGGCAGAGGAGAGATCTAGGGTCTAATAGAGCCCAATTTTTAAAAAAACATTCCCTGAGATAACAATAAAATTAATTAAAAAAAAATAAAAATGAAAGCAACAGTTTAAAAATAAGATAAAAAAGCAAAAAAATAATAAAGAAAAAAAAAAAAAAAGCACCCCTGTCCCCCCCTGCTCTCGCGCAAAGGCGAACGCAAGCGTCGGTCTGGCGTCAAATGTAAACAGCAATTGCACCATGCATGTGAGGTATCACCGCGAAGGACAGAACGAGGGCAGTAATTTTAGCAGTAGACCTCCTCTGTAAATCTAAAGTGGTAACCTGTAAAGGCTTTTAAAGGCTTTTAAAAATGTATTTATTTTGTCGCCGCTGCGCGTTTGTGCGCAATTTTAAAGCATGTCATGTTTGGTATCCATGTACTCGGCCTAAGATCATCTTTTTTATTTCATCAAACATTTGGGCAATATAGTGTGTTTTAGTGCATTAAAATTTAAAAAAGTGTGTTTTTTCCCCAAAAAATGCGTTTGAAAAATCGCTGCGCAAATACTGTGTGAAAAAAAAATATGAAACACCCACCATTTTAATCTGTAGGGCATTTGCTTTAAAAAAAATATATAATGTTTGGGGGTTCAAAGTAATTTTCTTGCAAAAAAAAATTATTTTTTTCATGTAATCAAAAAGTGTCAGAAAGGGCTTTGTCTTCAAGGGGTTAGAAGAGTGGGTGATGTGTGACATAAGCTTCTAAATGTTGTGCATAAAATGCCAGGACAGTTCAACCCCCCCCCCAAATGACCCCATTTTGGAAAGTAGACACCCCAAGCTATTTGCTGAGAGGCATGTCGAGTCCATGGAATATTTTATATTGTGACACAAGTTGCGGGAAAGAGACAAATCTTTTTTTTTTTTTTTTTTTTTTTTTGCACAAAGATGTCACTAAATGATATATTGCTCAAACATGCCATGGGAATATGTGAAATTACACCCCACAATACATTCTGTTGCTTCTCCTGAGTATGGGGATACCACATGTGTGGGACTTTTTGGGAGCTTAGCCGCGCACGGGACCCCGAAAACCAAGCCCCGCCTTCAGGCTTTCTAAGAGCGTAAATTTTTGATTTCACTCTTCACTGCCTAGCACAGTTTCGGAGGCCATGGAATGCCCAGATGGCACAACCCCCCCCCAAATGACCCCATTTTGGAAAATAGACACCCCAAGCTATTTGCTGAGAGGTATAGTGAGTATTTTGCAGACCTCACTTTTTGTCACAAACTTTCGAAAATTGAAAAAAGAAAAAAAAAATACATTTTTCTTGTCTTTCTCCATTTTCAAAAACAAATGAGAGCTGCAAAATACTCACCATGCCTCTCAGAAAATAGCTTGGGGTGTCTACTTTCCAAAATGGGGTCATTTGGGGGGGGGGTTTTGCCATCTTGGCATTTTATGGCCTTCAAAACTGTGATAGGTAGTGAGGAGTGGAATCACAACTTAACGCCCTTAGAAATCCTGAAGCCGGTGCTTGGTTTTCGGGGCCCCGTATGCGGCTAGGCTCCTAAAAAGTCCCACACATGTGGTATCCCCTTACTCAGGTGAAGCAGCTAAATGTATTTTGGGGTGCAATTCCACATATGCCCATGGCCTGTGTGAGAAATATATCATTTAGTGACAACTTTGTGCAAAAAAAAAAAAAATTGTCACTTTCCCGCAACTTGTGTCAAAAAATAAAATATTCCATTGACTCAACATGCCTCTCAGCAATTACCTTGGGGTGTCTACTTTCCAAAATGGGGTCATTTGGGGGGGGTTTGTGCCATCTTGGCATTTTATGGCCTTTAAAACTGTGATAGGAAGTGAGGAGTGAAATCAAAAATTTATGCCCTTAGAAATCCTGAAGGCGGTGCTTGGTTTTCGGGGCCCTGTACGCGGCTAGGCTCCCAAAAAGTCCTAAACATGTGGTATCCCCATACTCAGGAGAAGCAGCAGAATGTATTTTGGGGTGTAATTCCACATATGCCCATGGCATGTTTGAGCAATATATCATTTAGTGACAACTTTGTGCAAAAAAAAAAAAAAAAAGTGTTACATTCCCGCAACTTGTGTCAAAATATAAAATATTCCATGGACTCAACATGCCTCTCAGCAAATAGTTTGGGGTGTCTACTTTCCAAAATGGGGTCATTTGGGGGGGTTTTGTGCCATCTTGGCATTTTATGGCCTTCAAAACTGTGATAGGTAGTGAGGAGTCAAATCACAACATTACGCCCTTAGAAATCCTGAAGGCGGTGCTTGGTTTTCGGGGCCCCGTATGCGGCTAGGCTCCCAAAAAGTCCCACACATGTGGTATACCCATACTCAGGAGAAGCAGCTAAATGTATTTTGGGGTGCAATTCCACATATGCCCATGGCCTGTGTGAGAAATATATCATTTAGTGACAACTTTGTGCAAAAAAAAAAAATTGTCACTTTCCCGCAACTTGTGTCAAAAAAGAAAGTATTCCATGGACTCAACATGCCTCTCAGCAAATAGCTTGGAGTGTCTACTTTCCAAAATGGGGTCATTTGGGGGGGTTTTGTGCCATCTGGGCATTTTATGGCCTTCAAAACTGTGATAGGTAGTGAGGAATGAAATAAAAAATTTATGCCCTTAGAAATCCTGAAGGCGGTGATTGGTTTTCGGGGCCCCGTACGCGGCTAGGCTCCCAAAAAGTTCCACACATGTGGTATCCCCATACTCAGGAGAAGCAGCTGAATGTATTTTGGGGTGCAATTCCACATAGGCCCATGGCCTGTGTGAGCAATATATCATTTAGTGACAACTTTTTGTAAATATATATATATTTTTTTTTTTTGTCATTATTCAATCACTTGGGACAAAAAAATTAAATATTCAATGGGTTCAACATGCCTCTCAGCAATTTCCTTGGGGTGTCTAATTTCCAAAATGGGGTCATTTGGGGGGGTTTTGTACTGCCCTGCCATTTTAGCACCTCATGAAATGACATAGGCAGTCATAAACTAAAAGCTGTGTAAATTCCAGAAAATGTACCCTAGTTTGTAGACGCTATAACTTTTGCGCAAACCAATAAATAAACGCTTATTAACTTTTTTTTTTAACCAAAGACATGTGGCCGAATAAATTTTGGCCTAAATGTATGACTAAAATTGAGTTTATTGGATTTTTTTTATAACAAAAAGTAGAAAATATCATTTTTTTTCAAAATTTTCGGTCTTTTTCGTATAGCGCAAAAAATAAAAACGGCAGAGGTGATCAAATGCCATCAAAAGAAAGCTCTATTTGTGGGAAGAAAAGGACGCAAATTTCGTTTGGGTACAGCATTGCATGACCGCGCAATTAAAAGTTAAAGTGACGCAGTGCCAAATTGGAAAAAGACCTCTGGTCCTTAGGCAGCATAATGGTCCGGGGCTCAAGTGGTTAATGAGCAATGCATTAATGACCTTGCAGAAAAAAAGTCACCTTTTTATTTTTTACACCTGGGAAACAATTACAGAAATATGGCGTGGCGCCTTGAAAGTGCTGTAACAACATACTGCAGTTGTAGATGCAAGATAAGATGGTAATTGCAGCAGGGGATGGTTAAGGAGTCAGGCCAACAATGATAAAACAAAAAAGCTGTTAATGGTGGCAGGATGTGGTCATGATGTCAGAAGATGGTGTTGAAGCAGGGGAATGTATTTTTTTTTTTAAAGGCTTGCAGCAGTGGAAAGAGTTGCTTAGGCTGTACCATAAAAAAATAATGTTTTTGGGGGCTAGAATCTAAACCAAAATGTAATCGTTAGCAAGAGCAGCAGGGGTTTAGGACTTAACACTGATCCAGGACTGGTTCATTTTTACAAAGGTGAGACATCAACGGTGTCTGGGGACAAGTGGACTTTTTCCTGTAACCCCCACCCCTCACCCCAACTAAATGCACATTTTGAAAGCATAATAATGTCTAAAGGGCTGCCCAGCTCAAATGCATGCAGGGCAAGCTATGGCTAGTGGTCCATTCTCGTTCTCCAGACACTACCTATAACTCCCGCAGCAGACAGCCCTAAGCGCTGTGTATTAAAGAAGGACTTGAAAGCCTCACTTAGGAAGTCACCACTACTACTGCTCACCGATATCCTTTCACTCACAGTTCCAGTCTCTAGAATGGATGGTTTCTTCTGCAGCAGGTCCTCCAGGTGTTTAATTTTCTGCTCTGTTTGTGATGGCAGGATGAGCTTTGCCATTTTCTCCTTATAGTGAATATCCAAAAGCGTGGCCAACCCTTAACAGTCCCTCTCCTTGATCGTCCAAATTCTGAGGTCCTTTCACAAGCACAAGGTCATAAATTAGCCCATTTGCCACAAATTTCCAACCGTAGTTATCTTCAGCTATCTCCCTCCTCTCACATACAACTCCTGAGGATCCACCCAGATCCCCTGAGCCTATCCTCATGAAATACTTGCACAAATACTTGACAGCCTGCTAAAGCAAGTGCAGCATGCCAAAGCATATGGGCATATCACATAACAGGCGGTGGGCAAGAAGGTTGAGTTGCCGCTGAATGTTAGTCAGGTAAACACTGGCTGGGTATGACCACCTGAAGTAGGTACACACTCTTCTGGCCTGCCTCAGAAGATCATGTATGCCAGTGTACCTAAGAACTGCTGCACCACCAGGTTGAGGACATGTGCCAGGCAAGGCACACAAGAACTTTCCCTGCCGAAGGGTGGACAGCAGTTGGTGTGGTTACACACAACCTTTCCTGGTACAAGATTGCATGGCATTGGCCACTTCTGGGCCTGCCCCTGCGGAGCTGATAATCTCTGCCCCAGTGTGTTTCCTGTTCCTTCCTGTTCTTTAAACATATGGGCTACAAAACAGTATGGCAGCATTTTGCCTGAGCCATTGCATAGATGCTTGGTTGCATGGGAAGAAAAAGTGGTTTTAACGACAACTTGCCAAAGAGGCAATTGACAGGGAGGGTGTGGAGGTAACTGATTTGTCACTGTTATCACATTTCAGGATGAGGATCAGCACCACCAGTTCCAGTTGTGTGCCCCATTTTGCATCCATCCTGGATGCCAACAATGTTACTTAATGGGCATTGAGACTTCAAGCATGCGGGTGGCTGGTTCCATATTTTTCTTATGTTTCAGCACTTGAGGAAGAAAACTACCTGCTCAATTACACAGCTGGAGATGGCAAAGTGGGGTTTATAGACTTAGTACAAGGCCGCACCCTACACTTGCTCATACTAAGGTAAGCCTTTCATACCACCGGTAGGACTTCCATCCCTATTTTTGGAGGCTGCAGATTAAGAATCACCTGTAGTGGGGGCAGGAGTGGAAAAGGAGGAGCAGGAAGGAGGAGGCCTTTTGCTGCAGACCTGTAGCATTCATACACTGCTCCCACAAAGTTCTGTGGAACAGCACAGACTCTTCATGCATGTGGTACCCAAATGACCAACATATTTGCCACACTTGATATGCTGCTGGTAGAGACTGCAAATCACTATGGTGCTGTCTGCAGCACAGGTGTGGAAAAGGGTCCACACATCTGAGCTCTGGGGAGTAGACCTGGAAGTACCAGCAACCTGAAGTGCCATCCAATGGAATAGGGCAGCTGTTCCCTTCACTCCTCTGGGAGCTGCTCCTGGACGACATCCATATTCGCTAATGTTGTGCCTCTGTTTCCTCCTCTGCTCTAGCACCCAGGTGCATTCAAATATCTCTGTACCTGTTGTCCCCTTCCTCCATGCTTCCATTGCTCTCCTTCTGAAGCCCAGAGGAAACTAATTGCTGCACATGATTGTGCAGCAAGTAACTGTATCTGTGCTCAACTAATTCAAAGGACTCCTCCATGTAAGTTTACGGGACAACAGCAAGATTAATTGTGGATTGAAGAATATGTAAACCCAGCATTTTAACCTCTTGATATGTGCCTGGTGTACCATTTACTTGTATGAAAATGTATCTTGCTCTCTTTGTGTCCATTCTATGTGTGAAATCCATGGTGTTCCTAACAGTCCCCCTGCTTAAAAATTTACCACGCTAAGTGGTCAGTAAGGATGAACTCAGGCGCGTTCGCATACGGCACGTGTAGAGCCCGCCAGGAAGTCGGCACTGCACAGCGCTAATCACAGGCAGTGAGACATTTCCCGTTCTCTGCAGCCGTGCATAGGGACAATGTCTCACTGCTTGTGAATAGCGCTCCGCAGTGCCGACTTCCTGGTGGGCTCTACACGTGCCGTATGCGAAAACACCTGAGCTCATCCTTAGCGTTCAGTTCTCCAACTATGCTGGCAAAAAAGTGCACTCTCCTCCAATGATCAGACTTGCCCTGACACACCCCTGCTGCACAGCCTTTCACTGGGAAGCTCAGTGTGTTGTTGCTTCTCCTCCCCCAGCTCTTATGCAGCTGAGAATAGAGGGTATGTAAATCACAAAAAAAAAATAGCATTGCACTACTCTGCGTTAGGAAAAGAGGAGGATGAGGAAGGCTTGGTTATCCGCCATCTTCCCCACATGCTCTGGCTGGATAGCAAACCAACTACTAGAAAATAAAAGGCCAACCATCATGGCCATTACATTTGAACAACTGCCTCTCTAATGAGGCCTCTCAGACATGATAGAAAATGAGTGATACTGCAGTTTTATTAACCGCTATCACAATAGCTGGATTGGGGGAGTGGTGTGATGCTTTGCTGCACTTGACACAGTGGTGCTCTGGTGGCCTAGACAGTACAATAGTATGTGGTGCTCTGCTGCTAAAAACTGCAGCTTTTGCTGTGTCAGCACACTGCTACTGACCCCATTAAATAAAAAAGTGCCTGCCAAAATTTATATAATAAATATACTGTATTTCTCAGAAAAAAAAATAGATAACCAAAACCTACAGTAAATGAACACAAAAGTAAATGAACTAAATGAACACAAAAAAAAAAAACTACTTAGACGTAAAACCAATAAATAAAACACCCCAAAGAAACAAAAAAATGAATAAAATAAATGGTTACAGCAGCAACAGAACCAAAAAGCAAAGAAAAAAAAAAAAAGTAGACCTAAAAAGGACTGGTGTGTATATTGAATACAGGTGGGGGGGGGGTGTCACACGCCACTAACTGGAACTGTTATATATCAGTGGCAATACACAGCACTGCCATCGTACAGTACAATACAATAAAATAGCAAAAACCTCTCCCCTGAATTTACGGCCAGCTGGCCCTCACTAACTCCAACACACATTGACAAAGGGCTGATGGGAGAGCTGACTTTTATAGTGAGGGGGCGGGCACATTGATCACAACACATTATTGGCCCCAGTATTGCATCTGACCACAGTTCAAACAGGTGAACTTCAGACCAAATTTAAAGGTGAATTACATCTTTAGTAAAATATATATACATTATACATTTTTCTTGCATATACATTTATACTGCGTTCAAAAATGCATTCAACTGCATATGGTGTAAACAAGTCCTAAAGCTTTTTTTTTTAAAACATATCTTCCTTGCTTTTATATTAAGGCCTCATGCACACTGGGTCTTTAGCTCGGTTCATGAGATCCCAGCATTTTGGTGCAGGTGGAAGACGCACTGACCGGCCCTACTGCCAGCAGCCTGTGCAACTCTATGAGCGACTGAAAGTTGCTATGGCTGATGGGGCTAAATGGTGCATTGAGGTGTCCAAATGTGCCCAGGAATGAATGCCCAGAACGCTATGGATATTGTGCCTTGGGTGTTTTGCAGAAAGCGCATGAGACCTAAGACTGCATTCACACAGCAGCATTGGATGCAGATAGTCTACTATGTTCACATGAGACTCAACACTGGTCACATGCAAACTGGTTGATTAGCTGCAGCCAGAACTCTGCAAAAGTGCTGACCCACATTGTCTGGGTCCAGGATCGGCTGGAAGCTCTATTCGCATGCATCCACTCGAATGAGCAGTTACATGTGAACAGCGTCAGAGCTGGCAATTGATTTATACAGTGCCATCACCAGCAGCTGCTGCTGGTCGCATGGGCAACGGCTAGTACTGCCGGCATGTGCCCCTGACCTCCCCTGTGCAGTCATGGAAGTGTAGCCTGAGGGCCTTTTCACACTGATGCGTTTTTTACCTTGCTAAAAAGTGCAGGAAAAAAAAATTCAGTTTAAATTCTGTGTGACTCTTCACACCACTGCACTGCAGGTGCAGCGCGTTTTGAAAACTGCACCAAAAACACTGGTCCCCACTGAAATGAATAGAAAACACAGCAAAAATGCACTTGCAATGCGTTTTTGGTGCTTTTTTTTTTTTTTAGTCACATGTCAACATTTCACAGGTGCATGCTAGGTAATAGGCACCTAGAAAATGCATCAAAAAACGTATATACGTTTTTGATGGATTTTTTTCAGCGGAGCATTATGAAAGCAGCCTAAGCGTCCTTTCACACAGGCTTGCCCGATTGGTGGACTCGGCTTTGCTTAGCGGGGGATCGATCCGCTGATCCCCACTGAGCAGGGGGGTGACAGGTCCGTCTCCACTCACTGTGCCGAGACAGATCTGCCGGAGTCCTACTCTCCTCTATGGGGAGATCGGATGAAAACGGACCGCCTGTCTGTTTTTATCTGATCCGCCGGATGGATGGAAATTAGAGTCACCATCTGTCTGGATTTTACGGGCAGGATGGGATAGGATTGGATAGCAGCAGGTGTCAGCAGACATGTCACCGCTGACATCTGCCGCTCTATAGAAGTGAATGGAGGTTCCGATCAGATCCAGCTGAAAAACTGACAGGCGGACCTGATCGGAAAGCCTGTGTAAAGGGGCCTAATACACATATTCAGAAGTACTCACAGGAGTCTGCCAAAGGGTAAAATTAGAGAGGATTATACATCAGTCTCCAGAATTCTAGGCATTCCCTCTGTCACCTGATAAAAAGTCCAGATTGATGGATTTATGGCTCCTGTTTATTAGTCAGAAAAGCAAATGTGCAGCAGCTGTAGACAGAATCATCTCCAACTGCTACCGTCAAAATCTTATTTTGTCTAGTATAGCGGGCAAAGATCGTAGTTATCTTTAAATAGCTTCCTACAACACAGTTAAAGCAGTATTAAACCCAAAAGCAAATTATTATACTGTAGCTTACCAATTCTTAGATGTGATGGCTGCATTAGATTTCTTTTTTTAGGCTTTCTTTCTTCTATTTTCATCTGGCGATCCAGCAAGTTAAGTCTGTTGTTTTTTAACAGAAAAGCTCTCTTGCCGTTACAGGGATGAGACAACCCATATAACCCTGACAGGGGTCCTTCAAATAATCAGTTTTTACTTATTTATGTAAAACCTTTATCCCAAAAGGATAAAGTTTGCTCTAACTGATTATAAAGTATTAGCTGGAGTTTAGCTTCAATTTGTTAGTGTGTTCAAATCTGCTAGTACATCTAACACTCCACTCCCCCCAGACTGACAATGCTAATGTCCAAAGGTGCCCCCTGTGCTCCTTCATCCAGTGTGGAGGCATTCTAATACAGGAGGTGTGTTACTTGGCAGCAGTGGCAGCCGCTCCTTTAGGATCACAGGGGCCCCCCAATACATGCACCCGACTCCTAATCTACATGCAGGACGCCGGATGTATGGTTTTTAATTTGTTTTTTGTTTTTTTTTGGAAGCACATTATTACAGCCTGAGGTTCTAATTGGCTTCAAAAAAGGGTGAGCTCAGGGCAGAGAGCACTGCGCCCCGAGCCCACCCAGTTGTGTGACACTAGCAAATGAATATTCGCTATTGTCTTTCTGATTCTCCTCCTGGCCAATCGACTGATGGACGGACCGAATTGGCGGGGTGGGGTGGAGGGTGGTTTGTTTGCTGCCCCCCCCCCCCAAAAAATGGAGCACCAGCCGCCAATGCTGGCCAGATCAACAGGTGAAAACAGAGGGAAAAGCCTAAAAAAATTTAATTGATACAGTCACCACATATAATGACTGGTAAACTGCAATATATTACATTTTATTTTTGGTTTTGGGTTTAACACCACTTTAAGTACTGTCCGTAAACCTCTTTCTACTTGTACTGACAATTACTTTTTCAGAACTAGTGATTAGCCCAACGTGGGTTTGGTTCAAAGGATGTTCGCCAAAGTGAAAACAAAATTGCAGGTGCATGTCCCCGAACACAACCACATACAGTTAGGTCCATATATATTTGGACACAGGTACAATTTTAGATTCTTCAGGTATTTATCAAAACATGTTAAAGCTTTAGTTATATAATGGATATGGGCTGAAAGGTCACACTCTCAGGTTTAATTTCGAGGGTATGTACATCCAAATTGGAGGAAGGGTTTAGGAATTACAGCTCTTAAGAATAACCAACCCCCCTTTTTCAAGAGACCAAAAGTAATTGGACAATTGAATCAAAAGCTGTTTCATGGCCAGGTGTGGGCTACTCCTATGTTATTTCTTCATCAATAACTCTAGGTTTCCACAATTGCGACCTGAAAGTCCCAGGATTTTGATGCTACTTGAAGCAATGCCTGTGTATTCTTGAGGTCTATGGACCTCAAGTCGCATCAAAGTCGGACCAAAGTAGTGTAGGGACTACTTTGAAGTTGCACAGATATAAACGGTACTCATTGGAAATCATGGGGTACAACTTGTCATGCGACTTTGCAGTCCCAAGTTGCAGGACAAGTTGCACAAGTGGAAACAGAGCCTTAAGCAGGTAAAAGGTCTGGAGTTGATTCTGAGTGTGGTACTTGCATTCGGAATCTATTGCTGTGAACCTACGTTATGCTTTCAAAGGAGCTGTCCATGCAGGTGAAACGGGTCATTGTAAGGCTTCAAGAACAAAACAAATCCATCAGAGAGATAGCAGCAACATTAGGAATGGCCAAATCAACAGTTTGGTACATTCTGAGGAAAGAAGAATGTACTGGTGAGCTCAGCAACATAAAATAGCCTGGATGTCAATGGAAGACAACAGTGGTGGAAGATCGCAGGATCCTCTCTATGGTAAAGAAAAACCCAAGAGAAGACTTCAGGAGAGCAAATACAGAGAGTTCCCCACAAGGTGAAAAGGATTCATAAGCCTGAATAGAATAGAAGCCTAAAGAATAGAAAAGCCAGATTAGACTTTGCCAAAAAAAACATCTAAAAAAGCCACACCAGTTCTGGAAAAGCATTCTTGAAGGGATGAAACTAAGATTAACCCCTTCCTGACCAGCCGCCGCAGTTATACAGCGGCAGGTTGGCTCCCTTGGGCGAAGCGACGTAACTGTACATCGGTTCGCCTTTTGATCACTAGGGGGAGCGTGCCGGAGCCGATGCGAGTGCCCGCCGGGCGCGATGACCGCCGGGCACCCACGATTGCTCGTGACAGAGCGAGAACCAGGATCTGTGTGTGTAAACACTCAGGGGAGAGAAAACAGATCATGTATTCATACCAAGTATGAACACTGATCTCTTTCCTTCCCTAGTCAGTCCCATCTCCCCCACGGTTAGAACACACACTAGGGAACACAGTTAACCCCTTGATCGCCCCCTAGTGTCAACCCCTTCCCTGCCAGTGACATTTATACAGTAATCAGTGCATTTTTATATCACTGATCTCTGTATAATTGTCAGTGGTCCCAAATATGTGTCAAGTGTTCAATTTGTCCGCTGCAATATTGCAGTTCCGATAAAAATCACAGATCACCGCCATTACTAGTAAAAAAAATAATAATAATAAAAATGCCATAAATCTATTCCCTATTTTGAATTCTGCAGTCTTTAGAGATATACTGTCAGCCCAGATTCAGCCAAATGCAGCAAAGTTGATTGGACGGCACTTCACAGTACAGATGGACAATGATCCAGAAAACACGGAAAAGAAGTGGAATATTCTGCAATGGCCAAGTCAATCACCTGATTTCAACCCAATAAAGCATGCTTGTCACTTGCTGAAGGCAAAACTAAAGGCAGAAAGACCCACAAAGAACAACTGAAGATAGCAGCAGGTAGAGCCTGGCAAAGCATCAAAAAGTAGGAAACCCAGTCTTTGGTAATGTCCATGGGTTCCAGACTTCCGGCAGTCATTGCCAGTAAAGGATTCTCAAGAAAATATTAAAAATGAACATTTTATTTATGATTATATTCATTTGTCCAATAACATTTGAACCCCTGAAAATGGGGGGACTGTGTATAAAAATTATTGCAGTTCCTAAAATTTGTACTTGATATTATGTTTGACCCCTTGAATTAAAGCTGAAAGTCTGCACTTCAAAATTCATTTTGATTGTTTCATTTTAATTTTATTCTGGTGGTCTACAGAGCCAAAAGTATGAAAATTGTGCCTGTGTCCAAATATATATGGACCTAACTGTATACCCACATCCATGCAGAGCAGTGTTGCCAACCGCCCGTAGATTTACGGGCAGCCCGTAAATTTAAGCTGGTTTTCGGGGCGCCCGTAAATGTCCGTTACGGGCATTGGTGCCTGTAAAAAAGATGTCCGCAAGCCGACCATGTAACTGCGCATACGCAGTTTCCAAGCCGGCCGGGCTCGGGATAACTCGTACCCGCTCCACTTGTGGCACATGCTCAGTAATGAAATGGCGCTGTCTGGCAGTGACAGGGCGACCAACGGCACCGCGCCTCCTGCTCCCATAGACGGGACCAGCAGTGCAGCACCGTCAGCGAGTGATATGGACAGCAGCGCAGACCTGGCCTGTCAGACTCACCCCCCGGCCCCCCTGGACAGACACACAAGGCCCTGACCAGCCAGCACTGAGCACACCCTGGCTGAAGCCCCCGGAGAGTAAAATATGAAAACGTGCACACAACCTGTGACCTGTCCTCCTTACCTAATGTGCAAATAGTGCTTGCCGTTCTACCACATAATTAATAAAGTGTCTTAATTTAGTGAATAAAATAGGAGTCATATTTTATTCACTACATTAAGACACTTTATTAAGTATTTATTTTGTACAATCTCATCACTGTCATCTTTGTTTGGTAACTGTTGCCTGTCCGTGGCCATCACATAGATAAAGTGACCAGTGGTTTTCTTAGGATTCTGGACCATCTTATATATTATTACAATAATTTTCATTTCCAATTTTGACTAAATACTATCAGTGTATAAATAAAAAATTAATAATGATGGTGGATACATATATTAAATGTTCAATGATAAAATAATAAACTCTCACTAACATGACCATATGAGTAAATGGTGAGTAAATATATATGAGGAAATACATAATTCATGGAAATTAAAATTATTGTAATAATATATAAGATGGTCCAAAATCCTAAGAAAACCACTGGTCACTTTGGCTGTTATCTATGTGATGGCCACAGACAGGCACAGGCAACAGTTACCAAACAAAAATGACAGTGATGAGATTGTACAAAATCATTGTATACAACCTCTGTCTTGCTATATCCTGTATCCTGACCACCTCCTGTAGCCTGTCTGCAGCCTCTAACCATCTCTTATATCATGCCCGCAATCTCTGACCATCTCTTGTATCATGTTTGCAGTCTCTGACCACCTCCTGTACCCTGTCTGCAGTCTCTGACCATCTCTTGTATCATGTCTGCAACCTCTGACCATCTCTTGTATCATGTCTGCAGTCTCTGACCACCTCCTGTACCCTGTCTGCAGTCTCTGACCACCTCCTGTACCCTGTCTGCATCCTCTGACCACCTCCTGTAGCCTGTCTGCAGCCTCTAACCATCTCTTATATCATGCCCGCAATCTCTGACCATCTCTTGTATCATGTTTGCAGTCTCTGACCACCTCCTGTACCCTGTCTGCAGTCTCTGACCATCTCTTGTATCATGTCTGCAGTCTCTGACCATCTCTTGTATCATGCCTGCAATCTCTGACCATCTCTTGTATCATGCCTGCAGTCTCAGACCATCTCATGTATCATGTCTGCAATATCTGACCATCTCTTGTATCATGCCTGCAATCTCTGACCATCTCTTGTATCATGTCTGCAGTCTCTGACCATCTCTTGTATCATGCCTGCAATCTCTGACCATCTCTTGTATCATGTCTGCAGTCTCTGACCATCTCTTGTATCATGTCTGCAATCTCTGACCATCTCTTGTATCATGCCTGCAATCTCTGACCATCTCTTGTATCATGTCTGCAGTCTCTAACCATCTCTTGTATCATGCCTGCAGTCTCGGACCATTTCTTGTATCATGTCTGCAGTCTCTGACCATCTCTTGTATCATGCCTGCAATCTCTGACCATCTCTTGTATCATGTCTGCAGTCTCTGACCATCTCTTGTATCATGCCTGCAATCTCTGACCATCTCTTGTATCATGTCTGCAGTCTCTGACCATCTCTTGTATCATGTCTGCAATCTCTGACCATCTCTTGTATCATGCCTGCAGTCTCGGACCATCTCTTGTATCATGCCTGCAATCTCTGACCATCTCTTGTATCATGCCTGCAGTCTCTAACCATCTCTTGTATCATGCCTGCAGTCTCGGACCATTTCTTGTATCATGTCTGCAGTCTCTGACCATCTCTTGTATCATGCCTGCAATCTCTGACCATCTCTTGTATCATGTCTGCAGTCTCTGACCATCTCTTGTATCATGCCTGCAATCTCTGACCATCTCTTGTATCATGTCTGCAATCTCTGACCATCTCTTGTATCATGCCTGCAGTCTCGGACCATCTCTTGTATCATGCCTGCAATCTCTGACCATCTCTTGTATCATGCCTGCAGTCTCAGACCATCTCCTGTATCATGTCTGCAGTCTCTGATCATCTCCTGTATCATGTCTGCACTCTCTGACCATCTCTTGTCTTTTATCATGTCTGCAGTCTGTGAGGGGGAGTCTGGAGAGGAAGCAAGAGTGGGAGCGCCCCCGGGATGGGAATTCCAGGAGGAGTCAGATGTGTGTGGACTGTGGAGAGGAGATTATAGAATAACACCAAAGCCACCAACCTGGAGCCGTCTAAATGAGCCCTGCACAGTGTACCTGAGAGGAGGTCAGTGACAGCGCCGCCAGGCCAGTCTGAGGTCACTGATGTAAGGTGGGGGGGGGTCACTAATGTAAGGAGGGAGTGAATACAATATTTTAAGGGGGCACTGATATAAAGGTTCCCCCTTGTATTAGTAACCCCCCCTTACCTTAGTGTATTCACTCTGCGGATGGTGGTCTCTGGTCACCAGAGCCCCCCCTTACATCAGAGTTCCCTCTTAAATCATGCTCTGCAGCATTCCCCTTTACGTCGGAGTTCCCTTGTACTGTAAGGGGGAATCTTGCAGACTCTGTAAGGGGGAACTCTGTGCTGGCTGGGTTATATTATTCTGACCTTCATGTAAAGGGAGATATATGGTTTTTGACTTTTGTTTAAATTAAACACGTTATTAATAGCACTAGCTACATGTTTATAGTTTAAATACTGATATTTACACTGATTAGCACAGAAAACGGCAATTTTAGGTACTTTTTAGCAGTGGCAGTAAAAAATGCGTCTCTGTCAGTAAATTTCATGTTTTTTGCCAGTAAAAAATTAAAGCCGTTTGTAACTTTTGGCGTCCTGCCAGTAAATTTCACTTCGGGGGGTTGGCAACACTGATGCAGAGGTGATATTGGGACACAGCAGCTTTGTATGCAGTGGTAAAGTAGTGCCAGTTAATAAATTAATTCTGTGTTACTGCGGCGCTGTGTCACCATCACTGCCACTGCAGTACAATAGTGCCCCCTAATGGTGCATATTATATTGATCATTGAACATGTCAATCGATAATCGGCTTGTCTATTCAGGTAGAATATTTTAAAACCAAACTATGCTAGAGAAGCTGGAAGAGCCCTTGAAGACAATCTCAATTTAAAGCAAAAACCATCAGGTATATAAATAATTTTATATCATGTTACTTAAATGTGATCTCCACAAAATTGAGTACACCCCTAAGTGAAAATGTCCAAATTAGGCCCAATTAGCCATTTTCCCTCCCCGGTGTCATGTGACTTGTTAGTGTTACGGGGGGGGGGTCAAGTCCTTGTGTATAATAGTCCTTCTTTTTTTTTCTTTTTTTTTTCATTAATTTGTATCACCTAGGGCAGTGATGGCGAACCTTGGCACCCCAGACGTTTTGGAACTACATTTCCCATGATGCTCAACTATACTGCAGAGTGCTTAGCATAATGGAAAATGTAGTTCCAAAACATCTGGGGTGCCAAGGTTCGCCATCACTGACCTAGGGAAACAAAAGGCATACCTCCCAACATTTTGAGATGGGAATGAGGGACGCCTACTATCAAACATATGTAGGCATAAGACACATCCCTGCCACACCCCCTTAAAGGAGAATTAACAAAAAAAAAAAAAAAGTTAATCAAATCTACAAGGGCTTTCTTTTACCACTACTATTCCTTTTATATTGGCTTTTGAAAATTTACAAATGAAGCCATTTAGAATTTGGATGAAAAGTTTAGCACTGGAAAACACTTGTTGAAAGATAAAAAAGTGCATTTTATACACAACTATATGGATCAGACCAAAATGAGGGACAAATGAGGAGGGAAGAGGGACAGAGGGACATTGCTCCAAATCAGGGACAGTCCCTCGAAATCAGGGACAGTTGGGAGCTATGCAAAAGCCCCCCATGTAATTGCATTTTGCTATAACAGGTTCTCTTTAATAAGACATAAGGGGACTATTAGACCCCAGATATCTCCCCTACACTCCACTAAGGTTTATGGAGCATGTCCATTCTAGCTAGGGGAGATCAGTAAACATATGTTCCCCCTTTCCTCTACCCAGCATGGGGCCCCAGGGCTGTCTTAATGCATGGGCACCCCTGGGCATTGCCCAGGGGCCCCATGATAATCTTGCATTACAGCATACTTGTCAACTGTCCCGGATTTGCCAGGACAGTCACGCTTTTTACTAAGCTGTCCCGGTATGGCCCGGGGCAGCGTCCCAGAACCTGTATTGTACCCTCCTAATCTGAGTATTGTGCCCTTCTGACTACCCTTGTACTCTGTCCTTCTGCACCCTCCTTTCTGTGCCCTTTTTGTTGATTAGTCTTTGATTTATGGCATGTTTTCTTACTGTTTAAAATTAATTTTAAAGTACTAATAAATATATGCTTAATTCCATCAACTATTTATACTTTAATTCTTGGGAGTAGGTGTGAAAAATTGGGGCAGATATACATAAATGTTGCAAGTCAATGACCAAGAACATATTGAAATTAGTGGAACGGCATAACTGCCAGCAGACTGGTAGGGGCCCCAGTGCATTACTTTGCCCAGGTGCCCATGATGCTATTAAGACAGCCCTGCCAGGCCTGCAGATGGAACAGCGGTGCCCAGGACACATGATGGAGGGGTTGTGCGAGGGTGGAGCACTACGGGGGTCCATGGAAGCAATCAGGCAGATGCACTTCCAGCTGCTGTAGTGTATGTAAACCCCCGTCCCTCTGCTGCTGAGTATATAAATGGTGTATATAAAGCCAAAACACATATTTTCATTTTTGGATAGGGTTGAGAACCATTAAAACCCCTCTCAGGTGTTTATTGCAGTTTGTCCTGGTGACCATTGTCTCCAGGAACAGGACTCGGGTCCAGGGAAATCTTCCAGTGGGCTCTCTTATTCTGGTGACAATACTTCTTACTTCCTAGTTTCTCTAGGAAAGGGAGTCAAAGGAAATCTCTCAGGAAACAAAAAACAAAACTTCCATACACTTTAGGTAAACCTGTCATGATAGAAATACAGAGGGCTGCCATTGCTGACCTGCATCTGAAAATATATGTTGGCTGGCAGTTATGCCGATCCACTAATTTCAATATGTTCTTGGTCATTGACTTGCGACATTTATGTATATCGAAAAAGCCAGAGAAAAAAGGCAGAGGCTCTGATCAACATTCCTCTTCTGAGTTAGGGACACACAGTATGGAAGCTAGAGGATCAGCATGACAAACAACTAACTGTATATGTAGTATTTAGCCAGCAAAGGAAACAGTCAGGTTTCTCTAATGATACATTATTAATAAAACAATATCCTTCTTTATGAATAGTCTTCTTAAATTTGGAAAATACTAGACACTCAATCATGCAGTTAGCTTTTATACCACTAGATGTCACCAAAGTCTTGAAGTTATATAAAAATCAAAAGCAAATTTGTTCTGTTGATTACATACACTATACAGGTGCTGCTCTCTTCCACTGCCAAGAAAACCATTCAACTTCACCTAATACCAATTACTGGTGGAGTGATCAGTGATTATAGAAACCCCTTGTTATTTAACTAATCTGTGCCCTCATTTAGCTCCCATCATCATTATTAATGTATGTGCATTTGCCATAGGTGTGCGCAGCAGCCTATTATCTGCACCCCAAAGCTCAAACACACATGCATGTTTGTGTCTGCATATGAATGCCCCCCGCACATTGATCTCCCTGCCAGCACAGTGAAAGAGAAGTGTGAAAGAACTTCTCTTATGGCAGAGCCGATAAGAGGGAGATCTTTCCCACCTGCACACAGAGTCATAATGCACACAAGTTGATTAGAGTGTGCCCAGGCACACCCTGCACACCTTGTGCGCACACCTATGGCATTTGCCTTGGGATTTGGGCCCCGTTCACACCTGAACGTGGTGTGGGAAACCTGCGTTCTGTGCTCATTTCCTACACCACGATCAAAGCACACTGCAGTTGCGATCTGCAGTGGGTGTCAATATTAACAACACAGGCAAATTGCAGGTCGCCAACGCAGTGCGTTTGTTTGCACCAGATCACATGGTACAGAAGTACAGAAGAGATGACATGGTACAGAAGTTGCAGTGCGTTTCCAAAAGTAGTGCATGGGCTCAAATCGCACCACACAAAACCACATGTGAATCGCACAGGAACGTGCTGCTGTGATTCCTAGTGTGAACGGGCACAGATAGAGGGCACCATTAAGGTCGGGTCTCATCAGACCATGGTGCAGGTAAAACACATTCTTACTGCAGGTGAACACACTTGCCCTTGGGATCTGTATGTGGGTGCTAATGTATTGTAACAGGATCTAAAACACAGTGCTTTTGCGGGCACCAAATTGCATGGTACCACAGTACTATAAAAGCATTAGGACAACTGCTAGAAACACAGGTATGGCTTTCCTTTTATTCTAGTGTCTGAAGTGTAATCATTTATAAACCAGCAGCATGACCCAATGATCTCTATAGCTGTTTGTAAGAGTGACATACTGATCACCACTGTAAGGGAGGCTGACCACTGCCCACCAATATGGGAAATGTCCCCATTGACCCCTAATGAATTTGTTTTAGTAAGGTTCTCCAAGACCTAAAAATTATTTGGGGTAAGAAGGTTGAGAAAGGATCACTTATAGGTTTAAGTTGCATAAAGAGCAACAATGTTGGGGGTTATTATCACACTCACTGACACCAATGTTGGGGGTTATTATTACACTTACTGACACCAATGTTGGGGGTTATTATCACACTCACTGACACCAATGTTGGGGGTTATTATTACACTCACTGACACCAATGTTGGGGGTTATTATCACACTCACTGACGTCAATGTTGGGGATTATTATTGCACTCATTGACACCAATATTGGGGGTTATTATTACAGTCACTGACACCAATATTGGGGATTATTATTACACTCACTGACATCAATGTTGGGGTTATTATTACACTCACTGACATCAATGTTGGGGGTTATTATTGCACTCACTGACATCAATGTTGGGGGTTATTATTACACTCACTGACATCAATGTTGGGGTTATTATTACACTCACTGACATCAATGTTGGGGGTTATTATTACACTCAGTGACACCAATATTGGGGGTTATTATTACACTCCCTGACATCAATGTTGGGGTTATTATTACACTCACTGACATCAATGTTGGGGGTTATTATTGCACTCACAAACACCAATATTGGGGGTTATTATTACACTCACTGAAACCAATGTTGGGGTTATCACACTCACTGACGTCAATGTTTTGGGTTATTATTACACTCACTGACACCAATATTGGGGGTTATTATTACACTCACTGACACCAATATTGGGGGTTATTATTACACTCACTGAAACCAATGTTGGGGTTATCACACTCACTGACGTCAATGTTTTGGGTTATTATTACACTCACTGACACCAATATTGAGGATTATTATTGCACTCATTGACACCAATGTTGGGGGTTATTATTACACTCACTGACATCAATGTTGGGGTTATTATTACACTCACTGATATCAATGTTGGGGTTATTATTACACTCACTGATATCAATGTTGGGGTTATTATTACACTCACTGACATCAATGTTGGGGTTATTATTACACTCACTGAAAACAATGTTGAGGGTTATAGGCAGAAAGCTGTAAGACTTGTCTGCAGGAGCCTGACATTGCACCTGGGATCCTCTGATCATGGTGCAATGCTTTGCAAACTCCTGGGGAAAAAAAATAATACTTGCACATCTTCTGCAAAAATATATGCATTTTTTATTTTTCCCCCCAAAGGTGCACTTAGCCTTTATGCCAGGAGTATTTCTTGCTTGCTATTGGAGACACTTTTGGCCTTTCTACATAATAAGGTACATTCTTTAAGCACTTCAGCCCTGGAAGATTTGGCTGCTCAATGACCAGGCCATTTTTTGCGATACGGCACTGCGTAGCTTTAACTGACAATTGCGCAGTCGTGCGACGTTGCAACCAAACAAATTGACGTCCCTTTTTACCCACAAATAGAGCTTTCTTTTGGTGGTATTTGATCACCTCTGCGGTTTTTATTTTTTGCGCTATAAACAAAAAAGAGTGACAATTTTGAAAAAAAAAACACAATATTTTGTACTTTTTGTACTTATTTTTGTACTTATTTTTTTTAAAAAAGCTCAATTTTTTCTCAGTTTAGGCCGATGTGTATTCTCCTACATATTTTTGGAGAAAAAAAATCGCAATAAGTGTATATTGATTGGTTTCCACAAAAGTTATAGCATCTACAAAATAGGGGATAGATTTATAGCATTTTTATTTTTATTTATTTTTTTTTTTTTCACTAGTAATGGCGGTGATCTGCGACATTATGGCGGACTCATCGGACACTTTTGACACATTTTTGGGCCCATTGGCATTTATACAGCGATCAGTGATATAAAAATGCACTGATTACTGTAAAAATGTCACTGGCGGGGAACGGGTTAACACTAGGGGGCGATCAAGGGGTTAATTGTGTTCCCTCATGTGTGTTCTAACTGAAGGGGGGATGGGACTGACTAGGGGAGATAACAGATCGCTGTTCATACTTCGTATGAACAGACGATCTGTTTCTTCTACCCTCAGAGAACCGGGATCTGTGTGTTCACACACACAGATCCCGGTTTTCACTCTGTCACAAATGATCGCGGGAGCCCGGCAGTCATCGCGGCCGCCAGGCACTCGCATTGGCTCCGGTGGCGAGCAGCGGGCGCACGTGCCCCTAGTGGCCACAGGGGGCGAAGGGACGTAACATGATGGCGCTTCTCCCACCTGTGCTATTCTACTGCAGTAAAACTGTGGTGGCAGGTCAGGAAACAGTTAAAGCTGGACAAAAACCAGTAGATTTTCAAATGAATATGCATTTGTAGGAAAATTCTTAGTACATTCGAATGTTTGATGAAAGTTATTCAAAAGTGCTTGAATATGTTGTTTGCTTTTAACATTCAATTGGATGAATGGACTTTCCTGAACGAAAATCACATACAAATTTGTTTGTTCGGGAAAACATCATGCTCCTTCAAATTTTCTCATCACTGTAGTAAAAAAATGAACTTTGATTTGACCCCACTAATAAATATAAAGTGGGACATTCTTTTTATTTTTAGGTAACGCATTACACTTATGCATCATACAAAAATACCATTCCAGTGTACTAAGACAGTATGATAAATATAAAATAAAAAACTCTGTGCTATGGTATACTAGAAATTCATATGTGTATCTGCCTGCACAATAATTATTCCCCCAAATAAGGAAATAATCCCAATAGTGTTACAAATTAGTGCTGCGCTTACCACTTAATAACTACTCATTAAAAAATATATAAAGTGCAAACAATTCATATGTAAACCTCATATGTGCATCTCTCCCAACTGTCCCTGATTTGGAGAAATGTCCCTCATTCCTCCTCATTTGTCCCTCATTTTGATCTGATTTGTATAGATGTATATAAAATGCACTTTTTATCTATCAAAAAGTGTTTTTCAGCACTAAAACTTTCATCTGATTTCTAAACTGCTGTATTTGTAAATTCAAAAAGCCAATATAAAGGAATAGTAGTGATAAAATCATAAGCTGGATAATAGCATGCAATGCCAAATTGCTGTTTCCAAAGTGTGCAAAGTCCTTTCTTGTATTAAGAGAGGTATGGACTCCAGAGAGAGAGATATCATTTTTCCCCTGTACAAATCATTAGTAAGACCTCATCTGGAATATGCAGTTCAGTTTTGGGCACCAGTTCTCAAAAAGGATATCGGGGAACTGGAGAAAGTGCAGAGAAGGGCAACCAAACTGATAAGAGGCATGGAGGAGCTCAGCTATGAGGAAAGATTAGAGGAACTGAATTTATTCTCTCTTGAGAAGAGGAGATTAAGGGGGGATATGATCAACATGTTCAAATATATAAGGGGTCCATATAGTGAACTTGGTGTTGCGTTATTCTCTTTACGGTCAACACAGAGGACACTCTTTACGCCTAGAGGAAAAGAGATTTCATCTCCAAATATGGAAAGGTTTCTTCACAGTAAGAACTGTGAAAATGTTTAATAGACTCCCTCAAGAGGTGGTTCTGGCCAGCTCAGTAGATTGCTTTAAGAAAGGCCTGGATACTTTCCTAAATGTACACAATATACCTGGATACTAACATTTATGGGTAAAGTTGATCCAGGGAAAATCCGATTGCCTCTTGGGGGATCAGGAAGGAATTTTTTCCCCTGCTGTAGCAAATTGGAGCATGCTCTGCTGGGGTTTTTTGTGTGGGTATAAAATTGGGTATATTGGATTGTACGATATTTTTTATTTTCTTTATTTATTTATTTTTTTATGGTTGAACTGGATGGACTTGTGTCTTTTTTTTTCAACCTGACCAACTATGTAACTATGTAAAAAAAAAGCACTTGTGGGTTTAACCAATCTTGTTTTTTTGTCCAATTCTCCTTTAAGGGGGCGTGACCAGGGGTGTGGCCTATGCCTGCATACTTTTGCTGATAGGTGTCCCTCATTACCATCTCAAAAAGTTGGGAGGTATGTATGTGAATGTCACCAGTATGTATTACTAAAAAATAACTCACAAAATATCATCATAAATATACCATCAAACTGATATTTGAAATGTCATAAACCTATAGTATTCTCCAATGTTCTATTCAATATCTTAGTGTTAAACAACATTTCTAAAAGTCCCAATATATAAAGTCCTGATATGAATTTCATTATGTGCAAGTTAAAGTGACTAGTGCTTAAAAATCGCTGCATCCAGTTTTCATTTGTGCAAACACCCTGTGCTCCCCTCCTTTTTCACCGCACTCACGGTATATTTATGATATTTTATGAGTTATTAATTTAGGGATACATACTAGTGATATTCACATATGAGGTTTACATATACTTTTTTTTGCACTCTACATATTTTTTAATGAGTATATACTGTATATTTCTTAGTCATTGAATGGTAAGCGCCGCCCAAATTTGTAACGCTATTAGTATAATAAATATGCCTCTGAAAATTTCTTTACATCACAACACCTTAAGCAAATGTTACATAAAATTGGTTGCTCATTTACATTAAGCAACTCACATTTAGCCTAGAAAAGTATTTTGTAGAAAGTCTGTGGTTTTTAGAATTCTTGAATGGGGGATTATAGGGGTTGCAGTCTACCCACCACACCAGTATTTAGCGGGGTGCAAGCTCAGAGTAAATGTGTAGTTCTAGAGGTCTATGATGTTTGGGGAGAAAAGTGGGAAAAATATTCCTGAGTAAAATGAAAACAATGGTAGTAAAACCACATTTTGCAAAATTGCTCTTCTTTGTGTTTCAAAGCTGCTGTCCAGTAGGAGGAGGGTCTGCACATGTTTGGGGAATACATGCTCCTGCTGCATTCACTAAATGGATGAAGAGAGGCTTTTTTTATATCCGTATTTTGGAATTGGAGAAAGGTGTAATAGAAATGCCTAAAGGCAATTTCCTAAAGAAACATCTGTGAATTTTTTTTTTTTTTTTTTAAAGGTATTGTATAACCATATGCATTTTAGTGTATAATTAGTTATAAAAGTGCCGCGATACAAGTGTAGAGCCCGTTTCTTGCCTCTCGAGATCAATTGGCCGCGTCACCTCGTATTACTATTGTGTGTATTTGTGCATTGGTACTTCTCTCGCTGGTGCACCCCCCCCCCACCCCCCTTTTAATCCCCCCTTATTGAGCCCCCATATTTCTCGGGCGCATACTTTGGTCGTTATTACTTTGATACATTGTTCTCTCTCGACTCTAATCTGTAAACTGCTACTCACTCAGCCCCACTCCATTAGTGGGGAGGACAGGTAAATTCAGTACTAGATAACACTGCTGAAGGACAAGGCATTGCTTGGATCCACGGGTTCCACATTTTCGCAAACTTATTATGGTTGCCTAACCTAGTGTAGAATGTTCTTTCACTCCACACAGTGGAATTGACGGTTCTAATCCAGTCTTCCGGAGTAGGGGGAGTTCTTGATTGCCATGACTGTGCAATCAGTTTCCTAGCCTGGAACAGGCATCTTGCTGCCACTACCGCCGTGCTTCTATCTCCCAGACCGTTGATGACGTATCCCAGCACACAGGTTTTGGGATCTAACTCTAAGTTCGTTTTAAGCGTGGTATTTATTTTCTTTAAGATCTCAGGCCAGTACCTGACTAGTTTTGGACACCTCCAGAACATATGGATTAGATCGCCTGTATTACCACATCTAGGGCATTCATCATTAGCTCTGTGACCAAATGTAAAAAGCTTTTTCGGTGTGTAATAGGATCTGTGTAGCAGCATCAGGTGGGAGACTTTTTGCGCGGGAGAAACCGACACCTCTGGTCCAAGTTCCAGAATCCTTTTCCATTGCGTGTCCGTGATTTCCCCCACGTCAGCTGCCCACCTGTCCCTGCCCCCGGGAAAGCCTGCCTGTGTGTTTATTTTCTTTATTAATTGAGTATATATCACTGTGATTAGCCCCTTGGAAGTCTCTGATTTTATTATTGTTTGTAGTAGTGGGATCTTGCACCATATGAGGGGTTGTCTTCCGAACTGTTTACTCAAGGCGTGCCTGATCTGTAGGTAACTAAAGAATACTCGATTTGGCAACCTGTACTCATGCCTCAGTTCCTCGAAGGGTTTCAGGGTGTCCCCCTCGTATAGTTGTTTCAGTCGGCTTATCCCGCTCCTTTCCCACAACTTGTTCCTATCAATTGATAGTAGTTCCTGCAGGAACCTGTTGTTCCAAATTGGTGAGTATTCCGAACTTCCCTTATACCCCATTATTCGCTTAGCTGCCTGCCAAACCTTAGTAATCATTCTGAGTG
Source organism: Lithobates clamitans (assembly GCA_037952925.1). Lineage (NCBI taxonomy): Eukaryota > Metazoa > Chordata > Amphibia > Anura > Ranidae > Lithobates > Lithobates clamitans. Next base: position 726,929 of record JBBGZY010000363.1, read on the forward strand.
TTGGGATCTCCCGTTGTAACGAATCTGCCTCCAGTGCCTCAACTAATGAGCTATGGGGGCTTCCCTGTAGAATAATTTGGACACTCTTGCCTCCCCCTCCATCAGTGGCGCATCCGCCAATTTGCTGCAGCTGGGCAGCCAAAAAGTAGGCATACGGGTGGGGGATCGCCAGTCCCCCCTCCGTATCGGGGCACTGTAACTTTTGTAAGCCTATCCTGGCCTGCCCTTTTTTCCAAATTAATTCCCTAAAAAGGGATTGAATTCTTTGAAACCACTTCTCCCCAATCCATACTGGTGAGTTGTGGAGCAGATATAACAACTGGGGCAGCCATATCATTTTAATCAGGTTGGCCCGACCCGCTGTAGAAAGAGGGAGTCTGCACCAGATGTCACACTTTTTTTTAAATTTCAGTAAGAGAGGGACCAGGTTGTCCTCAATAAACGCTTCAGGGTTCCTGGACAGCACAACACCAAGGTACTTCATTTTCCCCGTGACTCTTAATTGAGGTAGACTCGATGGAATAGGGTTGGCCAATGGATCAATCGGCAGGAGCGATGATTTCTCCCAGTTGATGGTCAGGCCTGAGAATTTGCCAAAGTCCTCCACCAAATGAACCACTTTCTCCAATGAGGAGCTCGTGTCCCCAAGGAAGAATAAAACATCATCCGCAAAAAGCGCTATTTTCTCTTCCTCGCCGTTCCTATGGTAACCCTGTATTTCGGCCGATAATCTTACTGCTCCCGCCAATGGCTCCATAGCTAAAACAAACAGCAAAGGTGACAAGGGGCAGCCCTGCCTAGTTCCTCTTTCAAGGGGGAAGCTTTCCGAGAAGTCATTATTTACCTTGAGTCTTGCCTTTGGATGGTTATATAGGGTTTTTAACCAACTGATAAATACGGGGCCAAATCCAAACCTCTCCAGGACCCACCAAAGGTATTCCCACTCCAGGCTATCGAAAGCCTTGGCGGTATCTAAGGACAATATGGCTCTAGACACCTTGGCGGTATCTAAGGACAATATGGCTCTAGACCCCTCATTCTCTGCCGGTACCTGAAGATTCAAGTAGGCCCTTCTGATATTAGTACTGGTGGACCGACCGGGGATAAACCCCGATTGGTCCGGATGCACAAGTTTTGTGATACATTTATTTAGTCTGGATGCCAGTACCCTTGCGACAATCTTGGCATCCGTGCACAGTAATGATATTGGTCTGTATGAGGAGACTTCCGATAAGTCTTTCCCCTCCTTTGGTATCACCACTATATCGGCCTCTGACATCGATAGGGGTAATAGGGGTCCTTAATCGACTGCTCCAGTACTTTTAGGAGCTCTGGAAGTAACACTTCCCCATACTTTCTATAGATCTCCAATGGCAGGCCATCCGGGCCTGGAGATTTCTGACCTGACAGCTCCGCGACAGCTTTCTGCAACTCCTCTAGGGTCAGGGGGGAATCCATCTCGCCCCTGTCCCTGTCCGAGAGCACAGGCAACTCTACCCCTTCCATGAACCTGTCTATCTCGCGCCGGTCCGGCCCCCTACGCGACCTGTACAGGTCCCTGTAGAACGCCGAGAATGTCTCCAGGACCTTGGCGGGGTCGGAAGTGATTTCTCCGGACGGTGTCTTAATTGAAAAAATAGCTGATGGAGATTTATTAGACTTGGTTATACGGGCCAGCATCCGGCCCACCCTCTCCCCTTCGCCAAAATAATTTTGCTTCTGGAAGAGTCTTTTATTTTCTACTCTTCTGTTAATTACTTCTCTATACTCTTGTTGTCTGCTGAGCCATTCCGCCTGCTTTTCCGGGGTTGGGTCCGCCACATAATGTGCTTCTGATACCATAGCTTCCCTGTTAGCCTTCTCCTCCCATTCCCTAGACGTTTTCTTAGCTATGACCACCTGCTGGTGTAATAGTCCCCTAAGAAACGCTTTTAAGGTGTCCCACACTACTCCCGCGGGGGCTGAACCAGAGTTGAATATTGCAAACTCTTTTAGTTTAGAGGTTACTTCTGCTGGGCCGCTTATTAGGTCCAGCCACAATGGTTTTATTGTCCACCTCTTGCGGCTAGACCTAACAGTTAGATTCAGAGTCAAGATCAAGGGAGAATGATCCGAAATTCCTCTCGGCTTGTACTCTATGTTCCCTATTAATTGCATAGCGTCCCCATTGCCTACCGCCATGTCTATGCGCGAGAGAGTGGAGTGTGTCCCTGAATAACAGGAGTACTGTCGGGTATTTGGGTTGCGGGATCTCCATAGTTCACACCACCCCACCTCCTCCAGAAGTTGGCCTAAACGGCCCTCTGATAGCCTTTCCGCCCGATTAATGGGCGGAAAACGATCCAATTTGTTATCTAAAACTGTGTTAAAGTCCCCCACTAATATGATCGGTATATCTACTTTACTTTCCACAAACTCCAGCAGGTCCAAAATAGCCTCTGTTTTAAACGGAGGGGGAATGTAAATATTTGCTATCACCAGGGGCTGATTTTCCACCACACAGCTCAGGAAGACATAACGACCCAACGCGTCTATTCTGGCATCCCTGCAGGAAAACGAGAAACCTCTCCCCACCAATATGCTCACCCCTCTTGAATATGAGGTGTAGACTGAATGATACTGTTCTTGGAATTTGTGGTTCCGAACCTGTGATTTAGTATCGTTGGTAAGGTGGGTTTCCTGCAGACAAGCCAGACCGACGCCGTGAGCTTCCATTGCCAAGAATACTGCTGCTCTTTTAGCGGGATCACCCATGCCCCTGATAACATCTGTGAATTTAATCTTTGAAAATCTTCTGAGAATGGCTGTGTAGGCAGGTGTGGTCTGCTTGCTCCACTGCAGGTGGCATTCAACTGCAGTGGCATTGCAGGGGAGAGGCATCAAGAGGAACTGGTTCCTCTGTGGTTTCCTGGGTCACAGGGGGGCAGCTGTCTGATTGGATGCTGACACCCCATGTGACTCTAGTGGCCATCTTGGATCAGGCAGAGTCCATTTAAGACCCTGGCTCCTGGGCTTGGTGCGGTTTTCGCATGTGGATAGAGCAGGGACAGGTCACATGTCTGTCAGGGACAGTGCTTAGCATCAGGGAGATGTTCCAGATGAGAAGAGAAACTGCATCCTTCTTGGAAGTCTGCCCACTTAAGTACGGACCGGCCAGGCCGCATTCCGCCCCTCGAGATAGACGCCGTGGGCACACCTTAGACCTACTGTTACCACTAATCGCTGTTGCATTCTATTAATGCTCCTGATCAGGTTGCCTTCCCATCGGGTTTGTTGTGCTTTGCTGAACTTCAACTTCAACTAGCATCAGGGAGATGTTCCAGATGAGAAGAGAAACTGCATCCTTCTTGGAAGCCTGCCCACTTGAGTATGGACCGGCCAGGCCGCATTCCGCCCCTCGAGATAGACACTGTCGGCACACCCTAGACCCACTGTTACCACTAATCGCTATTGCATTCTATTAATGCTCCTGATCAGGTTTCCTTCCCATTGGGTTTGTTGTGCTTTGCTGAACTTCAACTTTAATACAGTTCTGTTTTCTGCATCTAGTCTCTAAGTGTTTTCTGCCACTGCACCACGCTGCAACCACCCACAACTGTATTAACTGGCATTCCCAAAAATACTTAATATGTTACCCCTCTTCTGTTGACATCTCCTGCACGTTGACAGAATACAGGGAAACTTTTTTTTTTTCATGAGGATAGGCAATGTGTACCACCTAGTCAGGATTTTAAAGTGGAGTTCCACCCACTTTTACAACTCTTCAGCATCCCTCACTAAACTGTGCACTGTAAATGAATTGGATATTTTTTTATTTTTTTTCTCAGCACCTACTGTATATCTGCTGTATTAATTTTTCACTTCCTCCTCCCTGGCCGCAGCCCATCGTATCATTTCCTGTTTGCAATGCCTTCTGGGAAGGGGCGGCAACTTCCTCTGACACTGCCATTGCTATGGAAACCTGACCTGAAACCTATTACACTGCTTGTGCTGCACTGAGCATGTGCGAGATCTGCAAGGATGAGATCCAGGAAGAAATACAGTCTGGCTTCAGATGCCCACACTTAAGATGGCCACGGCCTGCTGTAAATTTATAAAATAACAAACTAATGCTATAAACTAACAAAGCAAACCTTAGTTTACAGACTAACTTTACTAGAATACATTAAGCTTGTGTATTATAGGGGTATTTTTATTTAAAAAGTATAATTTCGACCGGAACACCACTTTAAGCCCAGCCTCCTGGAATCTGCTAGAAATAGATGATTTGTGTGCAAAAAAATAATACACGAACAATCGTTCTTAAAACAAAAACTTTTAAGCAAAATTCTACTAGTGTTTAGAAAACTTTGGTCAAAAGGCCCATTGCTGAGTTTTTGCAGACCCTCTAGCTGTACAGTGGCGAAAATAATTATTTGATCTCCTGCAGATTTTGTAAGTTTGCCTACTTACAGTACAAAGAAATGAAGGGTCTATAGTTTTTATCATAGGTGTATTTTAAATGACAGAGGCAGAGTATCAACCAAAATCCAGATCAAACAAGATACAAATGTTATAAATTAAGGTTGTAGTTCAGTGTGTAAAATAAGTATTTGATCCCCTACCAACCAACAATAATTTTGGCTCCCACAGACTGGCTACAGTATGTGCGCATGTAGTATACAGATTAGTCCTGTCAATTTAACCACTTCAAGACCGCCGCACGACAATGTAAGTCCAAACTTTGAACGGGGATATCGTTATTATGGCAGCAGCTAGCTGCCATAACCCCGGTATCCCCGTTTTCGCTTTCAGATAAAATTGGTCCCCGCGGTGGATTCGCCGCGAGATCACTTTTATCGGTGGCGAGGGAGGGGCCCCCCTCCCGCCGCGATCCGTTGCCCTCCGCCGCTTACCGGAGCCGTCGGTAGCAGCGGAGGCGATCGCGTCCTTCTCCGTGGTGTGTCTGGAGACGAGTGAGGCTAAGATGGCGCTCACTCGTCTCCATGACACTGATGGGCGGAAGCGACGTCAAAACGTCACTTCCGTCCACGCCTCTTAAAGGCATATTTTTTCAAATGTCATTTTTCTAAATGACTTTTTTTTTTTTTTTTTATTGCATTTTAGTGTAAATATGAGATCTGAGGTCTTTTTGACCCCAGATCTCATATTTAAGAGGTCCTGCCATGCTTTTTTTTCTATTACAAGGGATGTTTACATTCCTTGTAATAGGAATAAAAGTGACACCATTTTTTTTTAAAAAAACAGTGAATAAAAAAATAAAATATTGTAAAATAAATAATAAAAAAAAAAAATAAAATTTTAAACCCCCCTATCCCGACGAGCTCACGCGCAGAAGCGAACGAATACGCAAGTAGCGCCCGCATATGAAAATGGTGGTAAAACCACACATGTGAGGTATCGCAGCGACCGGTAGAGCGAGAGCAATAATTCTAGCCCTAGACCTCCTCTGTACCGCAAAATATGCAACCTGTAGAATTTTTTAAACATCGCCTATGGAGATTTTTGAGGGTAAAAGTTTGACGCCATTCCACGAGCAGGTGAAATTTTCGTGACATGTTGGGTATCAATTTACTTGGCGTAGCATTATATTTCACAATATAAAAAAAAAATGAGCTAACTTTACTGTTGTCTTATTTTTTTATTCAAAAAAGTGAATTTTTTCCAAAAAAAGTGCGCTTTTAGGACCGCTGCGCAAATACGGTGCAAAAAAAAGTATTGCAATTACCGCCATTTTATTCTCTAGGGTGTTAGAAGAAAAACTATATATAATGTTTGGGGGTTCTAAGTAATTTTCTAGCAGAAAAACCTGTTTTAAACATGTGAACACCTAAAATCCAAAACGAGGCTGGTCCTTAAGTGGTTAAGAAGGTGCTCCTAACGACGTTATGTGTAAAAAAGACATCTGTCCATAGAATCTCTTTCTTCCATTTAAACCTCAGCATTATGAGCAAGACCAAAAAGCTGTCAAAGGGCCTCAGGGACAAGACTTGCAGAATGCTAGAATGGGCTACAAGACTATCAGCAAGAAGCTTGGTGAGAAGGAGACAACTGTTGGGTGATTATTCGCAAATGGAAGAGATACAAAATAACCATCAATCGCCCCTCGGTCTGGAGCTCAATGGAAGATTTCACCTCATGGGGTAAGGCTGATCATGTGATCAAGTGAGGGGTCAGCCCAGAACTACATGGGAGGAGCTTGTGAATGATCTCATGGCAGTTGGAACCACAGTCACCAAACAAATCATTGGTAACACAATACGCCTCCATGGATTGAAATCCAGCAGTGACTGCAAGGTCCCCCTCCTCAAGAAGGCACATGTACAGGCTCATCTGAAGTTAGCCAATGAACATCTAAGTGATTCAGAGAAGAATTGGGAGAAAGTGCTGTGGTCAGATGAGACCAAAATTGAGCTCTTTGGCATTAACTTGACTCGCTGCGTTTGGAGGAACAAAAAATGCTGACTATGACCCTAAGAACACCATCCCTACAGTCAAGCACGGAGGTGGAAACATTATGCTTTGGGGCTGTTTCTCAGGTAAAGGTACAGGCCAACTTTGCTGCATTGAGGATCCAATGAACAGGGCCATGTATTGTAAAACCTTGGATGAGAACATTCTTCCCTCAGCCAGAACACTGAAGATGGGTCCTGGATGGGTCTTACAGCATGACAATGACTCAAAACATATCAATAAGGCAACAAAGGAGTGGCTCAGGAATAAGCACCTTAAGGTCATGGAGTGGCCTAGCCAGTCTCCACACCTTAATCCTATAGAAAACTTATGGAGGGAGCTGAAAGTTTGAGTTGTCAAGCGACAGCCAAGAAACCTTAAGCATTTAGAGATCTGTAAAGAAGTGTGGACCAAAACCCCTCCTGAGATGTGTGCAAACCTGGTCACCAACTACAAGAAGTAACTTACCTCTGTGCTTGCCAACAAGGGTTTCTCCACCAAGTACTAAGTACTAGTTTTGCTTGGGGATCAATCACTTATTTTACACACTGAACTGCAACTCAATTTATAACGTTTGTATTATGTGTTTTTTCGGGATTTTTTGGTTGGTATTCTGTCTCTATCATTTAAAATACACCTATGATAAAAAATTATAGACCCTTTATTTCGCTGTAAGTGGGCAAACTTACAAAATCTGCAGGGAATCAAATAATAATTTTCCCCACTGTAAACATACCAGGGCTTTGTTTGCATACACGGGAGTTAGAACACAAGGCCCAGCTATCCAATCTCCCCAGTTTGCTTTCTGCAGCTGACTTGTCCTCAAAAAGATTGTTTGTGCAGGTCAGGTTTAGCAGGACCCCAGATGGAATCCATGTGGCTGTAATTGAGAATTTACTAACTACAATTGATTATTTAATAAGACTTAAGCTTGATACACACGGGCTGAATATCGGCCGGTCGACATTCGACCCATGTGTACACTAGCCTGTTTGACAGAAGCCGGCCGAACGGCTGACTTCAGTCAAATAGGCATGCTGGAAAACCAGCATCTGATCAGCACTGGTGGCCAATGGCCAGTGCTGACTAGTGTGTTCTGGCGGCGGCAGTCCCCACTGTCAGAACACAATAGCTCAGTAGGGGGATCACTGTAATAACATCAGTTTTTTTTTTTTCTGCTTACCCCGCTGGGTTGAATGAACAAAAAAATTGAGTGTACCTAACATAACCCACATTCACCATCAGACATTCTGATAAGTCCCCAGTAAAAATATCCATGCATGGTCTTCAATATCATATGGCCTTCAGTATAAAATCAATTTCTCACAACTACGGTATCTGGCTGTCTACATGCGCAAAGATCAGAGTAAATGAGTAGTTAATTTGCTGTATTGTTCAGCATGAGCAACTCAGTGTACATTGCTGACATAGTCCGGTTGTGCTCAGATGACTGACTCCTGCACATGCACAGAAGTTGCTTCATCTCATGCCAGCCAATCAAGACAACTGAAGACCGGCACTCAAAAGTAGCGGCAGAGGACCCCTCATGATGTCAGACCATTGGAGATGAGGTAAGTATTTCTAACTTAAGTTCCTCTTTAAAGCAGGAACTAAAGGCACTCTACTTACCTCCTCTATAACAGTCCAAAGTCCGCAAAGGGTCTCTTGCCAACACCGGCATCTTCCCCCGGGGGCAGGTCTTTGGCCATCTTATTTGGACCAGTGCAGAATGATGTAACTACTGCGCATGTACAGGAGTTAGTCATCCCAGCACACAGGGACTTTGCCAGTGAAAGCTGCGAGCAGGCATGTAGGTGTGTTTTATTGCAGAAGAGACATTAAGCTCTCGCTCATACCAGTGTGGCTTTCAAAGCCACAGATTGGTGCGATTTGCACCTCTGATTTCATTGCTGCCTGCGACTTCATTTAACCACTTGCCTACAGGGCACTTACGCCCCCTTCCTGCCCAGGCCGCTTTTCAGCTTTCAGCGCTGTCACACTTTGAATGACAATTGTGGGGTCATACAACACTGTACCCAAATGAAATTTGTATCATTTTCTTCACACAAATAGAGCTTTCTTATGGTGGTATTTAATCACTGCTGGGTTTTTTATTTTTTACTAGAAAAAAAAAAAAAGACTAAAAAATTGGAAAAAAAAGATTTTACTTAGTTTCTGTCAGTAAATTTTGTAATTAAGTAATTTTTTTCCTTCACTGATATGCGCTGATGAGGCAGCACTGATGGGCACTTATAGGCTGAACTGGTGGGAATTGATAAGGTGGTACTTATGGGCACTGATGAGGAGGCACTAATATACCGCACTTATGGGCATTGATAGGTGGCACTGATATGTGGGACTGAGCACTGATGGGCACTGTTAGGTGGCACTGATTGGCACTGATAGGGGGCACTGGTGGGCACTGATAGGCGGCACCGATAGGCGGTACTGATGGGCGACACTGATGGGCATTGATGGACAGCAGTGATGGGCATTGATGGGCAGCGCTGATAGGTGGGACTGATAGCCAGCATGGACTGGCATCACTAATGGGCACTGATTAGTGGCATTTATGGGCAGTGGTCGGTACTGATTACTGGCACTGGTGGGTACTCATCGCTGGCACTAATTTGTGTCACTATTGTCGCTATTGTAATCAGGGCACTGATGATCAATGCCTTGATTACATGTATAGATATCTCCTGTGAGGAGATGCCACTGATCAGCTCTCCTCGCCACACACTCTGTCACTGTGAAGCGAGGAGTGCCAATTACTGGCATCTCCATGTTTATTTGTGACCGGCTGTGATTGGACACAGCCGATCACATGGTTAAAGAGCCGCGGGTCTTTACAGAGAACGGGGTCGCGCCCTGTCCTAGCAACACGGCACGCCGGACACACGAGAGCAGCCGTTCTGGGACACTGTCATATGACGGCGTCCCAGAACGAGAGCTGTACTGCCCTGCCATCATTTGACTGTGGGTGGGCGGCAACTAGTTAAGAGAAACCTATGCAAGTCCAATGGCGACCCTGGGGGGGGCCAAGGGGGGCCAAAGGGGGCCCTGACCCCCCCAACATTATGAAAAAAAAATTTTTTTTTTTTTTTTTTTTACAAAAAGGCAATTTCTTTTTGTTTGTATTCATATCGGATGTGCTGCATCTTACTCGGGCCACCGCTGGGGTAACACAGTCTCTATTGAGAGGGAGAACGTCCCCAGTCAGCTCCTGCGGGTGATTCCTCCCCCCTCCCTCTGCTCGCTGACACTGTATAATGCAAGCGCTCACACAACTACGACCGCCCAATCTGCTCCTTCCCCTGCATCCTCATTGGCAGGGAGAAGAGCGAGTTGCAGGAAGGACTCCACCAGGACTCTCAGTTACTGAAAAAACAGCCTGATTTCTCCCATCCTTAGGACAAGAGAACCAGCCTGTAAATTCTAAGAGATGCCAGACCAGAGCTGTCAATAGCAGGGGCAGGACAGCAAGAGGAGGCTGGGGAACCCCACAGTGACAGAACACCAGGGCCCAGTGGCAAGACAATCTTTGCAACCCTGATAGTTCTCCCACTGCTTTGGACCCTTATATTTTCTTGGTATGCTGGTGACATATATCTCTTGTTCTCTGTCACCCTGGGGGGCCCCAATACAGTAGGAAGGGAGCTCACTGCAGAACATGTGAAAGGGCCGTTGTGGGATCGTAGTAAAGGGGTAAAGGGCCCCAGGATAGATAAAATATAGATAGATAGATCTATCTATCTGTCTGTCTGTCTATCTACATTTTATATTGCCCCCCTTTTTTTGTCCCTGTCCCCCCATGTGCCCCCCTAAATATGAAAGCTGGAGACGCCACTGTGCAAGTCTCAATGAAACCTGTGAAAAGTAGTACAGGAACTTTTTTCAAAGTCACTGCGACATGAGTCAAGGCGATTTGAACGGTTCCAATGCCGGCAATGGGGTACCACTTGTCATGCAATTTGGAACTGTCAAATCACATGACAAATCACACCGGTGTGAACCAGGACTGAATGTCTCCTCTGCCGATAATAGCCTGCCTGCTCTAATTTTTTTGTAAAATGCTTTCAGTTCTGCTTTAACAACTTTAATTTATGTGTGCAGCTAAAAATAAAACCAACCACATGGTTTGGGACTGTAGTAGGGTACAACCTTTATGGTCACAGGTAACCCAGTTTGTTGCAGAAACCTTTGATCTTCCGAATATATGTAGCCCACTGCTGGGTATCTTGGGGGTGATAGAGGACGATGTAATGAGCAACAATACTAGAATGTTTTTGAGATTATTGTTTTACTATGTCAGGAAGCTGATTGTCTTGAATTGGATAAAGAGGGATCATCTTACCTTAGGAGCTTGGAAAAGATTAATTAATGCAAATATTACACTGTATAAAATGACATATGAAGCAAGAGGAAGTAAGAAAAAATTTAATAGAGTATGGGGCAGATGGATAAACACAAAAGAAACTACACCATGTGACATCTAAAATTATTTTATTATAAAATATAGCCAAATGATAGACTGGGTAGGATGATATTGTGAGAACATGTTCCAGGGGACTGGAGAGATGACAGCGCACAGCTCAATTGGTTTTGGAGGTATATACCTCTTTGGTTTAGTTCTTTTACTTTTTATATATATACTTTTATATTTTTTTACTTTATTTTATGTTTTATACCAGATATTGGATTGCTGATAATTTGCATTACGATTACAGAAAATAACTGGTATTTTAGAGTTTAAAAAATTGCTACCTGTACTGATATATCATTTATCATAGGATGTTTATCCGAAACTACCCTTGAATGTTAATTATATTTTGACGGTTGCAACCGACAATATACCTTACATGCAATGTGTTATTCTATGTATGTACATCTGGCAAATAAAAACCTTTTAAAAAAAATAAAACCAACCAACTATAAATGTTAATTTTTATGTTTTTTGTACCTGCAGCTTTAACTGAAAAGTCAGGCAGTCAGTGGGCATCTGAAGTCGAAAAATGACTTCTTATGAACCACTAGACTTCACACTTTACACTCTCAGAAGATGGTCCTTATTGTGTGAAGTCAAGCAGTTGACAGGCCGGCAGCGCTATCTTGTACCTGGTTAGAGGCCAAAGTGATGAGAGGGCTCCCCATACATTAATGGTCCAGACCTCCCTGAAATAAAAAGTCATAAGAGGGCAAAGAGTGTCCTGGTATTGAAAGTCCAATCTAGAGACCCGTCTCTGTAGAAGACACTGAAGAATGTCTCGGCTGCAGTGTACTCTCAAAAGGCAACTGGTGAATATTGAAGAAGGACATCACTAAAGGTTAAGACTATAGCATGGACCCCATGGAACACAGGGGTGAAGATCAGACCAGCAGCTGGCAAGAACACAGTAATAGTGTGGTAGCTGGAGTCATCGGTGTGGAGGAAGCAGAAGTCAGAAAACATGGAGTCAGATAAGAGGCAGGCAACAGAGTTGTGATGGGAAGGCAGGTAAAGGTCACATGAAGAAAGCAGTTAGGCAAAGGCAAGCCATTGTCAGGAACCAGCCAGGTCAGAAAAAGGTATGCAAAGCACTACAGATCAAGGCGAGCTGAGCATAGCAGGTCAAGGCAAGTTGGGCAACAAATAAGGAGTGTAGGGCGGGTCAAGGCGAACTAGGTCAACAACCGTTAGACAGAGCAGAGTAGGTCAAGGGGAACTGGGTCAGCAACAGGTATACAGAGTAGAACAGTTCCAAGGTGAGGTGGGTTAGCATCAGGTAGCAGAGCAGAATAGGTCAAGGCAAGGCTGTGTCAGCAACATGTAAGCAGAACAGTGCAGGTCCAAAGGTGAGCTAGGTCAACCAAAGTTAAGCAGTGCAGAAGAGAAGCCGGGTCAGCAGCTGGTATTCAGAGTAGAAACAGATGCAAGGGCAAGTTGGGTGAGCAATGGGTAGCCAGACAACTTGATGAGGTTACAGGGTAAATGACTGAAGACCATTCAGCATTTTGTTGGTTCATATCTAATCTTTAAATAGGCCTTCTGGTGCCAATGTTAAAACTGATCATGTACACCCATGTGTAGTGTGATTGTGTATACATGTCTGCACACAGCTATGACTCTAGCCCGTCGGCCGTGTGTCAGAGCACATGTATGCACAGGTCCTCTTGTGATACTGTCTTGGCAAACTAGTGGTGTGCAGTCCTACAGCTGCTTTAAGGTTCAGGGCTAACAAGAAGGAGAACTCCAAGAAGGTCTCCAATAATTTCTCAGCATTTTATTGCCTATGTTTTGACAGTTTCCCATTCTTTATCTGAGCATTGTCTTGGCTGCCTATTTATTGCTACAATTGCTCATTTATGGCACAAGTATTGTCAAGACTGCCTGTTTCGGTAACCTGTGTATTGTCATGACTGCTCTTTTACTGCACACGTAGTTATTAAAACTACCCACATATTGTGTTGCCCACATATTGTCTTTTATTGCACGTAAATTGCGACATTTGCCCGTTTGTTGCCCATGTGCTGTTTCAGTTTGTTGAACACATATCGTCATAGAGTACTATTTACATTTTTCACTTACTGCCACAATTGCCAGCAGACTCAGGATGGGGTAGGGTGGAGAGGCAGCTTCCCTAGGCGCAGCACCCTCATTGGGGAGGGGGGGGGGCATGCTGTTTGGACACTGTAGACCAATGGGCCACGGCTTCACATCTGCCGTGACAGTTACTGCTGTCCACCATGCCCACTCTCTGCCCCAGCCATCACAAAAAAAAAAACACTGCATGTGCAACCACCTTTCAGCTGATGGAAAGAAAGCGATTGGCCACACGTGTGCAGTGCAAAGCCAAGCATCTGCAGCCAGAGCATGTGGGGGTGGACCACAGGCGGTATGCCCATTCTATACCATGTGTTAGCAGCGGAGGAGGGCAGTGCAGTTCCACATCCTGGGTGCTGGGTGACCTGGTCCCAGCACTGATTGCCAGTGTGCTGCTCAGGTGTAACCAAGACCGACGGTGTGTTGGCTGCATACATATTGCCACATTTGCCCATGAGTTTAATACTATAATGCCATCTATGTGAGGCCATTAAAGTATATCAGCCGCACTCCACTTAGCTCCTCTTGCAGTATTCTTAATAATCATGAATTAATTGCATACAGTAATGTCTCCATCCAAAAGCCAGCCTTGCTTGATGTGTTTTACCACTCCTGGCTTGCTTGTGAGCAAGCCAGATATCAAGGAAGTTGGCTTTTGGGTGAAGACCAGCAGCGGCTGGTGCTAAACTTTTTTTTGGGGGGGGGGGTGGCAAGCAAACCCTTCGCCAAGTCCACACTCACTCCTCCGCGGTCCCCTCACACTCCACTCACCCCTCCATGGTCCCCCTGCACTCAGCCCCTCCCTGGCTTCCTCGGCTTTTCCCCCTGGCCAACCCGATCAGCCTCCTGTCCTGATTGGCTGGGAAGGAAAAGCAGGACGACCATAGAGAATATTGAGAATATTGATTCACTGGTGTCACAAGTGGGTGGGTTCAGTGCTCTGCGCCCCAAGCCCAACCTTTTCAAGCCAATTAGAGCCTCAAGCTAATCAAGCACTAATCATATGGCTTGAAAAAAAAAAACTGATAGAAACCTATGAGTCCGCTGCCTTGCATGCAAACTAGGGGGGCAGTGCCCCTTATGGACCAGACGCTCCTGGTGAAGACAATACTGTATTGCAATCGACTCATTGATTATTAAAATTGAAGTAAACCATCTTATCGTTTTCAAGGAAGCTGCCTCCTTGGCCGCTATTTAATCTTCAACTGCCATGATGCTGTCTATATGATCCGTTATGACACCAGCCATTGGATGGTTTGGCTGAGAGCACAACCAATGTGACAGTGAGCATTCCTGGCATGTCTTTTGAAACTGTTAAATCGATGGGTTTACTTCCACTTTAAACATACTGCAAGAGGAGCTAAGTGGAGCGCTGCTGAGATGCTTTCATATTTTCAATGCAGAGTGGAGACGGACTATGATGACCAGCACCTGGCTTGTCCAAGTACAAGAGAGGCCAGTCTTGAGCGGAGCCATGGGTCTGTGTGTATTTCTAGGCAAATCTCCAAATTGAAAAAATCTGCCCCTTCCAGCATGTTGAACACCCTTTATAATCTGTGTGGAAGCAGTGGTCTCTCTGGAGACATCCAACATCCCCTCCTAAGCCAAAGCTCTCCAATCGGTGGGGAACATGAGTTTTGATTGCAGATCTGACTCAGGAAGGGAGTGTCGGACCTCTGCAGAGAGACCACTGCCATACCCCCCAACCTTTTTGAGATGGGAATGAGGGACACCTATCTGCAAAAGTATGCAGGCATAGGACACACCCATTGCCACGCCCCCTTAAATGACAATTCAGAGATCTCAAGTCTCCCGCAACTCGCGGGAGTCTCCTGCATTTGATGGCGGGCTCACAGACAACCGCGAGTGCGGCACAATCTCCCGGCTGTCAGCTGCAGCAGCCCGAGCCGCCCCCTCCTCCCAGCCAGGGGAGGCAGGGCCGATCCTAGGCAGGTGCGGCAGGGTGCTTTTCACCCGGGCGCTGAAGTGCCAGAGTTCTCTCCTCCCTCCTCTCCTCTGTGTCCGTCTGAACACCAGTGTGAGCATAGGGCAGCCTGGCAATGCTGAGGGGGGCGCTCCTCTTCCTGACGAGGGTTCTAGTTAGTGGCTGCTGAGTGCTGATGTGCAGGAATGAATTCCTGTTCAGTGTGCTGGAGGATGGCATCCCCAGTATCCCTTTACATGTGCTCTGGGCTGCCCCTGCTCTAGATGTTTATAGCATGATAGATTACATGGGATACACAGGCCCTGTCCCTTTCTGTGCCTCAGTAGTCCATCTACAGATCTAATGTATAATGAGATATACTAAGAG
Organism: Lithobates clamitans; assembly: GCA_037952925.1. Lineage (NCBI taxonomy): Eukaryota > Metazoa > Chordata > Amphibia > Anura > Ranidae > Lithobates > Lithobates clamitans. Next base: position 742,276 of record JBBGZY010000363.1, read on the forward strand.
CCCCTTCACACTGACAGCGCGGGGGTGTCAGCGGTAAAGTGCCGCTAGTTTTAGCGGCACTTTATCGTCCTTTTAGAGGTACTTTTAACCCCTGCTAGTGGCCGAATAAAGCGTTCAAATCGCCACTGCCAAGGCGCTTTGCAGGCACTGCCCATTGATTTCAATGGGCAGGGGCGCTTTAGGAGCGGTGTATACACTGCTCCTAAAGCGCCTCAAAGAAGCTACTTGCAGGAATTTTCTTGACGTCCTGCCAGTGCACCGCTCCAGTGTGAAAGCATTTGGGCTCTCACACTGGGATTGCAGATGAGCCTTTTTTCAGGCACTATTTTTAACGCTAACATGCCTGAAATATGCCTCCAGTGTGAAACGGGTCTAATCTCCTGTGCTATGTCTGCAGTCTCTGATCATCTTCTGTACTATGTCTGCAGTCTCTGATCATCTCCTGTACTATGTCTCCAGTCTCTGATCATCTCCTGTACCATGTCTGCAGTCTCTGATCATCTCCTGTACCATGTCTGCAGTCTCTGATCATCTCCTGTACCATGTCTGCAGTCTCTGATCATCTTCTGTACTATGTCTGCAGTCTCTGATCATCTCCTGTACTATGTCTCCAGTCTCTGATCATCTCCTGTACCATGTCTGCAGTCTCTGATCATCTCCTGTACCATGTCTGCAGTCTCTGATCATCTCCTGTACCATGTCTGCAGTCTCTGATCATCTCCTGTACTATGTCTCCAGTCTCTGATCATCTTCTGTACCATGTCTGCAGTCTCTGATCATCTCCTGTACTATGTCTTCAGTCTCTGATCATCTCCTGTACCATGTCTGCAGTCTCTGATCATCTCCTGTACCATGTCTCCAGTCTCTGATCATCTTCTGTACCATGTCTGCAGTCTCTGATCATCTCCTGTACCATGTCTTCAGTCTCTGATCATCTCCTGTACTATGTCTCCAGTCTCTGATCATCTCCTGTACCATGTCTGCAGTCTCTGACCATCTCCTGTACCATGTCTGCAGTCTCTGATCATCTTCTGTACTATGTCTGCAGTCTCTGATCATCTCCTGTACTATGTCTGCAGTCTCTGATCATCTTCTGTACTATGTCTACAGTCTCTGATCATCTCCTGTACCATGTCTGCAGTCTCTGATCATCTTCTGTACTATGTCTACAGTCTCTAATCATCTTCTGTACTATGTCTGCAGTCTCTGATCATCTCCTGTACTATGTCTACAGTCTCTGATCATCTCCTGTACTATGTCTACAGTCTCTGATCATCTTCTGTACTATGTCTACAGTCTCTGATCATCTTCTGTACTATGTCTGCAGTCTCTGATCATCTTCTGTACTATGTCTGCAGTCTCTGACCATCTCCTGTACTATGTCTACAGTCTCTGATCATCTTCTGTACTATGTCTGCAGTCTCTGATCATCTTCTGTACTATGTCTGCAGTCTCTGATCATCTCCTGTACTATGTCTGCAGTCTCTGATCATCTTCTGTACTATGTCTGCAGTCTCTGATCATCTTCTGTACTATGTCTACAGTCTCTGATCATCTTCTGTACTATGTCTACAGTCTCTGATCATCTTCTGTACTATGTCTGCAGTCTCTAATCATCTTCTGTACTATGTCTGCAGTCACTGATCATCTCCTGTACTATGTCTACAGTCTCTGATCATCTTCTGTACTATGTCTGCAGTCTCTGATCATCTTCTGTACTATGTCTACAGTCTCTGATCATCTCCTGTACCATGTCTGCAGTCTCTGATCATCTCCTGTACTATGTCTACAGTCTCTGATCATCTCCTGTACTATGTCTACAGTCTCTGATCATCTTCTGTACTATGTCTACAGTCTCTAATCATCTTCTGTACTATGTCTGCAGTCTCTGATCATCTCCTGTACTATGTCTACAGTCTCTGATCATCTTCTGTACTATGTCTACAGTCTCTGATCATCTTCTGTACTATGTCTACAGTCTCTAATCATCTTCTGTACTATGTCTGCAGTCTCTGATCATCTCCTGTACTATGTCTACAGTCTCTGATCATCTTCTGTACTATGTCTATAGTCTCTAATCATCTTCTGTACTATGTCTGCAGTCTCTGATCATCTCTTGTACTATGTCTGCAGTCTCTGATCATCTTCTGTACTATGTCTGCAGTCTCTGATCATCTCCTGTACTATGTCTGCAGTCTCTGATCATCTCCTGATCATCCCCTGATGGTGGTGGTGGGGGGGTGCGAAATGCCGCGCATCGCCACCTCCCTGAAATGAGTTTTGGCAGGTTGGGATGTCTGACAATTGTACAAAAAAACAAGATTGGTTAAACCCACAAGGGCTTTTTTACCACTACTATTCCTTTATATTGGCTTTTGGAATTTACAAATGCAGCAATTTAGAAATCTGATGAAAGGTTTAGTGCTGGGAAAGACTTTTTGATAGATAAAAAGTGCATTTTATATACAACTATATAGATCAGACCAAAATGAGGGACAAATGAGGAGGAATGAGGGACAGAGGGACATTTCTCCAAATCAGGGACAGTTGGGAGCTATGCACTGCTTGCTTGCAGAGATCAAGGTTCCGATGGTGCATTTGCTGGCAGGTCACATCCCTACTTAGGCAGTGGCTGCTTACATGAACTGTTAGATACTGAACACCTTTTTTTCATGTCCTAGAAATGTATTCAGCTTATTTCAACTGAAGGTTTATAATCAATATCAATGAATAATAAGTAAGAATAGAAGTGTTCAGCCACATTTATGTCTCTTGCAATCCATGCCTGGCCTCCTGCAATGTTTGGAGATGCAGAGCTGTCTTCCATCACCCTGACAGCTGACTGCCAGGTTACTTAGCAACACCCTCCTACCAGCCTCCTCTCTGCGCGCTCCCGCGCCCCCCCCGGGCACGTCTACACCCAGCCACCTCTACACGTGCTCGTGTCAACGTGGCGAGGGCCGGCCAATCAGCGCCCGATTCTCAGTCCAGAACCTTCTGTAAACACGCCCATCGGAGGCGGGCAAGTATTCTAATTACAGACAGCACGCCCACCTCCACGCCCAACCCAGTCCAACCATTTAAAGGGGCCGTGCGCTATATACAAAGTTCTGATCCTGGGTTAGGAGTTTGGAGTGTGAGATCTGGGTAAGTGATGGTGGGTGGTGGGGGTTGCATGCAATGCGTGGCAGGCTGCTGTGGAGATTACACTGACAGAGATCAGAGTTGCTCCCTGAAGGGAAATGGCTGTGGATTCAATGTTGGGAGTTTTGTACCATTTGTCAAACTTGCTGAAAGTTACATTGTTGTCATAGAATATAGCTGATAGATGGGAGGGTGAGATGTGTGATCTGGGTAGTTATTGCTGTTAGAATTGCAGGTTTTTTGACCTAGCATTCCATGGAAGTTTGCTGGGAAATCCATTTCTGATTATTAATCTGGCCATAGACATTAGATGAAGGTTGGATGGATCGATCGACCACCAGAGTTCAGCCGGTGTATAGAGTTGAATGCATACAGTGACAAGGCATGTGATCGATACACCACCGAGCAGTCCCTTATCTACTAACCATAGCTGGTAGATCTGTCCCATCATCGCCCCTTAAGATGAATTATCTGGGGGTGTCAGCTGAGAACATGATGCGGCGTATTTATGTTTGGAAGGCTTTATAATAAGTATAGTTAAGGTTTTATATTTATGTAAAGTCTGAAAAAATCTAATGGCATCTGATGGTGGCCACATGCTTTGGTTTTATTATCTGACCGATGTGCAATTAAGTCAAAATGATCAACTCTGCAAACTATCAAAGTCATAAATTCCCTCCGATCAGTTTAGATCAAATATGATCAAACTGATTTGATTGCCTGGGGGCAGAAAATTAACGGCAGCACAGAGATGTGTCTGTTATAAATCGGAATACGATCGGTTAGATTGCATGATGGAAACCAAAGAAGTGAATGATAACTTACGATCATATCTTCCAACTATCAATGAAAATCCACCTGTGTGTGTGTGTGTGTGTTGTGTGTGTTGTATCAATCAAATGGGTTTCTATTTTAAATTGATGATTTCTATGAAGGGAGATGGAAGAGATCTGTCAGTTATCAAAGCATGTATGGCCACCATAAAACTGTTAGCCGGTTTGGAAAAGCTCAAAACGAAGGTAGGTAAAGTAGGTTGGGACTTGTAGTTCCCTCTATAGAGCTGAGTCTAGTTCAGATTTGAAGCAGGTCTTTTGCGGAGCTGCATATTGCTAGTAGACCTTTTATCATATAGTGGTGTCGATAGGAACTGCAATAGATGACGCCAGCAAAACCAGAAGGAAAGAAAGGAGGTTCCTGGCACTCAAGGATGTGTCCCAAGATTATTGACAGCACTAATTGGGTCAAGATGCCATTGTTTTGGGTGCTCATAGGATCCCCTTCCTCAGGGCTACTCGGTGACCTCAGGAAGGGGACCCTGTGCAACCCCTGACATGTTGACTTATGTTACATTACAGGGTCTATTAATCAAGCCGAGAATATGATTTTCACAAACATTCACTGGTGGGAAATCCATTGCTCCCATTAAAAATGTATGCACCTGGATGGTTCCCCACCAGAGAATGTGAACGTGAATAGACCCTGTATTGTCCCATAGGTCAAGATGTTAATGTTTCAAGGCTTGCAGATTCCCCTTCCTTGAGTCATGGAGTTGCCCTAAGAAAGGGGACCCTGTGAGTCCTTGAAAAGTTGGCATCTTGACTCCTGTGACATTATAGGTTCTTTACAATAAATCTTAAGACTTTCATCCTTGAGTTCTGGTGACTCCTTAATTTTCTGGTTCAGGTTTGAAACTGATGTTCTCCTGAAATGTAATAGTTGTTACCTTGTTGCAGGTAAGTATCTTCTCTGATCAGATCTACAGAAAGTCAGAGGTCAGTTTCCAGGAGAGCTGCACATTTTTGATGATGCTGGACCTATAAAATAAGGTGGTACATGTAAGGACTATAATGGATGGCACCATGAAAAACCAAAAGCGAGGGAAGGATGGTCACCAGTACTCAAGTATGTGTTTTCAAGATTTATTGTGAAAAAACGTGTAGCGTCACATAGGTCAAGATGCCAAAGTTTCCGAGGCTTGCAGGGTCTCCTTCCTTGGGTCACTGAGTCGCCCTGAGGAGGGGGATCCTGCCAGGACCCAAAACATTGGCATCTTGACCCTTGTGTGACATTATGTGTTCTACAAAATAAATCTTGGACACTCATCCTTGAATGCCGGTGACACCTGAACTTTGGTAGTTATAACTTTGCTGCAAGTATCTGCTCTTAACAGATCTGTAGAAGGTCAGAAGTCGGCCTTGGGTGGAACTGCACATTACTGACAGTGCTGGACCTTTATCATTTAAGTGGTGCTTGTAAGGACTGCAGCAGATGATGCCATGCAAAACCAAAAGAGAAGGAAGTCACCAGCACTCAAGGATGTGTTTCCAAGACTTATCATGAAAAATGGTGCTGCTCAGGTCAGGAGTTTACAAGGTCCCCTTTCTGAGTCTCCCTCAGGAAGGAGACCCTGTAAGGCCCAAAAATGTTGCCACTGTGACCTATGTAGCAATATGCGGTCTTCACATTTAATCTTGGGGGCTCATCCTTGTGTTGGTGACCTCCTTCCTTTTTTTCCAGTTCAGATTTGAAACTGGTGTTCGCTTGAACTCTTTAGAGTTGTAACTTTGTTGCGCAAAGTATACTCTCAGATAAGATTAGCGGTCAGTTTCCAGTCCAGTTGTGCTAACTCCTAATGGAGTAAACGGTGATTTGTTGTAGGTCTGCCTCTGCTGGAAGGATGAAGATCTTAAGCGTACTCTTTGCTGTGACTCTTTGTTCATGGTTAGTGACTTGTGTGCCAACTCAGGAGAAAAAAGATCGTATCCACCACGGTAAAGACTTAAGTGACCACAAGCACGATGACAGCAAGGACTTTCAGTATGACCATGAAGCCTTCCTGGGCAAGGAGGATGCTAAGACCTTCGACCAGCTGACCCCAGAGGAGAGCAAAGAGAGACTGGGGTAAGGAAATTACATTTAACCCACTACACAGTTGAGGGCATTTAAAAATATTTTTCAGCATCATTTTCTCGATGAGTAGTAGACAATCGCTACTTACACATGATTACAATCAAAATGAACCTGTCATAATTTGCATTGCCTTTAGGGCTCATGTAGTTGGATGCTGTTTGCCTGTGTTTAATGTGCGTTCTACAGAAGATTCCCATTTTCCTCCAGTAGTTCAGTGTGGATAACAGTTCTGAGGGTGCATTTGGCCTGCTTTGTGATTCGTTTTTATGGACTCTGCATTTCCCTTTTGGTTATGATTGTTTTGTAGGCAAAGTAGGTCAAACAAAGCCTCTTGCATTTTGAATGCATGCGTTTAAGCAGGGTTGCGTTCAAATGTAAAATCCCTTGTTTGATAGTAACACCCACCCACACAAGCCTTAGAACAAAGTGCTCCACAACAGAGTGTAAATATCCAATGCAGACCTTGGCCAGCAAGGAACTTCAGGCTGCATGACATCCAGCTCCTTCCTCAGAAGTCTGGGTGTCATGGACACGCCCCTAAACGTCATTCTGCAGATAGCGACATTACGTGAAGCAGTCCCACAATTCCAAGTGTTGTTACTTTAATGCCTTTGTGGATACTGGCAGGTTCATGATGCATTAAAGCCGAAGTCTAGGTATCATCTTTATTGCATAGATTCATTGGTTTTAAACTGGAAAGTTAAAAGCAAACATTTTTTAAAGTACTTTCCAACGACATTTGTCAAGTTATCAAATGTACTGCTAAAGAGCAGTGTGCTGTAACTGACTGTAATCGGTTACAAATTCTTGTATTGTCCTGACTAATGGTTATTGCACTCTGTATATTCTGTACAGCAGTGTCTTAGATCTCGCTCTAAAGATATACAGCTATGAGGCTGTAGGTAGAAGACTGCCTAGGCACACTCCATACCAGGAAGGGCCTTGCTATTTTGCAGTAAGGATTCCAGACAAACACTACATTTTTCAGGACACTGCTTCAGGACAACTTTGTAAATGTTTCCTATAACAAAGCAAATCTTCACTTTCTGAGTTCAGTTTTTAAGTATGCTACAGCTGCTTTTATAACGATGAAAGGGACATAATATAGCAATGTATGCTGGGAATTTAGTTCCATGTCTGGAATGCATTTAGAGGGCCACATCTGATCACAAATGCTTAAGTGATAGACTCAGGGTCTTACTCCTCTATAAAGCTTACATAGTTACATAGAAGGCGAGGCTGAAAAAGACACAAGTCCATCAAGTCCAACCTATGTGTGTGATTAGATGTCAGTATTACATTGTATATCCCTGTATGTTTTGGTCGTTCTGGTGCTTCTCTAATAGTTTTTTGAAACTATCAATGCTCCCCGCTGAGACCACCGAATGTGGAAAGCATCAAAGCAAGTGCAAACTACAGAATGAGGATGTAGATCCATGGCAGTGATGTTGCACGCTCCACTTCGTCCAATCAGAGAGCGCTTTGTAATTCTTTGAGGACATGCGTCCAATCAGAGAGCGCTTTGTAATTCTTTGAGGACATGCAAAGCATTCTTTGAGTGGCAAACAAGCCGAACTGGTAAACTCCTTCAGAAAACATCTGTTAAGCACGGGACTTGGAAGCTAGTGAAGATGCCTACCACGCTTCTGGAAAGATCCCCCAAGTATGGTATATGCATAGTTACATTGATCCAATGTAACTGAATTCTTTAAACTTTGTTCATCAAAGTTAAACCTATAGTGTTGTGGTGTTGCATACATCTGTGTATTTTAGCAGATATTGTGCTTTTTAGCATGATCTCTGTTGTCAGGCTGAGATGGTATGTGGTTGCCACCTCATCCCCCCCCCCCTCCCCCCTGCATGCATATGGCTAACACATGCTTGTTAAAGGAGTGCAGAAAGCCTTTATGTACATTCAATAACCCAAAGCAGCCAATAAGAACTTCTTTTTTTTTTTTTTTTTTTTTTTAGGTCAGACCAGTGGCTGGTTAATTCTGATTGGTCATTAAAGGTTACTGTAGATTGCTCTTATTTTAAAAATGAGTCTTATAGAAGACGTATGACCCTGAGCTTATTACTCGAGCTGATCAGCTGTGGCCCTCTAAATGCATTCCAGATGTGGAACTTAATTTCCAGCATGCAATGTTGAGTTATATCTCTTGGTCTTTGATATGGTGTGCTGACCAGAGCTTTCATCATTATAAAAGCAGTCTTGGTTTGATTAAAGTAAACTCAGAAGGTGAAGATTTGCTGTGCTATAGGGAACATTTGGAAAGGTTAGTTGTACTGAACCAATGTACCCTTTGTCTGGAATCCTTCCTGTGCAATAACTGAACTTCCTGGTATGAGAGTGTGCCTAGGCACTGCTGTACATACAGCCTCATAGCTGTATATCTGTAGTGTAAGATGGTGTAGATGTCCACAGGCAATACTAGTTCCTTTCAGTCTGCCTGCCATTTTTTTGGGTACAGCTTCCAGAGTTCACTTCCTCTTTTTAAAGCAGACCTTTATTCTAAAAATGTATTTTCCTCCCTGCAATCCTCATCCCTCAAGTTTTAAAGCAGATTATTTAAAAAATGTTAATCCAGCCCAGCCTCCCCACTGCCATACTCCACTTGGTGACCATGACATGTCCCTGCTCCCAGAGCCTCCTGGGATATCAGGTCACATCCCAAGAGGATGCAGAGCTACACATCGGCCAAAGGGTGAACCTGCACACTTTATTGGGAACCGGCTGCCTGAACCCAGAACAGAGCGCCAGACTCCCACTGACATCTGAGAAGAAGATGGCGTGGGACCCGGCGTGTGGCAGTGGTGCAGTAGATATCACTGGGCAAGTATGTGAATTGAGGAAAACTCCTCTTAGCAGGTAAGAAGGGGATAGAAAAAAAGAGGGGAGAGTGAAATTCTTCTTTACATCAATTATGGAGTGATGACAAAATCTGCAGAGGCCTAAGTGGCCATACACTGATCGAACCAGCCGAATTTTGATAAAAAAAATTTTGGCAGTAAAGAAAAATGTTGGCAGTCCCCAGTCTTGACAGTCATCAGCCAATCATTTCATCAACTTCTATCGAAGGGACCTCCATTCACACAAACGAGGTGAATGGAGGAATTTCCCCTGCCTGGCCATTGCATTCTGACAGCGGGGCTTGCTGCTGTCAGAAAAACAAAGATTTGGGGGGCACACCCTAAAAAATGCATTAAAGATGGTGCAGCCATAAGACCATACAGACAGAAAAAAAGATTACAGAGCACACATACAAAAATGACATTTATCCTGCAAGGCTAGTTAAAAACACCTGAACATATTCAAAAAATACGGGGGCTGGTCACTCTATCAGAGGTCTCCAACCCCCCAGGCTGTGGCCCACTACCGGCTGCAGCCTGTTTGCAGCCAGGCCGCGAAGTCTAGGGTGCGGTGGCGGGCAAGCAGAGAGATCACCGCACTTCCGCCCACACACCCCCGCCGCTACACTGTTGGGGGTGACGCAGAGAGATGATATCTCCCACCGCCCGCATAACCGCTGTTCCGCCCACACAGCCTGGCCGGTATACTGTTGGAGGTGAAGCGGGGGAGCAGAGAGATGACCTCATCTCTCACCGCCCACCCCGCATCATCCCTGTTCTCCCTCACACGGAACCCACCACTCCACTGCACTGCATCTGTGCTTACAATTTGTCTGGGTGGCAGGAGATTTGTGCAATCTGCATCTGTTGGCATGTGACTGTGGCATGTGGCAAGTGACTGTGACAATCTGCATCTGGTGGCATGTGACTGTGGCATGTGGCAAGTGACTGTGACAAACTGCATCTGGTGGCATGTGACTGTGGCATGTGGCAAGTGACTGTGGCAATCTGCATCTGGTGGCATGTGACTGTGGCATGTGGCAAGTGACTGTGGCAATCTGCATCTGGTGGCATGTGACTGTGGCATGTGGCAAGTGACTGTGGCAATCTGCATCTGGTGGCAAGTGACTGTGACAAGCTGCATCTGGTGGCAGATTCTGCATTATGGTGAGTTGAACTATTACATTTTATATTACAATATAATAAAGAGTGCGCTTCAATCCTCATGACAACACATTAACCATGGTGTTGTGATGATTGAAGTGCTCACACCAGCCATTTCCTGACAAATTGGCTGCGAAAAAACGCATCGTCACCTAGACCCCCAACCCCCCGGCTTCGGGCCTTGGCACAATTTTCATCTACAATGCGTGCCAAAATGGGTGGACCACTGCTCTATATGGTCATATAGTGCTAAGCCCCCTTACTGCGACAAAGTACCCCGAATTAGTGGGTCCTACGCTATTCATAAAATGGGAGATCCTGCTTCTCTGAACCTGTCAGAACACACTGATCAGCGGCTGCAGCTGCTGATCAACAAAAGTTTACGAGCATGTCCTTTTGACAGAAGTCAATCAAACTTCTTGCAAGGATGGCCATATACTGATTGAAATTCACCCGGCCCTTTCTAAACTGGCCGATTTTTCGATCAGTGTATGGCCAGCTTTACAGAATACATAGAATAATTTTCATCTGCTTTCTTTTCTATTAGGATCCAATGCCCCCGCCACTAGTGTACAGACATACACTAAGGCCAATTTGGTTGGAATGTGGCACTTTTTTTTTTTTTTTTTATCTTAAATTAACTTACAATTGTGTAAAAGATGATGGAATACACAAATGCAGTTTGGTTTCATTTTAACCAAATAGCCCGCGGATTTCTTAATTAAATGCCGTTGCATTCAAAATAATCTGGGGTTTAGCTGCTGGATGGATATAGCCATGTGTGTGATGGAAATAAACAAAAATTAATATCTGTATGTATATACTGTATAATAAAATTATGAAGTCGTTGCTAACAGATGCAGAAAGTCTACTGGGTGAAGCGAGGTCTCGTACTAGTGTGGTCGCTGGAAGCATAGATGAGTTCAGTGATTGATGTCAGTACAGAAGTGTAGGACTGCCTTCAGAGGAGGTACAGACTGGATTTCCCACCCTATACAAAGCCTGGGGGGAGTCAGGGAACATTCCAGACTGTTAACGTGGCACTCTCCACATTTTTTTTTTTTTTTTTTTGTCCTTTAAGGGAAGAGGGGGGGGGGGGTGAATAGGAAGTGCTTTAATAGGAAACTATCCCAGCCCAGCATTGGAAAGTGCTTTTATTTTTCTGCATATGCCATGTAATTTTAAGATTCCTGGTGATCACAATGGTTTGCATACATTTATTGAATAATTTGCTTTCTAATCTCTTCTATTTGTGGATTGCAGAATTTGGTGTTCTACTAATCACAAGTGGCTGAGTTGACCATAATGACCACATTGAGGTGGATCAGTGTAGCTGTGGGCTTTAAAGACTCAGCCCATCCAGAAGTGATTTTCTGTATGTGTGAAGCCTTCTGAACGGGTCATCCAATGACTTCTTGAATACTCAAATTGCGAGATTGTTCTTGTCCACTTCCAATCTACCTTTGCATGAGCGGAAGCATTTGCTCGTCCTGTTGCATTGTCCATAATATCATTTATCAAATGCATTTTAAAAAAATCCAATAGGTAGAGTGATATGAACAGCCGGGAACTCCCGTGCTGAGATCATATTCAACCCCTCTGAGATGTATAAGAAATGGTCACGTGTTTTAAATGTAGAAAAGACTAAAATATAATACACTTGTGTTATCTGACCTATTAAGTTTACAGTAATTAGACCTAAAATGCAGTTCTACCTTTCATTTTACATGAAATACAAAATGGCTCCACCCAAAACTGACAATTCAGCTATGGGTGGATGTTGATCATCTCATATAAGGTGGGCACTCCATGGGGCAAGACCTGCCTACCAGAGTTATACTCCTTACATCTACAATTTCCAAGAGTTATAAGTAGATAGACTCTGTTGGGTTTAATCCCAGCATGAGCTTGCCCTTTAAGTCTGAGAACAATGAGACAAGTTTGGACAAAACTCATGGCTTCTCAGCTGCAGAACTGCCATGCTGTCAGGTCCCAGCATGTACTGTTAGCTTTTTTGAGAATGTTTGCTGGTCGGGATAGATTCATCAACACTGCGCTGATCCAGCTGAACCACACCACACACCAGCTGCTGCATTGTAATTTATATTGGAGTGAATGGACTGTTAGTCATTAGTGTCATATAAATTAAATTTTTTTTACAACTTGGGCACCTTTTAATACTGGTACGAGCTAAAAGTCGCATGACTTGAAGCAATGCCTGTGCAATCTTGAGGTCTATGGACCTCGAGTCGCATCAAAGTCAGACCAAAGTAATACAGGGACTACTTTGAAGTTGCACAGATATGAACGGTACTCATTGGAAAACATGGGGTACGGCTTGTCCTGCAAATTTGCAGGACAAGTCGCAGAAGTGTGAAAGGGGCTCTTTTTCCAATGTTTCTATTTTCATTCTTTCCCTGATTCAATTCCTGTTTTATCCTCATTTGCCTGTAAAAGATGTCAGTTGAGTTTGTCATTTTTCAGACAGGTGTCCATATACTGATTTCCCTAGCATTACATAATTTTCATTTAACAGTTAGTAAAGAGTAGTACATTTTAAAGCTGAACTAAACTCAATTTAATGGTTTAAAAAAAAAATGCATTCCTGGAAAGGTGTCACATTTGCTTGTGCTTTCAACCAAACTGTCAAATCAACAAACGGCTGGCGTCATAACTGATCCCATGTGTAAAACACCATGGCAGTTGCAAATCGGAGGCAAAGATTGCAGCTTTCATGGCTAAAAAGGATAGGGGGGGTTTAGTTCCAATTTTAAAGGTAACTAATAAAGTGCAAGCAGGCAGCTTTTTATTGCAGAACAGGCATGCAGTGGTTTTTTTTCTGCAATACCAAACACCTCCCTGCTTGCAGTCTCCTATTGAATGCACACTGAGCTGTGCATCTCAGCATGGATTCCTGGCTCACTCGAGCTGTGCTGGAATGATGGACTGTTGTGCGCATGCATGGGCTGACCTCATTCCGCTACCGACTAATCAAGCAGCCAGAAATAGCCAGGGAGAAGATGACAGCAGCTGGCAAGGAATTTAACCTCCACATCATTGTAATGAGGGGTGTAAGGTTGTTGGTTCTTTAGCTCTCGTAGTAGATGCTTTTGCCAGTGATTCAAACCAGTCAGGAACTATATTTTAGGGCATGGTAGCCCATTTTTATTAAAAAGGCAAATGAAAGTCCATAACATAACGGTTTCCCACGCAGGGGTTCTTCTCCAGCAAATGCACACAACGGAAAATGCTCTTCTGCTCTTTATCTTGGTCACACAGACCACTGGATCCTTCAGTGTGGGCGGCTTTCCTTTAGCGCTCACAGCTCTGCTCTGGCCTTAGTCCTCAGGCCGTTTCACTGCCTCTTGCAGTCACACATGTTCTGGCTGACTCCTGCAGTCCCTCTGACTCCTGAAAAACCTCCTGTCTCTTGATGTGGAGCAGTCTCCAACTGGGAGCCCTGAGGTATTCCCATAAACTCATTAGGGCTCACCTGAGCACACACCCTGCTGGTCATCTACAAAATATGGACACAGGGTTGGAGATCCCATCCCACCCAAGACACTGTGACATCTCCAAACTACAGAGCCCCATGCTGGAATACCAAAACCTGGAGAAAGCTGTAAAAGCGGTTTTCTCCAGTCCACATCCTATGCTCTGTAGTCTTGCACCAAGCAAATGTGCACACCCTGTGTCCCCCAAACTTCCAATTTTACAGTGACAGCATCTCCTACTTTCAAAGGGAGTAGAGCTGGCCATACAGGAGTAGGTGGAAGCTAATCAACTGAACTGTCAGGAAAAAGGCGGTTTGCACCATGGCAACAGCAGAGCAAATCAAGGCTACAATGACTGCTTCCCTGACCACAAATTATGGGAGCATTTAGTTATGCTTTAAGGTTGACTTCTTTTTTTTTTTTTCTGAACCAAAGAAACCACGCGATTTCCCTATCCTAACTAAATGGTGTGGATGGGAAAATCTGTAGTGCCAGCTATAGTATTCCGACAGCTGGCTCTGATGGCTGTCAGAATACTCAGTGTCTTCCTCTGATTGGATGCAGGCGCTGTTCCTCAGAATTTTCCGTTCAAGTTTATTGAAAACTCAACTTTTGTTGGGTAATGTAGGGCCACCCATAGAATTAAATTTTAGCCAATTCAGTAGAAATCAAGTGAAATTGGATCCTTGGATGCTGAACTTCACTGTAGCAACCCATTGTGGGACTTAACTTAAAAGAACAAATATCATTCAGTTTATGCAAAAATCTGATATTAACTGTTCAGTGTCCAATTTGGATTTTTTTTTTTTTTTTTTTTTTTTTTTTTTTGTCCAAGGTAGAGATATGGACACAGACTGCTGAGCCACAGTCATCTGTCCGCAAATAGTCCTCGGCACAAGTGAAGGGAGCTCCTGTCCTTGTAAGGATATTAGCAGAGAGAGGAAAAAGATGGCCAAGCCCATAAGGATTATTAATTCATATTAAGTGCTTCCTCTGTTCAATTGTATGCTTGATTTTTGTCAGGCAGAGTATAAAGTACATAAAAACCCAAAACTTTCTTTTCTAAAGCCCTGGTGCCCAACCTGCAGCCTGAGGGCCACATGTAGCCCCCCTTTTGGTACTTCTTGTGGAGACCCTTTTAATCTCCAGCAGCCAGAGAGAAGCATTCCTTTTGTAAAGAGGCTATAATAACTTTGTTCTCTAGCAGTCCCATGTAGCATGTCCCCAGTCTCTATCTCCTGTCGTGTGCCTTCAGGCTCCAACCACCCATGTTACTTGTCTGCAGTCTGATCCATATCCTCTACTATGTATGAAGGCTGTAATAGTCTTCTGTCATATACTGAACATTATGTGTGCCCATTTGGAATTGTCAGGAGTTACAGTTGAGGCCTTCTACACCTTGTAAGTTGACAACCTCTGATCTAAGGTATATCTTTAAATAAAATATATCTAAAGTCAAGATTTCCCTTCACATTCTGGCCTGTAGGCTCTTCGGGAAGTGAGAGAAGTCCTGTCTTAGAGTTTCCACGATAGCTAGTGTCCCAGTTAGATTTCCCCTCTATGGCTAATCAAAATTTTGGATTTACCCCGCTTTCTTTTTAAGATCGCGTTGGTATTAAGGACCACAGATGAGTCCTTTTTTTTTTTTTTTTTTTTTTTTTTTTTCGTTCAACCAGCGGGACAGATGGAACTCTTTCTACCGTCTCTTTGTATTCTGACAGCGGGGAGACTTTCCAACAATCAGAATACACTGATCAGCACTGCAATTTATAGCCTGCAGTACCGATCGAGTGAAAATTTTCCAACAGGGTGGTTGAACAGAAGTTGTACAGCAGATCGACTTCTGTTTAACCACAGTGGCCATGTATGGATCGAATTTTGTCCGGTCCCTGCTTAACCAAATTCTAATCCATGTATGGCCAGCTTTAGAGTGAATTTCTTAATGTGGACACAGACATCAATAACCTATCTAGATCTAAGGGCTGTTCACACACTGCATCGGGATGTGCTTTGCAACCTTGTGCGGCACTGCCCCAAAGCAAAGACAAGATAATTACCTTGTTTTCTACGAAGTCAATTCACACCACTGCAAAGCTCTGAAAAAAAGTACTACAGCCTGGAAGCCAATAGCATCACCTACAAACTCCCATCCTACAACTGCAGCCCTTAAAAGGCTATGCAAATAAATACGTTCTGAAAGTCAGTATTTGCATATTTCTAGACCTAACCCCAAGGTGACTATTCTGGAGCTTTGCAGTTGGTTGCTCAGGCACTAAGCACTGCATTGTGGAAGGCAGAGAGGAGTGTTACCTTTGCCCCATACCTGTAAACACCAGATTTTTTTTTTTTTTTCTTCTCCAGGCTAAAGTGGCAGACCATGGTGGCTGAGAGTATTGGCAGTGTGAATGGTGACCACCTTCCAGTAGTCTCTAGCTAATTAATTGAGCCTTCTTACAAAGCAGAAGCATAACTTTTAATTCCTTTTTAAGAAGTAAAGTCTCTTTGAGATCCTGTTCAACTTTATTCAATGCAGTTTTGGTCCATTGCAGGAAAATGTTTGATAAGATTGACAGCAATAATGATACCTATGTCACGGCGGCTGAACTCCTGGCGTGGATTAAGTTTGTACACGGGCGCTTTGTCTCAGAAGATGTAGCTAAACAAATGGCGATGGTTGATAAGAACCGGGACAGCTCTGTGTCTTGGGAGGAGTACTACAATCACACCTACTCCCATCTAATAGGTGAGACTTTTTTCCTATTTCTTCTAATGTGACCCTTCTTTCTTCTCCAGGAAAATAGTTGATAAAATCGACAGAGACAAGGATGGTTTTATTACCAACCAGGAGCTGAAGGATTGGATCGCGCATGCCCAGAACCGTTATATCTATGAGAACGTTAATAAGCACTGGAGGGATTATGACAAAAACAAAGATGATAAGATCAGTTGGGAAGAATACAAGAATACCACCTATGGGTATGCCGCAGGTAAAGGAATGATAGGCAATGCCTGTGCCATTCTCTCGCCTTTAAAACTGCCCTTGCTTATTGATGGTTGTAGAAAGTAGCCATGATCAGGAAGACTGATTTGCATGACTTGTGCTTCTCTATTGGATGAATGGACTGTCACTCAAGCTAGTGCTGTTACAACCTGCTTGGCTGTTCCACTTGGACTTGAAAGCTGCTTGCAATATTAAAATGATGCTCGTAATTCTTCTGCTCTTTTTTCCCATCATATTCCCTAACTTTTCTCAGATATGCTCTTTAGTGTGACCATGAATATTTATACTATGCCATTACAGTTATTGCACTAAATACATATGTATGTTGTTCTAATATCTGAGATGACCAGGGACTTTTTGGTCAAATAACTGGAAGAAATATTAATATAGGCAAAGAACTCGCTGTTATGGCTGTTCTTTGTTCAGTATAATACTTCTATTGTCTCCAGCAGCTATACCTATTGACCCGGTTGGGTTTTCCAAGGGAACCTGTCCTAATCCTGTACCAAGATTGTACATCTAAGTTCATCCATGATGTCTGCACATTGGCTTCCTTGGCTCTTTTGGGTGCAGTTGGTGAAGGGTCTCATTCCAGGCTTTTGCTTTCATTCCCTTATTGGGCTTTTGTAAGGTGGAGAGGAAGTTTTCTCGTACAGAAACATCAGAGCTGAAACCTTTTCTGTAATTGTAATCTTGTCTAAGGAACAAACTAAAAACAAACATGGTACTAGGTCAGTGATGGCGAACCTTGGCACCCCAGATGTTTTGGAACTACATTTCCCATGATGCTCATCTACACTGCATAGTACATGAGCATTATGGGAACTGTAGTTCCACAACATCTGGGGTGCCAAGGTTCGCCATCGCTGTACTAGGTAATTGGCACTGTATCAACTGTATGTTGCCTCGGCTATCTACAATATACTGTGCTGTGTTCCAGTAGTGGGATGGGGACTTTCCATCTCACTCTTGAAACAAAATAGTTGGGCTGTGTGCCGCTCAGCCATTAGGGGAAGCTTTGTCTTCTGTGACCAAACACAAAGCGCTCACTGATTAGCTGCAGTGGAGATGCAGGCGGATGGCGTCATAATCTTTATTTAGAGCAAGTTTTTCATCAAAGGCTGAGCGGTACTTTTGTTTTGGGTGTGAGATGGGAAGTTCTTATTAAACTGCCAGAACCCAGCACTATATAATGTATGTAGCTGAGGCTACATATATCGTATTTATCGGCGTATAATACGCACTTTCTTCCCCTGAAAATAGGGGGGAAATCACGTGTGCATGTTATACGCCGACAGCGTACCTTGGAGGGGGACGAGTGCCGCTGGAATTCAGAGCCGTCATCTCCCCTCCACTCGGCTCTCATGTCACACACACAGTCCCGCCTCCACCACCGGAATTGGACCAGGGTTCTGTCTATCACGGGAGCTGGTCCAATGCCGATGGCAGAGGCGGGACTGTGTATGTGACTGCCCACTGTAAGCCAAGTAAACAGGAGATGACAGCTTGGTGATTTCCTATGAGAGACGGTGAGGCTTAATCAGGCAGCTGCATTGATGGGGAAGATGGTCGCAGATCAGGCTGCAGATGGGCGCAGATCAGGCTGCATTGATGCTCACTGACCATTATTTTGCTTCAAAGTGGTTTATTGCGTGTTATACGCAGATAAATACGGAAATTAATACAGCACACCTGTTAATGCAGCAGATAGGTTTGTGCCAAGATAGCCTAAATTGAACTATTATTTATTATTATACAGGATTTATATAACGCCAACAGTTTGTCCAGCGCTTTACAACATGAGGGCAGACAGTACAGTTTCAATACAGGAGGAATCAGAGGGCCCTGCTCGTTTTTAAAGCTTACAATCTAGATTTTAAAGACATTAAAAATGTAAATCGGCTTTAAAGCCCAACTGAGCTTTCACTTTAATTCAGATAAATACATTTTAGGTGCATTAAAAGAAAAGGTGTTCAAGTCTTTAGCTTGACTAGAAAACTGTCCTTTGCCAGCATGCGATACATAAAGGACCCTTTCTGGCTGTATGGAAGCAGTGGTCTCTATGCAGATGTCAAACGCTCCCTGCACTGCATGCTGGCAAAAGACAGGCATTTCTACTTGACCTGTGGCTGCTTTTTAGAATTAAAAACCATAAGACTTTGCACACATTTTGTTTGAATCTGAAATGTATTTGCCTGATTTAAACTCAAGTTTAGTTGGGCTTCAAAACCTCTGCAGATTCCTGAACTTTCAAGTATGAGTTTACTTGTACAAGATGTCCATTCCCATCCCACAATAAAGTGTTTAATACCAGAGCAGGCCCGAGAACTGTTGGGTCTGGGTAAAGTGGGAGTATACAAATACTGGCTTTCAGAATGTCTGTACAGTGGAACTTCGGTTTGCGGTTAACGAGCGTTTCGCAAAACGAGCACTGTATTTCTAAAGATCCTAACTTGGTTTGCAAGGGGTGCCGGAGCCAAAGAGTGGCAATCGTTGGCATTCGGAAATGCACGGAAAGGCCCGAGGACAGTTCGGCAAACCTCGGAAAGGCTCGTGAACGGAGTCTTTCCAAGGTTTGCCGAAGTGTGCTTGTGCTTTTCGGCCGTTTCTGAGGCTATCCGGCGCCCCCCCACCTCTGGCCACATGTGGTATTGCATCCCATTGAAGTCAATGCGGAACAAATTTATTTTCTTTCCATTGACTTCAATTGGAAAACTCGCTTTTAATATGCGAGTACTTTTGGATTACGAGCATAGTCCTGGAACAGATTATGCTCGTAATTTGAGGTTCCACTGTGATTGCATAGGAAATGATTGAGGGTCTGACAGCTCTGGCTGGGATGTGGGGGGTTCTTTTACCAAATGGGGATTGTTAGATACAATGCTATGTTTATCTTCAATCCTTTACTTCTGATGCAGGTTAGGTTTAAAAGTTGTGGTGTTAAGTCACTTACATTCTAATGCTAGCCATGCTCAAGATTGCCATGAGCAGCCAATAAGCAGGGCTGCTCTGTTTAGAGTTACTCCATCCACCACCTTGTAGTGTGTAATCCTTCAACTGTCACCTCCACCATAAGCAAAGTGCTCGCTTACCAGCTTGTACAGACCTCCCATCACAGAAGGTCAGTGACACTTGTGGCTCTAAACCCAGCCAGAGCTTTTAACCATCCAAGGAAGCTCTTTGGGCATATGGAGCCACCATCTGGGTGACGTTATCACAGAAGATCCCCAAAATACAAAAGGCTCGCCATAATGGTGACGTTACCAAATACTATGACGAGCCTTTTGTATTTTGGGGATCTCCTGTGATAACGTCACCCAGATGGTGGCTCCATATGCCCAAAGAGGTTCCTTGGATGGTTAAAAGCTCTGGCTGGGTTTAGAGCCACAAGTGTTACTGACCTTCTGTGATGGGAGGTCTGTACAAGCTGGTAAGCGAGCACAATGCTTATGGTGGAGGTGGTTGTTGAAAGATCACTCGCCACAAGGTGGTGGATGGTGCCAATATTGTACGGTTAAAAGTCCAAAAGTGGTGAAAAAAGTTTTTCACTGTTTGAAATATTTATATATAATTCTATCATTAGTGCAACTCTATATGAATGTATGACTTGGGACTGTGCTATATCTCACAGAGTTTTTTTTGTCGCTTTTTTTGATGTTTTTTGTATTTAATTTAAACTCTTAGCGCAGTTTTTACCTTGCTTGGTACCTAATAAAGTGGCCAGTGAGTGTATGTCACCACATCTATATGATATATGCATGTTTTAATAGTATTGGATGCAGCATGTAAAGTAGTATTGTGATAACACGTGAATTGATATAAGTTAGACATAATAACTTAAAGGGGTAGCACTGTGGGTAGTGTTCTCATTTGATTAGCAGCACTGTTCTGGATTCAGGCTAGGTTCACACATAGGTGATAGTTGGCAATTCCTGTACGGGTTCTTGCATCGTATGTCACTTGCAGGCGGTTCACACTTCCCTCTGCGAACCACTGCCGGTGTCAATAGAAAGGTAATGAAACCCCAGTTCGTTTCCCAGGTTGCAGTGCGAACTGTCAAATGGTACAAGAATGGGTTTCCATAGGTGTAAACATGCAATCCAAATCCAGTGCAAACCAAAAAAAGGTAGTGCACCATCTTGGTGCGAATGCGATGCAACTTCAGCCATACAGTTTGGTTGAATTAGCATCGCACAGACATCATATAGCGATGCGGTGCGAATCACATGCGATGTCTGTTTCCCACCAGTGTGAACCCAGCCTCAGTCTGATTTTTTTTTTTTTTTTTTTTTTTTTTTTTTTTTTTTCTAATCATGATCGTAATTTTTGTTTTGTTTGGTTCAGATGAAGAACCATTTTACGATGTTCCTGACAAGGAAAGATACAGAAATATGATGAAACGGGATGAACGCAGATTTAAGCAAGCAGATAAAGATGGCGATCTGATTGCCACCCGGGATGAATTCACTGCATTCCTGCATCCAGAAGAGTTTGACTACATGAAGGATATTGTGATCACAGTGAGTACCTTGTGGATAGGGCTTGTTTAGGTTTCCAAAAGGAAACACGCATTTAAATTCTTAATCCATTTACATTAGTAGAGTCATTCATCTCTTTTCTGCACTCTCAAATTCTCTACTCCTACAATGCATGAGACTACTTTCTGTCAATTGCTGCACTGCTAGTGAGGGCCTGCAGCCTAACATTAGCTCAGCATTTCTGCTTGGTAGATTTGATTTAATAATTGGGCTTCATTGGAGATATTACATGGAGGAGTATAAGCATAATAATCTATTCCAACCAAGATCTTGGACATAATCTTTGACTTTCTTAATGTTCTATATCTTCTGTCTTTGCAGGAGACCATTGAGGACATAGATAAAAATGGAGATATGTTAGTAGATGTTAATGAATACATAGGTAAGTTGGAACATTTCCTTGCCTGACATTAATCTTTTAATATGGCTTTTAGGGGGGGGGGGGGGGTCATCATTTACAGCTGCATACTCCAGGATCTTACTTTTATGTATTTCACATTACATATGAAGTTCCTCTGTGCATTTTTGATGGACTGGCAACTCAAGCAGAGCGCCTCACTGATCATTATGTTATCTATCTCACTGTAGCAATAAATTTTGTCGGTTATAACTTTTTCATATTGTCTTGCAAAAATGGTTTTACTTTTTTAAACATTCCATAGATAAAAAGAAATTGGCAAAACTCAACAATATGCACTTTTTTGTACTTTGATCAGTGTTTGTTTCAAAAGAATATTACTAGATAGCAGTGGCGGCCCCATCAATGCGTCCGGCCCCCTGATCTACATACAGCGCCGGACTATGGATTCCAATGGAGGTGGGGGGGGTTGTGTGGTTTTTAAAGGGCGTGATTAGAGCCAGAGGCTCTAATGGGCTTCAAAAAAAGGGTGGGCTTGGGGCACAGGGCACTGCGCCCCGATCCCACCCAGTTGTGTGACAATAGCAAATGAATATTCGCTATTTTCACACAAAATCTCCTCCCTCGCCAATTGGGAAGTGGGATCGTGAGACCCGTTTCCCGATTGAGAAGAGAGGAGACACATGGCAAAAGTCGCCGTGCTGGAGATGAGGACAACGGAGCCGCTGCCCGCCACCTAGCTCGGGTCGCCGTGCTGGAGCAGAGGACACCAGAGCAGCTGCCCGTGACCTAGACAGGGGGAAGTGCCCAACTGACCGACAGGCGGGGGGGAGATTGTTTGCCCCCCCCCCCCCCCCCCAAAAACGAACACACCAGCCGCCACTGCTAGATAAGTACATTTTAGTCTATAATTCTTGCATTTAAAATAACACTAAAATTATGATTTTGGTAGCGAGCAGTGCAAAGTTTTTGTTTTTTTTAAAGCAATAAGGGCTTTAAAAAAAATAAAAATAAAGTGGCTTAACGTAATGCTCAAGCCAATCAAGTTAAAAATATATATAAATCATGATTTAGCTATCTGTGCCCCCCCCCCCCTCCCCCCTTCACTTTCATGTTCTCACTGTGTATAGCAATGTAGTTGCCCTCCTAGGAGTGCTCCCAAAACTGACTACACAAGTATGTGCAGACACATACAGCTTGTACAAACATGCAGAGAATGCCCCTTAATATACAGCTTACAGTACAGTGCACCTGAGGGAGGTTCTGCCATGGTGGTGAAGTGGTGCATGCATAGTAGATTCACTCAGGACCGGCGCCGGCATAAGGCTGCTTAGGCAGCCACCTTCGGGTGCTAAGATGGGTGGAGGTAATTTCTGAATCCCCAGCCTCCTACTGGGTAATTGGACAGAGCCTCTGATAAGGGGGTAGCACCTGTACCAGGCCTGGGCAGCAATGGAATCATGTGAGCAGGAGAGGGGATTATTGGTGCAGCGGGGGGGCAGATGCTGGTTTTTCCTCCTCTCCCTCTTGCCAACTTTCAGCTGCTGCAAGGATTAACACGCAGGGGATTGGTTCCTGTAATTCCCCTCCCCCCTCCACACCAATCACCGATCCTCATGTACCATACTCTAACCCCTAGATGCCTGGGCACCCATGTGTGCTCCTCCCCATGGAGATTTTGTTTGCAAATGCTGTGCCACATCCATGAGCCAAGTGCCATGGTTGCAATCCAGTCCACTTCATTTGAATGGGTCATTAAGGTGATGTGGTTACATTTTTTGCCACAAATCATCTCAGCCGCAGCATATGTACAACCCTGAGCAGCTGCACACTATGGGCTGTTAAACCCATGGCTCAAGTGGCCGTTTTCTAACCACTTATCGGAAGATCTGTTTTTGGACCCCAGCATTTCTGATAGCTGCTGCATTTTTACATGGGAGATCCTGGCTGTCTTTTGACTACCAAGATTTACAGCGCGGAGGAGTGTAAGTGGGGCATGTCTTGTGTACTTCAAAGTATTTTTGGGCGTGTATAGCACACCCAATGCCCACAACTGGTTAATGACCCCTTTAGGCTCATTACTTTGTTCGGTGCATCTTAACTTTCCATATATTGTAAAAAAAAAAAATAATAATAATAATATGCTAATTGCATCCACTACAATTTTACTTTATTGTTTCTCCCCAGCGGACATGTACACTCCTGAAAACGACGAACCTGAGCCAGAATGGGTAAAGTCAGAGCGTCATCAATTTGCAGAGCATCGCGACTTGAATAAGGATGGCAAATTGGACCGATCAGAGATCGCCCATTGGATCCATCCTCATGAATACGATCACACAGACTTGGAGGCCAAACATCTCATCTATGAGTCCGATAAAGACCGGGTAACAAATTTTATTGGAAGATCGAAATTTAGAATTGTTTTTATTCAGTGGGGGTAGCACTGCATATTGGCATTCCCCCACCTCCTGGCCGACAGTAGCATCACTTCTCCTGTCAGCTTGGTATCAGAAGCGGCTAGCCAATGCTGCAGAGAAGGAAAGAGCTGGATAGAGGTGCAGGCTGTGATATCTCCCTCTGCCCCCAGCTTCTCCTTCCTGGCCTACGCACCCATGCCAATACTGTCCCCAAACCTTTTATCCCCTCCCCTCCTTCCATTGCCATGTGAAAAGGTGGGGGCTGCAAGAGCAGGAACAGCAGTGACCTCAGCACAGGTATACTGTTCCACTCACCACTTCCAATCCTACTGTAGCCTTACTGAGCTGGGCAGATTGTCACTTGGCAGCTGGCCAAGGTAAATTTGCAGCAATTGTAGTCCATACTTCCCATCTCTAGGGGATTACTGGAGGCATGTGTACAACCTCCCACCCCCACTGAATTTTTCTTTGGCCGGCTAACTAACCATGCGCCCAATTGGCATGCTGACTGCAGGAATGTCCACCAGAGCCGTTGCCCTTGAATTGTATGTTTAATTTCTCTACCATAAGCCGTCTCCAAAGGTGTTTTAGAGAATTCGGCAGTAAATCCAACTGGCCTCACAACCGCAGACCACGTGTAACCACATCAGCCCAGAACCTCCACATCCAGCATCTTCACCTCCAAGATTGTCTGTCTGAGACCAGCCACCCAGACAGTTGCTGCAACAATCGGTTTGCATAACCAAAGAATTTCTGCACAAACTGACAGAAACCGTCTCAGCGAGGCTCATCTGCATGCTCGTCGTCTTCATCGGAGTCTCGACCTGACTGCAGTTCGTCATCGTGACCGACTTGAGTGGGCAAATGCTCACATTCAATGGTGTCTGGCACTTTGGAGAGGTGTTCTCTTCACAAATGAATCCCGGTTTTACTGTACAGGGCAGATGGCAGACAGCATGTATGATGTTGTGGATCGAGTGGTCCATGGTGGCGGTGGGGTTATGGGATGGGCAGGCGTATGCTATGGGCAGCGAACACAGGTGTATTTTATTAATGGCATTTTGAATGCACAGAGATACCGTGACGAGATCCTGAGGCCCACTGTTGTGCTATTCATCCACGACCATCACCTCATGTTGCAGCATAATAATGCATGGCCCCATATTGCAAGGATCTGTACACAATTCCTGGGAGCTGAAAACATCCCAGTTCTTGCATGGCCAGCATACTCACCGGACATGTCACCCATTGAGCATGTTTGGGATGCTCTGGATCGGCGTATACGGCAGCTTGTTCCAGTTCCTGCCAATATCCAGCAACTTCGCACAGTCATTGAAGAGAAATGGACCAACATTTCACAGGCCACAATCAACAACCTGATCAATTCTATGCAAAGGAGATGTGCTGCACTGTGTGAGGCAAATGGTGGTCGCCCCAGATACTGACTGGTTTTTGGACCCCCCCCCCCAATACAGTAAAACTGCACATTTTAGAGTGGCCAGCCTAAGGCACACCTGTGCAATAATCATGCTGTCCAATCGGCATCTGTAAATGCCACACCTGTGAGGTGGATGGATTATCTTGGCAAAGAAGTGTTCACTAACACAGATTTAGACAGATTTGTGAACAATATTTGAGAGAAATGGGCCTTTTGTGTACATAGAAAAAGTCGTAGATCTTTGCGTTCAGCTCAAAATAAATAGTAGCAAACACAAAAGTGTTGCATTTATAATTTTGCTCAGTGTGTGTATATATTACATATACACGTTGATTTACTAAAGGCAAATAGAATGTGCATTTGCTCCAAAGCTTGAGAATTGAGGTAAAGCTTCACTTTGCAAAGAATACCCAATCATGTGCAAGGAAAATAGAACAGCATTTCTGTTTGCATGCGATTGGATGATCAGTCAGCAGAGCTTCCCCTGATTTACTAAGCTCTGAAGCAAGTGCAGCGTGCACAGTCTATTTTGCTTAGTAAATCAACCCCACTATATCCCTTCTGCTACTTACTGAACAAATCTCCTAAAGCACTGTCCCTTTTGGCCCTGTTGACCTTCTATTTGGTCACGGTACACAATGTCTGCTGCTATGAAACCATTGATTCTGTTTAAGCTGCAATTCCCATTCGCTGCTGCTTTTAACTTAATACATATTAATGCAAATGTATTAAACATTGCTACAGACTAGTATGATGTGAATGGGCTGGAAATAGGACCTACAGCACGGTGCACTCTGCAAAGCAGTTAAGCTTTGCTTGGTAAGGCCTGATTCACACCTATGGCTTTTTTTTTTTTTGCATTTTGCGGATTTGTACTACAGGACCTGTTCCATAGGAAACAATGTTAAATGGACTGTAGTGCAAATCTGCAAAATGCACTAAAAATGAATAGATGTGAATCAGGCCTTAAAGAGGAGTTCCACTGGTTAAGTTTATTCAAGTTAGCAGCTACAAAAAGTGTAGCTACTGACTTTTAATAAACAGACTTTTACCTGTTCCAGCGATGCGGCCGCCCGATGCCTCGCTCCTCTCCGCAGCACCGGCATTGTAAGTGTGGGCACCCGGCTGTGACAGCTTGCGGCTTCAGAGCCGGGCTCGCACTACGCATGCGCGAGTCGTGCTGCACTCTGTCAGTGGCTAGGCAATCTTCTGGGACCTGTGACGTGTCCCAAAAGGAGGTTGCAGGGAGGGAGGGGTCACCTAGGGGGAGAGGAGTCGCCTAGGTTGCCAGAAGATGGAAGGAGTAAGTGGGACAGAAAGTGCCTCTCAAAACCAGGTATTCGCTGCCCCCAAAAAACTGACATGCCAATTGTGGCATGTAAGGGGGGTGAGGAGTACTTAAAGCAGAAGTTCAACTTTTGGGTGGAACTCCGCTTTAATGTTTTCAAACTATCTTAGATCACCACCTGCTGACTAGAACTGTTAATAAGAAATTCTTTAAATTATGATGCATTTCATGTTTGTGTGCTGAGCACAATTAGTAATTTAAATATGTTCAAATACATTTATGTTTCCTTTTTAGGGCTTGTTTACAAAATGAGTGGATTGCATTTCAGCTCTCGGCAGGCATTGCCAGCGTTGTCAGGAAGGTTGCAGTGCGACTCCATACACTTGTATGAGTTGCATTTTGCAAGTGGTACTGCATGCCGAGCGTGACGGGGAGGAGGGGGTATAATTCTTTCCACAAAGTAAAACATCACAGCTGCGGCAAATATACAACCCTGTCCAGCCCTCATGCAGCTTAAGGGTAGGGGCAGTAAGCGTGGCTCAACCACCTGCTTCATTAAAGTGGAAAGTTGGGTAATATTTAACTTTTTTTTTTTCCCCTGGCTGCTGCAGGTGTTCCACACTTCTGGTTGTATAGAATACCTGCACCCCCCCCCCCCTTACATGCTGTACCTGCAAGAAGTGCTCAGGAGCAGCATTATGGCAGCATTTAAACACACGGGCTACTGCAGAGAAATCTTTTGCCTCTTCTATTCACAGCTATTGCTTCTTTGTTTTGACCTTGTAGTGACAGGTTCCCTTTTAAAGGCATTGGGCTCAAACCAGATAAACATCTGTCTTTATTTTATTATATAGTTTATTAATGTTTTTTTGTTTTCTTTTCAGGATGATAAACTAACCAAAAAGGAGATTTTGGACAACTGGAACATGTTTGTCGGCAGTCAAGCAACTAACTACGGTGAAGATTTGACAAGGCGGCATGATGAATTTTGATGGACGTCTGTCTGTTTGCTCCTGGTTGAGCTTACACCGCCTCAGCACATTGCTGATGTCTTAGAGACTGGATTCCAGTTGTGGCAACGGGGACCTCGGGACAAGGGGGCTAAATCTCTTGTTATTGATAAAAACAAAAAACAAAAAAAAAAACAAAACTTGTCCGATGCTCAGAAAGCCATTTTGAAGCCGTCTACAACTATATTGTATGTGATCTGAGATGAATAGGTTTAACAGACTTGTTTGGGATATTGGACAGAGCAGTCAATACCACTTTAAAACTTGTTAGATGTTGCAGGTTGTGGTTTATGATTTATATCCGCTGACCACAGTATTGTGCATTTGGTTAAACAAATGACTTTTTATATTACTGGTCCTTTGGCATTTTGAGCTGAGCATCCAAAATTCTCATACAATCACTAGTTCAATTCTGAGAGTCCTTCATTGAAAAGTCAATATTTAGCTTATGGGTGGACATGCAAGGGCTGAATCACTAAGTGGCATCTTATGCTTTTGAGAACCTACTCACACTAGTGTGTTGCAGCAACTCACCTCTTCTATAGGTTGGGGTGTCATTCACTGTGAAGGTCACGTCCAAAGTTATTGTACAATAGAGCACAACACACTGCAATGCACAGATTAAGTGTTGCCAAAAAAGGTCATGCAACTCTAAAAGGCTGGCAAAAGTTCTACCCACTTTTTTTGAAGCCCAAATTAAGGACCGTCCTTAGGCTTTATTTTTCTTTAAATGTGACAAACTTGCTGCATCATCTTATAAACCAATTTAATTCTGGTGAGTAAACATTCTTGCAAATACATTAATTTATGATGATTTCATTTTGTCACTTTTGCGTTTTTATGACAAACACTTCCATTATTTTGCTTTACAAACGCATACTTCCCACTACCAAAGAGTTTTTTAACCACCCAAATAAGACTGCGCTTCCATGTTTGGTTGTCACTCCACTGCAATTCTAAATGTTTAAAACATTGTGAACCATCTGAACAAATAAAAATAAAATGTTTCCATTTTTACTTGATTGGTGTCAAAGATGCAGCTTTGGGCTACAAAGGGAAATTCAGGAAAAACAAACTTAAAAAAAAAAGTTTGAAATTTTGCTTTTCACATGTACTGTTGGCAAAAACACTTGCAGGCATTCCTTGCCACAATCATGGGCCTTTGTGGCTATAAGACCCTTTCACTCTGGGGCAGTTTTCAGGCGCTTTAGCACCTGAAAACCGCCTGCCCCATCACTGCAGTGTGACTTTTCACACTCAGGCGGTGCGCTGGGTTGGGAGCACTGCATTTAGCGTTCCCAAAACTGATGTTTTTAACCCTTTTTTTTTTGGGGGGGGGGGTTAAAAGGACCACTAAAGCGCTAACGACGGGCGCTGTCAGTGTAAAATGGCTCTTACAACCACCAGTCTTCTGGGAAGAATTTGCACAAGATTTGAGTGTCTATGGGAGTTTGTGCCCATAATGCCAAAAATGTATTGTTGACGTAAGGTACTGATATGGATAAGAAAGGAACACAAGGGGGCACCAACTGAGTGCAGCATCAATGGGTTTATCGTAATAAAGACATTGATGCTGCACTTGGCTGGTGCTCCCTTGTGTTCCTCCCCTCTTTTTTTTTTTTTTTTTTTTTTTGAAATTTCATAGATTTATTCTTGTCTCAGGTGGAGCTGCCTACTGAAGTACAACCCTTCCTATGGGATTTTTATTAACTACCTATGCTACACAAGCATAGCTTCACATTTATCTAGGGGGTAAGAAGCTTACACATGTGGATGGTGCATTAGCATTTGTTTGCACCACAATTGCAATTGTTGTCTTTACCTATATAGATAAGAAAGTCATAAAGAATTTATATTGCAGCTTAGATGTGGTTACATAAGGTTTATAGACTTTTTTTTTTTTTTTTTTTTTTTTTTTCCCATTTGGTGATCTGGCTAATAGCACACTTTGTCTAAAGCTGGCCATACACTTCGTTTTTTTTAGAATCCACTTGTGTTAGCTGCCTTCACACAGCTTCAAGCCAGATGCAAAGGGAAAAAAAAAAGCGGCTCAGCATGCAGGATGGGTGCCAGTGCCCACTGAGTGAGGGCCAGTTCACACCACATGCAGTCCCGTGCGTATTATTTATTTATTTTTTTTTCTACCAAAAAAAAAAAATGGAAAGTAGATTATATGGTTTTCAATGGCTTAGTTCACAATAGTGCTTACCGTTCCCGGGGGGGAAAAAAAGTAGAATATGCTGCATTTTTTTTTTTTTTTTTTTCCTGCACTGGAATGTTGTAAAATACACCTAAAATGTATCAAACACACTTGAACATACATGTCCTTATTGAACCACTAGCCGACCTGCTCACGCAGATGTACTGCAGCAGGTCGGCTCTCCTTTGCGAATCGCCTTACCAGGTCGGCTCTCCTTTGCGAATCGGGTGGCTTGCGCAGTTGCCAAGAGCACGCCCTTGCTGTGGGAGCGTGCCTGCGGGTCGGGCAAACCCTGTTTGCCAGAGGCCCATGATCACCTATTAGAGGTAGAACGGGAAACGGCCTTTGTAAACAAGGCAATTCCCGTTCTGATAGGGGACATGTCAGATCTACTGCTCCCAGTGATCTGTCATGTCCCTGGCAGCCCATTTCTCCCCCCCCCCCCTACAGTTAGAACACACTTAACCCCTTGATCGCCCCCTATTGTTAATCCCTTCCCTGCCAGTGACATTTATACAGTAATCCGTGCTATTTATAGCACTGATCGCTGTATAAATGTCAATGGTCACAAAAAAGTACAGGAGTTACATCATCAGTGCCCGAAGCAAGATGTCTGACTCTGAAGAAGAGGACCTTGCACCTATTGTTCTATTCACCCTTACCACCGCTTTCCCCTTACCCAGCCCTTGTTATGCCCACCCTGCTCCCTCTTTCTTACCTCTCAGGGAACAGAGATCCAAGCATTCTTTCCAGCACCAAGCTTGCCTTCCAACCCATGAAAAACCTGTCTATAGAAATCTGAAAACCGCAAAAAGACAACATGCTTTCATACATATTGCTTGGGAGCCTCACTAAATGATATTCATTAAATTGGTTTCTGCCACCTCCCAAACTACTCCCTCTTATGGTGCCCATACACTAGATGAAAAATCGTTTGAAAGTCTGTCATTAGTACAGTTAGTTCGTTTTTCATCCAGTTAATGGGCACAAATCAATTGTGACGTTTGAGCCACAAAATAAATCCAAGGGAAAAGTTAGGAAACTTCTGCTCAACAGGTGATAAATTGAAAGGTTAATGTATTTCTCGCCCATTAAAAATTGAACTGTTGGTAATGCGCATATGTGACCCAGAAGCAAAAGTAGGATTTTTATAACAGCTTACCTGTGAAATCCTTTTCTTGGAGTACATCACAGGACACAGAGCCATAGTAATAACTAAATGGTATATAGGCCACCTTCAGGTGATGGACACTGACACACCCAATACAGGAAGTACATCCCCTATATAACCCCTCCCCTTACCAGGAGTACCTCATTTTTGTAGCAAAGCAATATACACAAATCCCAAAAGAGGGGAGGGACCTCTGTGTCCTTGGATGTATTCCAAGAAAAGGATTTTATAGGTAAGCTGTTATAAAAATCCTATTTTCTCCAAGCGTCTTCCAGGACAGCCCATGAGACCTTGGGCTCCTCCTACCACGACAGGAAACACGTTACCCCCACCAGATAAACGGGCGGTCCTCCAGGCCCCATGTCAGTTATTTGTGTTTCCTCCGGACGGGAGGTAACATGTTCCTGGAACCTGCTCACCTAGGTCTCATGAGCAGGGGCTTTGTATGGCTATTTTGGGGGCATATTACTAACCTTCTCCTCTGCCAGAAGCAACATCACCGCTGGGGAAGTTGGCTGTGCTGCTGTTCCTTGTCCTCAGTGCCTGAAGAGGGCCAGGACTGGTGTGTTGTCGGGCCCCAAGCGCGGCGCATTGCACTAAAAGCTTAGCTGAGCGGCGGTGTCCTTTCCCTGCTGACAGCATGGCTGATCTATGCAGGTAATAGAGGAAGCCGCGGCGCTCGAGGGGATGGAGCTACTGCGCTCCAAGCTGGCCCACAGGAAGTGCATGGAGAGGGTTCCTTTCAGGGCATATGACGTCATCATCGGGCGCCGGAGACACGGTTCCAGTCTCCATAAACAGCGCGAACATGGAACGCTGGCTGCTGGTGTTCTCTTGGTGTAAAGCAGCCAGGCTGTGGACGACTAAGAGGTGCAGGATGGATCTTTCAGCAGTACCTGCACAGGCAGCGGATGCGGTTCCCAACACCTCATAGGTAAGCCTGGGGTGTTTTGTCACCAGCTTGCTATCCCTGTGAGTGTTCCCTCCCCCCTCTGTAGTAGTGGGTGTAAGGGGACACATTTCCTCCCTCCTGCACATGGTGTTACGGAGTGATTGGGTTGCTTTTAATTACATTGTGGGTCATTTATTTTGTCTTGCAGACCAAGACTCAGGACAAGGCCCAAGCGCAGCCACAAAAAAGAAACGTGCGGTTTGTGCAAACAAATTGAGCTCCTCATGGAGTAAAGCAGTTTGTCGCACCTGTATTTTCTGTCAGAGATGAGCTTACATCTACCTTCAGCTCATTTAAAACACTAATTGACAAGCTTCAGACGCCAGCTGAGGGTCCGTCCTCAATTAGAGCTTCAGTCAGTAGCACTCCACAGCAGGTGGAGAGTGAAGACTCTGAAGCTGAAGTCAGATCTACCCGTTCTTCTCCGGAAGAATCAGGGTCAGATAGGGAGCCTAGGGAAAGAGAATCCACAAGGGGCTCAAGGTTTAAGTTATCTTTAGAGGATGTGGATGACTTATTTAAGGCTATCTATACTACTCTTGAATTAAAAGAGGAGGAGGCTCAATTATCTAAACATGATCTTATGTATAAGGGTTTGCATAAGAAGAAATCTAGAGTTTTTCCAGTACATAGTTCCCTGATTGATACTATCAAACTGGAGTGGGAGAATCCAGAGAGAAAACCTTTCTTTTCTGGTAACCTAAAAAGGAGGTTTCCTTTTGAAGAGGACTCAGCGCAGCCATGGAACAAGAATCCTAAGTTGGACGCACCTCTTTCAAAGGTTTCAAAAAACTCGGACCTAGCGTTTGATGATATGGGCGCGCTTAGGGATCGGATGGACAAAAGAGGGGATATCCTGGGATTCTGCTATTGGGAATCTCAAACCCACTCTGGCCTCCACATGTGTAGCCAGAAATCTGGAGGTATGGTTGACTCAGATTCAAACACATTTGTCGGCTGGTACTTCTAGAGAGCAGATTTTGAAGTCCTTCCCTCCTGTTTAGGACTGTAGAATTTTTGACTGATTCTTCCGCTGAGTCAGCAAGAATGACAGCCAGGACTTCGGCCTTAGTAAATTTGGCCAGAAGAAGCCTATGGCTTAAAACCTGGTCAGGTGATTCAGCCTCCAAGTTGTGCCTTTGTGGTCTTCCCCTTACAGGTGATCATCTTTTTGGCCCAGGACTGCAGGAGGCATTGGAACGCACAGCTAATAGGAAAAAGGCGTTTCCAGAGAAAAAGAAAAACCTGACAGCCAGAAAGGTTTTTTTGTGGCCAAGGTAGGTAGCAAGGTCCTAAAGAAAAGGACAACAGGCCCAAAAAGCATCGGACGGGGCACAAAGGCAGAGGTAAAGGGGGAGTCTTGTTTAATCCTCCTCAACAACACGCCAAGCCAGTGACTCGGGTCCCCCAGTGGGAGGAAGATTGAGGTCCTTTCTCCCACAATGGGTGGCAGTCACCTCAAGTCCGTTCATGCTGGACCTAGTGACCAATGGGTACAGGCTGGAGTTTTCTTGCCAACCACCGGAGCGGTTTTTGGTCACCTCTTCTCCCCGAGATCGAGAGAAAGCAAAGGCTCTGGGTCTCCAAATTGGAGACTTACTAGATCAAAAAGTCCTGACCCCTGTTCCCCGGCCAGACCAGGGCAAGGGGTTTCATCCCCATATATTTGTCATCAAAAAACCATCAGGAAAGTATCGGCTTATCCTGAACCTCCAGTCTTTAAATCGTTCAATCAGGTACAAGCATTTCTGTATGGAGATGGTATTAACGATCAAAAATCTGCTTTACCCAAACTGCTTCATTCTTGAGAATTGAGAACTGAGATTCTTGAGATTAGCAGTCAAGATGGGAACAGAGACTCGGCAGTTTGTTTTAAGCCCTCCCCTTCGGTCTGTCCTCAGCCCCATGCATTTTTACAAAGGTGTTGGGAGAGGTGCTGGCTCCGCTAAGGTTAAAGGCGATAACTATTATCCCTTACCTGGATGACCTCCTTGTAGTGGCAGAATCATACCAGAGGATGTTAGCGGATCTCCAGACGGTGCAAGACTTCCTACAGTCCCTAGGATGATTGATAAAGAGGTCTCCCATGGTCCATTCCTATATCCCAGAGAATCACTACGGATGTGAGTTCCGGGGGATGGGGAGCTCATCTCAGCAATGCAGTGGCACAAGGAGAGTGTACTTCGAGGGAAGCAAGTGCTTCATCCAATCAGAGAGAGCTGCTTCCAGTTCTGGGAGCCCTGCAGGCATTTCACACAGAAATCAAGGGTCACAATCTCCAAATTCTTTCCGACAATATCGCGACAGTCGCATACCTCAACAAACAGGGAGGCATGAGAAGCCGGATACTTCAATCTATTGCCCAGGAGATTTTATCTTGGGCAGAAGGGAACCTGGCTTCAATTTCAGCCGTGCACCTGAAGGGGACACAAAATTGTCTGGCAGATTATCTCAGCCGCTTCCGGGTAGATCGGGACAACTGGTCCCTTCATCCCGAAGTTTTTGCGGATCTCACCAACAGATAGGGATGTCCCAAAGTGGACCTGTTCACAAATCAGAACAACCACAAGACAGAGGGGTTCTTTTCCTTGAAACCAGCGGATCAATCATTGGGGATCGATGCTCTGGCGAATCCGTGGCCATTCGGCCTCTGTTACGCCTTCCCACCGATCAGACTTATTCCGGAGGTCCTCCGGAAGTTTCTTCTAGAAGAAACGGATCTCACCCTAATCGCCCCTTTCTGGCCCAAGAGGCCATGGTTTTCCCTGCTTCAGACTCTGGTCTCGGAGTCTCCACTGAGTCTTCCGAAGAGAGAAGACTTACTATCGCAGGGTCCAGTGTCACAACCACAGGTGGTTTCCTTAACCACTTGCTTATCAGGCACTTATACCCCTCTCCTGTCCAGACCAATTTTCAGCTTTTAGCGCTGTCGCACTTTGACAATTGCGCGGTCATACAACACTGTACTCAAATGAAATTTTCTTTTGGTGGTATTTGTTCACCTCTGCGGTTTTTAGTTTTTAAAAAAATTGAAAGAGACCGAGTTAAAAAAAAAATATATATATATTTTTTTTTAATATTTTGTTAGAAAATTTTGCAAACAGGTAATTTTTCTCCTTCATTGATTTTCACTGATGAGGCGGCACTGATGGGCACCAATAGATGTCAGTGATGGCACCACTGGTGAGAATTGATAGGTGGCACTTGTGAACATTGATAGGCGGCACTGTGGGCACTGGCAGGTGGAACTGGCAGGCACAGATGAGGCATATGTGCCTCCTTCCTTTTCGGGACCGATGTCCCTTTAACATAAGCCAGTGATCGGCTTTTTTTTCTCCTCACGCTGACAGCATGAGGAGAAAAAAAAAACGATTACCGAGCTTTTGTTTACATCATGTGATCAGCTGTCATTGGCTGACAGCTGGCCACATGGTAAAGGGCCGGGATCGGCCCCTTACTCGGATCTGTGATCATCCGAGTCTCCGTGACTCGGTGATCACAGCGTGCGCACAGGGGAGGACGCCTAATGACGGCCTCCCGGACATTGAGATCCGCGCTGTACCCGTTATTCGGCTATGGCCCGGACCTCAAGTGGTTAAACTTGACGGCTTGGTATCTGAAGAAAAGATACTGAACGCCCAGGGGTTCTCTGACAATGTAGTCAAGACTCTAGTAAATTGCAGAAAACCAGTCACTAGAGCCATATATTCCAAAGTTTGGAAAAGATTTAACTCATGGTTATCTGAAAATCAAAGATTAACTCATGATATTCCTTCAGTTTTGGAATTTTTTCAAGAGGGTGTCGACAAAGGTCTTTCGGTTAGAACCTTAAAGGTACAGGCGGCAGCTATCAGTGTGTTCCTCCAGTTTTCTCTCATGGAAAATCCCACTATAGCCAGATTTTTCAAATCAATGTCTAGGGCCAGACCAGTAGTGATGAGAAGTTGTCCAACTTGGGACCTGTCCCTAGTACTTCAAACTCTGGTTGAATTTCCTTTTGAGCCTCTTGAAGATATCTCAGTTAAGTTACTCACCTTAAAAACTGTTTTTCTTGTAGCTGTTACCTCAGCTCGTAGGGTAAGTGAGTTGCAGGTTCTATCAGTGAGGGAGCCTTTCCTCACGATTTTTGAGGATCGAGTTGTTTTAAGAACTGATCCAGGTTTTTTTCCCAAGGTGGCCAGTACATTCCACCGATCTCAGGAGATTGTACTGCCAACCTTTTGTAGTTTGCCACAGGGCGACCTAGAAAGAAAGTTTAGTTTTTTAGATGTGAGAAGGATTCTCCTAGTCTATCTTGAGGTCACCAAGACCTTTAGAAAAACTGATGCCTCGTTTGTCCACTTTTCTGTAGCTCATAAGGAAAATAGTGTATCTAAAGCCACACTGGCTAGATGGATAAACCAAGCTATCTCTGAAACTTACAAAATTAGGGAAGTTCCTCCACCTTTTGTTACTGCGCACTCAACTAGAGCTTTGTCTACGTCTTGGGCTGAGAGGGCTGGTGCCTCACCGGAATAAATTTGCAGGGCTGCCACATGGTTCAGTTACTCGACCTTCATTAAATATTATCGCCTGGATCTCCTATTAGCTCAGGAGCAGGCATTTGGTCGTAAGGTTCTTTAGGCAATTGTCCTTCCCTAAACTGCTAAGTTCTGGCTCATCGTCCCATGGGCTGTCCTGGAAGACGCTTGGAGAAAAGCTAGAGTTAGACTTACCGGTAACTCCTTTTCTGGACAGCCGGATTCCCACCCGGTTTTGTCTGAAGTTATGTGTATTATGGATATGTTGTGCAGGGACGTCCTACGGTTCTTGAGAAGACTGACATGGGGCCTGGAGGACCGCTCTTTCATCTGGTGGGGGGGGGGGGGTAACGTGTTTCCTGTCCTGGTAGGAGGAGCCCAAAGTCTCATGGGCTGTCCTGGAAGACTCTCAGAAAAGGAGTTACCGGTAAGTCTAACTCAGCTTTTCTTTATTGTACATCACGGGATACAGAGCCATAGTAATAACTACATGGGACGTCCCATAGCAATGCTCTTTGAGGGGAGGGAGACGCAACCCGCAGGGTGCCAACAGACTTGAGGACCTATACTGCTGCCTGCAGCACACTGCGCCCAAAGGTGATATCCTCATGCCTTTTTACATCCACCTGATAAAATCTGGTGAACGTATGGACTGAAGACCAAGTTGCAGCCTTACAGATCTGAGCCATGGAGGCCTGGTGATGCACTGCCCAAGAAGCACTAACCACTCTGGTAGAGTGTGCCTTGACTTAAAAAGGTGGAATTCTACCTTTTAAACCATAGGCCT
Organism: Lithobates clamitans; assembly: GCA_037952925.1. Classification (NCBI taxonomy): domain Eukaryota; kingdom Metazoa; phylum Chordata; class Amphibia; order Anura; family Ranidae; genus Lithobates; species Lithobates clamitans. Next base: position 779,521 of record JBBGZY010000363.1, read on the forward strand.
GCATTATAACTTGCCTAATCCATTTAGAAATAGTGGATTTCAACGCTGCCTATCCTTTCCTAGGACCTTCTGGCAGCACAAATAAGACGTCAGTCTTTCGAACTTTAGCAGTCGTCTTTAAATAGACCCTGACCGCTCTCCCCACATCAAGACAATGTAGTTGCTTTTGTTCCCTAGAACATGGTTTTGGAAAGAACAATATCTTGATTTAGATAAAAACCTGAAACCATCTTAGGCAGAAAACCTGGATGAAGACGCAACACAACCCTGTCCTCATGAATAATCAAATATGGCTCTTTACAGGAAAGAGCCACCAATTCCGAAACCCTCCTTGCTGAGGATTTAGCAACCAGAAACACTAATTTCCTTGTCAGAAGGACTAAGGGAGTATGCTGTATCGGTTCAAAGTGCTGTTTTTGCAACACTGAAAAAACCAAGTTCAAGTCCAGCTTCATCTCTACCCCTAATTGTAGAAAGGCAAGAATTCTGCCTAAGCTACACTTTCAAGGGTGCCAACCCTTGGACACACACCAATGAAATGTGAGCCCTCCAGACTATACAATATATGATTTTGGAAGCTGGCTTCCTTGCATTAATCAAGGTAAAGACAACTGACCCCGGTAGCCTACATTTCTTCAGAATGTGGGTTTCAACAGCCAAGCCATTACATTTAGTTTGTAAGGTAGGATGGAATATCGGCCCCTGCAAGAGTGGGTCTGGACGTAGAGGTAGGGTTCACAGATCCCCCACTGCCATATTTATGGTCTCTGCATACCAGGACCTTTTGGGCAACGCTGGGGCTATAAGAATTGCCGGCTTTCTTTCCAGCTTGATCCTGCAAAGAAGTTGTGGCAGTAACTGAATAGGGGGAAATGCATAAAACAGTGAGAACTGATCCCATGGTGTTACCAACGCATCTGTCCCGCATGCGAGTGGATCCCTTTACCTGGACAGAAAGTTGACCAACTTCATGTTGAACCTGGATGCCAAAAGATCTATGTCTGGCATCCCCCATCTTTGGCAAACAGCCAGAAATATGTTGGGGTGAAGGGACTATTCCCTCGGGAATAACTGCTGGCGACTCAAGTAGTCAGCCTGCCAATTCTCTATTCCCGGAATGAAGACTGATGATCGGCAAAGGACATTCCTTTCTGCCCAAAGCAGAACATGATTCACCTCTCTCTAAGCTGCGTGACTCTTGGTGATTGATATGGGCTACAGCTGTGGCATTGTTGGATTGGATTCCGACAGGACAACCCTGGAACTTGAATGTCCAGGCCTTCAGAGCCAGACGGGCTGCCGAATCTCTAGGATGTTGATGGGCAAGGCTCTTTTGGTTCTGGACCACTGTCCTTGGACAGTTGTTCCTTCTAGTACTGCTCCCCAACCTGAAAGTCTGGTATCTGAGGTTACCACTTTCCAGATAACTGGTATGACAGATTTTCCCTTCAGCAGATTCCGGGTTACCGACCATAAACTGAGGCTCTGGGACACTTTGGGGACAACAGCATTGGCAAATCTAGAGCTTGGACCTTTTTGTTCCAAGCAGACAGGATACCGTTTTGCAACAGTCTTGAATGGAACTGGGCATAGGGAACCGCTTTGCATGAAACCACCATCTTCCCTAACAAACTCATGTAAAGGCGAATGGAGGGATCTCTCTTTGACCTGACCACTTGCACTAGCTCTCTTAGGCAAAAACACCCTTTTCTGGGCTGTGTCTATGATCAGACCTAAGTACTCTAGCCTCTTTAATGGTTTTAAAGAAGAAGTTTTCTAGGTTGAGAATCCAACCTAGGCTTTCCAGGTACAGTATTTGGTCATATCTCACAGGCTTTGCTCCAAGCAGGTAACCGACCGATTCACCAGCAACAGATCGTCCAGGTATGCCAGGACTGTTATCCCCTGTGGCCTTAGTCTGGCTAGAGGTGGAGCCAGAACCTTTGGAAATACCTGGGGTGCTGTAGCCAGCCCGAAGGGTAGGGCCACAAACTGAAAATGGTGCTGTTCTACCTCGAACCGCAGAAATCTTTGGTGAGCGGGAAATATAGGAACATGCAGATATGCACCCTGATGTCAATGGACACCAGGAGTTCCCCTCCTTGTAGGATAGAAACCACTGACCTGATCGACTCCATGCGAAACGAGCGAACCTTCAGGTATTGATTCAGATTTTTGAGATCTAGAATGGGTCTGACATCTCCATTTGGTTTCGGCACCGTGAAGAGGTTTGAATAGAACCCCAAACCTTGCTCTTCCATGGGGATCTCCATGATCACCCCTTGAGACAGTAATCTGTCTAATGCCCGAAACAGAGATTGCCTTTTCCCTGGATCTTTGGAAACGTTTGACTTCAGAAAACAAGGTGATGGGAACTCTTGAAACTCCAGTTTGTACCCTAGAGTTTTTGTGGAGATAACCCATCTGTCTTGAATCTCCTACTGCCAGACTTCTAAGAACTGCAGAAGTCTTCCACCCACCCTGGAGAGCGAGGGCGCCCCATCATGATGAAGCCTTGGAATTCTGTTTTGCAGGTTTCCGTCCCCAAGACTTCTTCTTCTGTTCTTGTACCTGACCCTGAGGCTTCCCTCTGGACCTTGACGGCAGAGGCCGTCGTGACTGCCTAGAGGCTGATGCCCCAGGCCCTGGAGAAGGGGCCCGTTTAAATGAAGGACGTTTATTCCTTCTTTTAACTGGCAAAAGTGTACTTTTCCCACCTGAAATCTTTTGGATGCATTTGTCCAAATCATCCCCAAATAGCCGATCCCCATGAGAAGGAAACCCAGTCAGGAGCCTCTTGCATGGTACCTAAGCTGACCAATTTTTCAACCATAGAATCCTACGCATGTGTACCAACACAAGCGCAAGGCGGGATGCCTGGTGAATAGAATCCTTAATGGCAACACATAACGCCCTTGGCAGTTCAGCTAACTCTCGGGCCTGTTGAACAGGAATCTCCTTAAGGGCCGGTTTAAACTGGTCCCTTAGGGATTGACAAACGCCTATTGCAGTAACAGCAGGCTGAGTCACTGCACCTGCTAAAGAAAAAGAGGATTTTAACAGGAATTCCAATCTTTTAACTGTTGGATCCTTAAGCATTTGAGCATTGTCCACAGGACAAGTTAGACTTTTATTCACACCGGCTACAGCGGCATCAACCGTGGTGAATTTTTCCTCCTTGGGGTAAAGAACTAAAAATCTTTTTGGAGGGTGAAAATGCTTATCTGGGTGATCCCATTCAGCATATACAAGTTGCTCGAGTAATGCATGGACAGGAAACGCATGCAAAGTCTGAGGAGGTTTTAGAGAACCCAAGGCAGAAACTGAACTTTTGGCTGACTCAGTTAAGGGCAGCTTGAAAGTGTAACGGACCATCTCTGTAAGGGACTGTATCAGAAGAGGAATCATTAGACTGTCTTTCCTCCTGATCCTCTGAGGGTAACCCATCTTCCTCCGTCCATTGCTCCCCTGATAGAGAGCCTAAGGCGGGGGAGGGGATCTATCACGCTTTCTTTCCCTTTAAATGGAAGATGTGATTAAGGCCGCTAATCTTTCCTCTAGCCCCAACAGGATGGAGGAAAAGGTATCTTTAGTCACATAAACAGGGGCTGAGATGCTAGAAGTGGCTGTAACACCTACAGGACCCAATGGCTCACCCTGGCTAGCCACTTCTGGTACTTCAGGGGAAGAAGACAATGTGGAGGCATGACTATCCCCAGCACCTGAGGGCGATGTTTTAGGTCCCTTTTTTAAGGTGTTTGCACCAGCCTTTTTGGGAGGCATAGTCCTAAGCACAGGCACTAAATAAATGCACTACTTGCTAAGCTATAGTCCAGCAATAAAATGCCGCTTGTAAAGCTCAGCCTGTAAAATGTATTCCTCCTCTATTGGGAATGCCTGTATACAACGCCTTACGTGCCCCCACCGCTCCTGTAAATCAGACAGCCGCACTCTGCAGCCTTAGGCTTTTCTGGGCTTGGCATCCCCGTGCCTGCTACAAGGTGCACATGGCATAGAGCTCAGCCACGAGGTGCACACGGTGTCGCACTTAGCCACGCCCACCTCCGACACCAACAGCCCCTCCTCTAGCCTGTCCAAAACTTAAAGCAGTTCCCGCAGGCGCCGTTCGGGTCCACTGGTCGGTGGACCCATTGGGACGGTTTATAGGCAAAAATAAAACCAAACATAGAGGAAGCTGTCGCACCTCCAAGGGGGGGGGGGGTGGAGTACAAACTGCTGTTGTACCCTCCAGCCCTTCTTGTTCCCCAGGGGGGGAGAAACGCAGTAACTGCCCATCAATTTCCTGGTCCAGGAATCCCCCCTGCTGCTGGCCGAGATCACACATGCTGCTTACACAGAACAGAACTGAGAGGCAAACATAAAAGTTATGTGCGTTTACTCCCTCTAGTGGAGACATTAGGCATTATAACATTTTACTCAAGAAAAAAAAAAAAACATAGGTGGACTTTTTACAGTTCCTAGGCTTTTTCCCTTACCTTACCCTCGCTGCAGGATTTCTGCCGATATCAGACAGATCCAACCTTCACTCATCACAGCGGACTGCATTTAGTAAACCTTCAAGGACTGGGTCCCTTTTTATCGGGGTTCCACTCCCTTGGACCCGTAGAGCACCCCGCCAGGAAAAACTTATGGTAATGTGAGCATGACCAAAGCACTGGGTCCAGTGCTCCAAAGGAGAGGCGTTACAGGCAAAACCTTGTTCTTTTACGAGGCCTTGGTACCATCCACTTTGGCCTCAGTGGCACTTTGGATGGATCCGGTCCGAAGAGGCCATTTCAATCCAGTATGGATACTCCAGCAGAGCTCCTCAGAGCACAACTACAATCGTGACCAACACCTTAGACACTGGCAAAAATACTGAGGTACTCCTGGTAAGGGGAGGGGTTACATAGGGAATGAACTTCCTGTATTGGGTGTGCCAGTATCCATCACCTGAAAGGGGTTGTATAGATTATGAATCTAGTTATTTCTGCCGAAATTTTTTATTTACCTGTTAGATAAAACAGGCTTCATCAGAACTTCCTCCTTTCCTCTCTGTATGTTCTCCTCAACTTCCGGGTTTTCGAGTGTGCTCCCTGCAGCAACGTCACGGCTTAAAAGGAACTACAATTCCCTTGATGCTTAGCGGCATCACGCATGCACAGTGCCGCTTCTTCGCTGTGTGACGACGAACCTGAGCCACACTTCCACTTCAGCAAAAAAAGTAGAGGTGGGGCTGTGCTGAGATGATCAGATTACAATAGCAAGGAAGGCACACAGCGTCTCCCTGCAGGGATGTAGTCCCAAGGGAGGGGGCGAGCATGCTGACTAACCCCCAGCCAGAATGGCTCAAAATGATGGGGGCAAGCTTCTAGAGGAGGAACAGGAAGTGTAAAATTCACACACAGAAAAAAAGCATTTACAAAAGTAAAACGAAGGAAAAGGTAAGTGAACCAACAGTACACTACCTTAAAGGAACATATTTAGAAAATAAAAAAAAACAAACCTTTAGTATCACTTGAAAGTGGCCTATATACCATGTAGTTATTACTATGGCTCTGTGTCTTGTGATGTACAATGAAGAAAATAATTTTCGGGCCATTAACCATTTAAAGGACCGACCCACATACATTTACTGTGGCAGGGCAGCCCTTAAGCGCAAAATCACAAACCTGTACGTGATTCTCGTGCACGGCCGTATCCGCCGATTGTCCAATCAGCGGGTACAGCAGTCGTGATGAACACCGTCCAACCATGATCGCTGGAGAGACAGGACGGTCTACCTATGTAAACAAGGCAGACCGTCATTTTGTCAGACAGGAAGAGAGACATCCTGCTAATCAGGAACACAGATGTCTGTCTTCCTTGAGTGCATCCGTCCCCCACACAGTAAGAAAAAAAAAGGTGCTCCCAGGGAACACCTTTAACCCTTTGATTGCCCCTGATGTTAACCCCTTCCCTGCCAGTTGTTGCATTTTTTTTTAGCACCATTCACTGTATTGGTGTCACAGTCCCGCTCAAAATCTCTGATCGCCGCCATTACTAGAAAAAACATGAAAATAATTATTTAAAAAAAAAAAAAAAAAAAAAAAAATCTATCCCATAGATTTTGTGTAAACCAATCAATATATGCTTTTTGGGATTTTTTTTTTTTTTTTACAAAAAATATGTAGCAGAATACAAATTGGCCTAAATTGATGAAGAAATTCAATTTTTTTATTGAGAATATTTTATAGCAGAAATTAAAAAATGAATATATAAATAAATCAATCATATATTATTTTTTTTATAGTGACAAAATAACAACCGCAGAGATGTTCAAATTCCACCAAAAGAAAGCTTTATTTGTGGGGGAAAAAAAAAAAAAAAAAGGACAATTTTATGTGGGTACAGCGTTGCATGACCAGGCAATTGTCAGTTAAAGCAACGCAGAGCAGCATCACAAAAATGGCCTGGTCAGGAAGCGGGTAAAACCTTCTGGAGCTGAAGTGGTTAAACAATTTATCATTGGTTACTTGGTCTTTACATGATGGCAATATAACTTTCTCTCAGGAACTTGTGTTCATTTTTTCAAAAACACATTCAAATGATTTTTTCGCTGGTGTATGGCCATTCACAGATCAGGTCACAAGCAGTAAAAACAATTCAATTAAAATTTTCCCAATAAGTCCAGAGGCAGAGAGGGAACTGGGCACCCTGCACAGAGGAATTCTATAGGGAAGAAAGAAAGAAAGAAGGAAGAAGAAAGAAAGAAGGAAGAAGAAAGAAAGAAAGAAGTTAGAAAGAAGTTAGAAAGAAAGAAAGAAGTTAGAAAGAAAGAAAGAAGTTAGAAAGAAAGAAAGAAGTTAGAAAGAAAGAAAGAAGTTAGGAAGAAAGAAAGAAGTTAGGAAGAAAGAAAGAAAGAAAGAAAGAAAGAAAGAAAGAAAGAAAGAAAGAAAGAAAGAAAGAAAGAAAGAAGTTAGGAAGGAAGAAAGAAAGAAGTTAGGAAGGAAGAAAGAAAGAAGTTAGGAAGGAAGAAAGAAAGAAGTTAGGAAGGAAGAAAGAAAGAAGTTAGGAAGGAAGGAAGGAAGGAGAAAGAAAGAACTTGCAATGCTGGAAGGAGAACCAAAAAAGGTAAGTGTAGTAGAACAAAAGGGTCTGCTATTACCAGGGAATTCAGGGCCTGTAGAAATGAAATTGCACCACAACATTTACTAACACTATTTTACAGTTTTATTCAAAAAAAACACGATGAACAGATACATGGAACAAAGAAATACACACTGAATTAGGGTGATTTTTAACATGGAAATCTGAATCCAGCAATAATGGCTACAGTGTGGGTGAAGCTGGTGTCTTCACTACATAAAAAATGACCAGAAAGCTGAAGCTGGGTTTTATAGGGGGGCCTGAAATAAGTTATTTTTTATTTGCTGGAGACTGGAGATGCAGCTTTAAATGTAACCTCTTGCTCATTTTTAAGCAACAGAATAGAACAGCTTCTATTTTTTTTTTTTTTAACCAGGGTGCCTTCAGATTTTTTTCAGGGATGCCTTGGCAAAATGCCTAAAATTGTATACAAGCCAGCCTTTTAGTCACACAAAGCCACAGGTTTTTATTGTACACAATTACAATCTTCCAGCCATCAGCGTTCTAACAACCAAATTACATAATTGTTTGGCAAGGAGCATGTCGGGCTTCTGCACAGCATCCTCTTTTCTTTCTTCCCTGCCCCTCTCCATCAGCACTGGGGTTACATTAGCAGAGTGAGGGAGAAGAGAATACTAGTCAGTACCCATGTGCAAAGGTGTATTTGCTTTGGAAGAATAAATCACCTCCAACTTTGGATATCCTTCAGGTGTGGATGTTGCTGTATTATGTTAAACTATTTGGGTTTTTTTTTTTAACTATTAGAATGGGGTGTCTCAATATTATGCATAATTTTAAAGGGTGTCTTGACTGAAAAAAATGTGGAGAAAATGTGTAAGAGAATGGTTCTGGGTTCACAACAGAGATGAGAACATAGAAAAAAGGTTAAACAAAAACAAAAAAAAAACAAACACACAGCAAATAGTGACACCTGGTGGCTTATATTTTTAAAATAATGAACAAGACTTTACCAATCACTTTAAGTGGAATTTGTACATTTTTTTAATACAAAATATTAAACATGCTGTATTTTGTACTTGGCTAACAAAAAGGTACAATTTCGACAAGCCAGAAACACCCAGTCCAGGTAACTGATTTTTCCATACGTGACACCTGCTTTAGGATTCAATTGCTGACTGATAGGGGGTGATCTTTTTATAGCTATGGGAAGCCTAATAACTTCAAAGAATAAGGTCACCTTTGTGAACATGTTATTTAGAGTACATCTCCCTGACCTGACTGCTTTGACCCCCCCCCAGCTCCCCCTAACAGCGGGCTGGGGGTCCTCTCCCCGCACTCATTGTCACAATTCAAAAAGAGTGTGTGGCTGTGCAGGGCTCTGCCCACAGGGATGCGCCTTTCAATCACAGAGTTCTGCGAGTTAAATGATAAGTTCACCTTTGGGAACAAGTTACATGTTCCACTCATTTTTAGGGTGCAACATGCAACATGTTCCCACAGCTGCAGCTGCTCCCCCGATGCCTTCTCTGCCTATGAAAGCTTACAGGGAGAAGTTCCCCCATACAAGCTGTCACTTTTTAAAAAGAGCACAGCCTTGCTGGGCTCTGCCCACTTGACCACGTCAAGTGTTCTGTGAATCAACTACAGGTACCAACATCCTTTGCAGAGGTCGGCCTGTAGTTCTCAATGAACTACCATAGTGCTGCGGTAGTTCATTGAATCTTCAAGTCAGTGTGAAACTGCCTGCCTGTACTATGCACAGGCAGACAGCTTACACTCATAGTCTGCTAGAGGCCTGTATGGCACCAGCGATCACTGATGTAATGCTTTCCAGGCTCCTAAAAAAAATAATAATAATAAAAAAAAAAAATACAATTTTTTTTAAACCTTAATGGGCATTTATTATTATTTTTTTTTTTTTAAAGTGAACTTATCCTTTAATGAACTACAAGTCCCGTCAGCCTTTGCGGAACTGATGAGTGCTCTAGGCAATTCATTGATCTTCCTGTCATTCAGTAAATGCCTGCCCGTATCGAAGGTATGAACAGACAGCTATACAGACAGTCTGCAGGAGCCCGACACTGCACCCACGATACAAAAAAATAAGTAATAAATGCTCATTTTTACCTGCAAAAAAAAAAAAGTGCATTTATTATTTATGAAAAGGTGAACTTATCCTTTAATTACTCAGTGCTTTTAGGAAAGGCTAGCTAAACAAGTCTAAAAGGCCACTTGTAACCTCAGTTTCTGAAAATGTGTTTCCTGGCTGATCCAATGGCTTCACTACTTTTTTAAATCACCAACTATGGAAAAGTACCTGCATACTTGTCCCGGGTTGGTGTCTGCAGGCTGTCTATGCCAATCTTCTGGTTTCAACTCAAGTATGCAGATCAGGATAGTCAGATTCCCCATCCACATTTTTGATCTGCATCAATAATTCAAAGTATTGAAGTAAGAGACTTTGCTCCCATTCCAGCCAGGCAACCAGCATTTTTAGAAGGAGAAGTCAGCAATTACAGCCTCTATTTTTATCTCAAGAAAGGTTTTCCTTTAAAGCCTGAGACAGCTACCTAGCCAGCATTTTGAGGAGGAGCCTACATAGTTTTCTCTGTATTGCTTTCAATCTTACCCCATTGCTGACAACTGCAATAAATATGGGAACGTTTACTAACTAACATCTTTGTTCTCCAATCAGAATAGCTCTGATTCATTTGTTTTTGTAAAAGAAGTAAAATAAGAAGACTTAGCATCTGTTTTTATAAGGATAAAAGCTGAAAATCTTAGATGGATCGCTCACCTAATATTCTGACAGAATATGTACAAATTATCCACTCCTAGGTAATGGGAGTGACATGTGACTGTTCAATGTTGAGGGAATAATAGAGAAACAGGAGCCACAGAAAACTGGGGGCTGGCTACTTTTATCACTGAGCTGAGATTCAGTTCTGCAGAGCAGTCAGGACCCAACCAATGTTCAATGTCTACTTTATTGCACATAAAAAGGAATAACCCATTTTTGAATTGTAATTACAGAAAATTACAGAAGGGTGCTGAATGGAGAGGTTGGTGATACAAATACTTCTCATGCCTGCATGACTGGTCGAGCTTCTTTAGCTTCCAGCTGTACTCCTGATCCAGAGAATCCAGTGCCACCCTGCAAAGAAGCCACAATTATTATCCTATGTACAGTGAGAGAAAGAAAGTTACACCTGAAAGGTAAAATCACAGCTAAGCAATCAGTCCTGTGTGGTTATTTAAAGTGAAAAATAGGAGAGCTGTAAAAGCTTTTAAAAAAAACTGAAGCGCACTGGGCTCAACATCTGCAAGCAGACAGCAGCGTCTGATGTCACGGCTCCCAGAATTCACAGCTGTTGTCAAGCACTCCCTGAGCCGGAGCTGGAGGATCATGTGGCCAGACCGGATTGGGATAACAAGTAATACATTTTTCCGATACAGGTTAGGTAGAATAGGTAGGTGGAGGGAGGAGCAACATAAATAGTTAGACCTAGGCTTTTCTTCCACTTTAATGTTGAGCTCTGTACTTCCCAACTGGGGGATTTTTTTTTGCAACACTGAGCAAACAGGAGACTCAAAACTTGTGCATTGAAAGTGGATTTTTATTCGTAATCAGCATAAAAACAGTTACAGTAAAGTAATCATCTGAAGGCACATCTGAGGCACTCAAAGGATGCAGCAGCAGCACTAAGCCCAACAGTCCCTGGACAGTGGCTGGGCTTAAAGATGCCAGTTTCAACTCACAATAGCACCCACAGTATAGAACCCATTGAGGCCCCAAAACGCATCATCCAGCACCACTCTGGAAGCATTTTCCTCCCAGAAGCCACCCAAGCAACTGAGGGCTCAACATTTTTGCTACCTCACAGCAGGTCCCACGCTGCAAATGCTATTGCAGGTTGATACTTTTATTTCTGAGCCCTTCACTGGTCAATGACTTACTGCTGCATCTCCAGAGTGCCTCAGATGTGCTTTCAATTGATCACTTTTCTATAAATGTTTTTAAAGTTGATTACTACTAAAATCTACTTTTATTGCACAAGGTTTGTGCCCACTGTTCAGGAGCTGCATGACCAAAGTCCTTACCCATCTCTTCACCTTGGGGTCTATTTGTGGACTTCTATGAGCTAGCCATCCCTTTTTGACTTATCTACACAGTACTGTGAGCTATTTTTTGTTTTACTGAAGCAAAATGCTTCTCTTAAAAAAAAAAAAAAAATTGAAAAAAAAATTGAAAAAAAAAATTGGAGGGACCGTAACTATCCTTCTGTCAGTTAAACAAGCATTTGTTGTGTGGGAGTGTGCGCTAGCAGCACTACATTTCTATATGTAAGAAGTTAACAACTACTGTATACTACACCAACAGCTAAAAGGCAAGAGGAGTGAGGCTCTGCTGAATATCATCAGGATACCAGCACAATGTGGACAAATTTTAAAAACTGGAAGCAATGGATCTGTGTTGTCCATAGTGACCTACCCATACCGATTAGAAAATGACTGCTGAAATCTTATGCATTGCTATGGGCAACATGTACAGGTTTTCTTACTTCAGTTTTATAAAAAATGTATTAAAGGACTTTGGTGCTACAATGACTAAAGAGCATTAAGGCAGAATCATTATTGACAACACAGGATGAGTGATCCTGCATGGAAATCATAACACTCGTTACAAAAAATTAAAAAACGCTTCGTTAGAAAATTTTTCAATAACTGGTGCCCAGACACAATGTTCTGAGCATTAGACCATGGTCCTTTATAAGTTCCTAAAATACCTGACAGCTGTACATGTGTTAAGGTTAGGAATACTGTTTCTATATAGCAGATAACCTTTTCCAGGCTGTGGAGGTTTTAGAATTATTGCCAACATTCTACAAGGAACAAAGGAATGACACTTACCCTCTGCAAAACAAGAATATCCTTCTCTGTAAGCTTCTCTCCGCTGACTGGATCAGTCATATCTTTCTTGATCAACTTCTCCACACACTCCAATGTGACCACAGCTCCCCTAATCCGCCAGAAGAAAGTTGTCAAAGAATAGGTTACTCCAACATTTCATACTCCTGATATGTGCCTCCTGTACCATGTACTTGTGTGAAAAAGCATCCTGTTCTCTCTGTATTGCTTCCTTTATGTAAAATACCTGGTGTTCCTGCCAGTCCCTCTGCTTTCCTATTTCACACTATCCACACTAGGCATGAGAGCACACAGTGTAGGTGTTCAAATTTACTTTAAAGTACAAGAAAGATTCAAATACACCTATACAATTCTACATCCTGGGCTCGGTTTTCTAATATAGTTGGTTTATACTATATAAAAAAGAAATAATTATAGGCTGTATAGATTTGTATGATTTACCCTGATGGTGAATAATAAATACATCAAATTTACATTTAGAAAATGACAAGTCCATCAAACAATGCGCAGTACCCATTATGTCCTCCAGGTGTCAGCATATATCTACCATCCAGACTAGTGACCCCAGATCCAATCACATATGGTCTGGGGTGTAGAAAGAAAAAAAAATATGTCTAGACTGTAGACAAAAGAACGTCATAACCTCAATGAGAGATAAAACTGAATGAAACGGATGAATGAATCTTGTTGATGCACTGCAAATGCAATTCATGTGTATGCAAGGAAATAAATGTTCCCCATTTCAAAGGTTACCTTGTCTATCTTTTAAGTGAAAATGTTCAGTCTACAGTAAACCGCCAAGGTGACATTTAGCTCTAGATCAAATATGACCTACCTAGCATCAACCCTTCCCCCATTAAAGGCCTTTGCTAGGAAGCAACGAATGGGTGATGAAGTCACAAAGACAATCCAGTTACATATAAAGAAGACATGGCAAAAAGAATATATATATCTACCACACATTAGCCAAATAGGTTACAAATACAGTACATTCCGTGTGAAAGGAAATCCACTTTAACTGACACAGTTTGCTTTGTGTATAGATATATTACATGCAGTGATCTTCTAATTTACAGTCACCCTGTTCTCAGTTTTGCTACAAAATGTTTCCTATTTAAAGATTTTTTTTCTCCACGATTTGCATGAATAGACAAATAAAGATATGTTGCCCGGAGTTTTTCTCCCCTTCATCCCTCCTACTCGCACAGATTGGTTGGTGGACTGTCATGCAAAGTGCTAGACACATGCGTGATGCAAGAATTTAGAATGCCTTTTATCTAAAGCAGGGATCCTCAAACTACGGCCCTCCAGCTGTTGCAGAACTACACATCCCATGAGGCATTGTAAAACTCTGACATTCACAGACATGACTAGGCATGATGGGAATTGTAGTTCCTGAGCACCTGGAGGGCCGCAGTTTGAAGACCCCTGATCTAAAGCCTCGTACACACGATCGGATTGTTGGCCAACAGAGCGTCAGACTTTTGTCCGAAGGGCATGTGCCAGGAACTTGTCTTGCATACTAACGGTACACAATTGTCGGCCAACAAACACAAACGTAGTGACTTACTACGTGGAATTTCAGCTTGAGTGCCACCCTTTGGGCACCTTCTGCTAATGTCGTGTTTGGTGAGCATTGATTCTGAGCAGGCGCGTTTGTACTTTGGACTTGTGTGATGGACTTGTGTACACACGATACGAAAATCTGACAACAGACCGTTGTCCACTGAAAATTTACTAGCCTGCCATCCAACATTTGTTGGTGGAAAGTTGGACAACAATTGTCTGAAGAAGCGTACGGTCAGATTATAGGAAAACAGTCTGTCATCACACAATTCCCTGCCGAAAATCCGATCGTGTGTACGAGGCTTTAGTCAGCCATACGATTCTGAAACCCACATTTAGGCCTCATTCACACAGACGTATCGATATATACACCCAAGTGAAAGACCGTCTCCACCTGCGCAGGGTGCACAGATATTCCATGCAACTCCATACAGTCAGCCTGTTCAAATCAATGGAAGGTGGGCAGCTGCAAAGACCTGCATGCACATCCTGGAGTGTGCATCCGTGCAAGACACACGGTACACGGATCAGAACACAGACAGACTGCATCATGATCTGTGCATTGGACCCGCACAAATGTTCACTCCAGGTTGCGCTTAGAGATCCGTGCAGCAGCCTGCCTGCACAGAACACCTGTGCATCCTACAGGGGTCAAGATGGCCCTTTGCACAAGTGTATGGATTAGTACCTCCATGGAAAAGAAGCCTAACATTTTACCTCAAAATGTTTCCAAACTTTAATTTAGTGCTACATATTGTTATAGTAAATCAACCCCAGACTGTGCACTTTGCAATTTCAGTTGCCCTGGAGATTAGTAAATGAGGGAAGTTCTGCTGACTTCCATCATCCAATCATGTGCAAGCAAAATCGGTGTGTTTTTATTTTCCTTGCAATGTACTGGGTATTCTTTGCAAAGTGAATCTTCACCTCATTTACTAACCTCTGAAGCAACTGCATTTGCAAAGTGCACAAGTCTATTTGCCTTTAGTAAATCACCCCCAGTGTACAAGGTACTTCTGTTGTACTAAGATTTTTTTCCCCCAATTTTCTGAATTGTGATAAATTCCATCTCGGCCCACTAAAAATATAACTGAAGGATTATACTGCTTTTTTAAATTTTTTATTTATTTTTAGGCTGGGGAAGAGAAAGGGAAAAAAGGTGTATAAACCTATTTCAATAATTGTGTCACTTTGACTTCATAGGTTTTGCTCTTTTTCTATAATGAGACTTAAAAAAAATAAAAAAAATAATGAATGGACTTACGAAGGCCGTAAAACTGCACAGGGTACAGAATTGCCAAGCATATCCCGCGTCACTGCACAAACGTATCTGTCTTGACGGTTTATGAGACCAACCCGATCCACCTTTTCATCTACTTTAGTAAACTTTACAGTTATCAAGTCTTTCATCTTCAGAGGCTTTCCACTCATGGGACAGTAAACATTCTTGTCCTGTCAAAAAAAAAAGTGAGCATACAATGTGGAAATGTGTTCTGAAACACCATGAAGGTTTACAAAATACGTACACATATACATGTATGTTACCAAACTATTGCAGATTCCTACCTACTTCTGTTTGAGGTATTACAAACACCCTAAGAATCAAAATCCCGGGGCTCATTGTATGGTGGATATTAACCCAAACCACCTGACTTGCAGCATATTACCTTCTCCCTATGGACTGGTTAAGTTCTTTAGAATGCAAGGTTCTGCAATAAAGTAAGCACAGGGCTTGTTACCTGGTTTGATGAGCCACCTACGCCTGATTCTCAAATATCTCACAATTTTATTTTGCACCTATCTTTTCTTTTCCTATGCAGTTTCTGAGAAGAGTATCTTGAGTGCAGCCCCTTGGGTAGAAATCCAAGACTACTGCATTTTATATGTCATTTCCAATCATTCTTGTGGAAAACATAGCTACTGAAAAACCCTTCAAGCTCTTCAGGTGAAATCAAGACATATTAAAGCGTGGTTAAGGTGTAGTGGCGCAAATGGACCTTTACAATATTTGCCATGTCTTCACATCTGTCACAGAACATCTCCTGTTCCCTTAAAGCATGAATAATAGCACAGTGCTTGTGCTGTGTAATTTGGCCCCCTGTACAACCTAAAATACCTGGCTGATCTTGCCTGGTTCTGCCCTCCCTCCTGTAAACAGACCACAGTTTATCATGACTGCTGAGCCCTGACACCGTGGCCAGTGTACATGCCTCTGTCATCCACAGCTCCCCTAACCCCCCCATCCTCTACCTCCTCCCTGCCTTTCAGCTTGAGACACTGCCCGCCCCTCCTCTCCCCCCTGCTGCTATTAATAAAAAACTATATTATAGTTGTACCATCCCATCTGATATTTAACGATGTGTGTCCCAGTGCTGTATAAAAAAAAACTGCCAATTTCTACCTTATCTCAGAGCGTCTCACAGCGCTCACGTGACCGCTCGGTTCTCTCTCTCTCCTCCCAGGTGACGTCAGCGGGAGTTCTTGGCCCCTCCCACTATAGCTGTCAGCCGGGGAGAGTCACGTAAGCACTGGGAGACACTCAGAGAAGGTAGAAATTGTTATAGTTTTTATACAGCACAGGGTCACATAATTATATAACAGATGGGATGGTACAGATATAATATAGTGGCTTAACAACCACTTTAAAGCTGAATTACAGGCAGATATAAACACGCACTATTCCATTGCACGCTCCAATCTGCACACTGCATTCAATTCTAACAGAGGAAGTGATGTCTCCTTCGTATGCTGTGCAGTGTGTGTGAATCACAATCGTGACTGGACAGATTTATAAATTCTTTGACAATTTAAACAGGGATGGTCTCTCAGCCAGAATCATGTACACCAGAAAAACTCATCTATAACTATTGCAAAGACACTTCAGATGCTTAGCATTTACAGCAAAACAGTAGAGGCTTAATTGCCTTGTCTGGTGTTTGTTGCACAACTTTTGTGACATGATGTCCAGTGTTTACTTCAAAACTACTGCTTGATCCAGTAACATGCACAAATCCGGAATATTGCTGCACTCCTTGGTATCTTTATCGAAGCATTAAAATTACATCACAGGTATGACTTTTTAATGTTTCTGAGTAAGGAGGATGAGCTCAGGCGTGTTCGCAACTAGCACGTGCAGAGCCTGCCAGGAAGTCAGCACTGCACGGCACTAATCGCAGGCAGCGAGACATTTTCCCGATGCGCAGCTGCAGAGATCGAGGAATTATATAATCAAAAGGGGTGAACAGCACTGATCAGCAGACATAAATAGGACCCCCAGAGCCAAAGTAAAAACTTTTTATTATTGTTAAAAAAAATAATAAAATGTTCACCAAGGCATACAGCAGTCAATTGATGGTCATGCAGAGACTTGGATTAATAAACTGATGGTACCCAGAGGCTGGAGCCGCATGGATGACACAGGGACTTAGGGAAACCCAGCACAAAGCCGTTGGTCAACACACAGCAGCACCGCTGGTGGGGGGCCCGTCCAGGACTGTAAGGCCAGGGGTCCGATGAAGGGGAACCCAAACTGCAGGCACAGGAACTGTTGGGGCCAGAATACAGCGGCCGCTCGCACTGTGTACGAAGCCCAACAGTTCCTGTGCCTGCAGTTTGGTTCCCCCTTCATCAGACAAGTAAAAAAAAAACAAAAAAAAAAAAAAAACAAACACCACAACCACAGAGGAACTGTACTGAAGCATGGTCAACACTCCAGCCTTACAATGGAAACGGGTGCTTTAGGATAAAATTGTGCGTGTATAAACTGCACTTATAAGCAATATTGCTATAGTAGCTGCTCATATAGGGCCCAACATAACATTTATAAATGAAGTAAAGGGGAAAGATTTGTATGGTCTTAGGAACATGTAGGTAAATTTTATTATGTGTATTAAAAGGAAGTTTTATTTTTAGGAAAATCTGGTTGGTAGTGAATAAATAACATGTAATCACTGTGTTGTTTGAATGCAGGCTGTGATGTAACTATTGTTAAATGGATAACAAAATGTGATCTATGGAGATATGACATTTTACATATTTAGCTGCCTGGAGTTCAGGTTGAAATTTTTGTGTTTCGTTGAACTGCCTTGTATCCTATTAAAGTGAATAAATCCGGTATATCACTTCTATTTGTAAAAATAAATTGGCTTTGTTTTAATTTAGGATACTCACTGGCTTCTTCACAAGTGTGGATTTGGCCTCTGGTGTCAGTGATGGGATCCAAAAGCTGGGAAGCTGCTTGCTTTTATCCTCACTGCTTTGCTTACTGCTGCTGGCCTCTTCTGCTGAGCCATTACTCTCTAAAAATTAAATTAAATAATAAAAAAAATAATAAAAAACAACACACAAAAACTCACAATGAATATTAGGATAACCATGCAGCAGCTATCTCCAAAAGAAAACAAAGAAAGCACACGCAAGATAGTGTACTGTACATCAGATGATACTCAGCAACACAAAAACCCCCTATAAAATCACCAAACTAAGCTAAAAACGGTCAGACTGGAATGTGAAAAAAAAAATTTGGTGTTACAAGTGACACAGGAAGCCACAAAAAACAAACAAAAAAACAAACAAAAAACACTGCGCACACACACAAAGAAATAATGGTGGCCATTTCTGCTGCTCCTCCCATGGCAAAGATGGATGCCTTGGGTCGCAGCGCTGCTTGGGTACACGTGCATACATGCACAAACACACAGGCAGTCAGCTAAGTAATACTGAGCCTGTTAAAAGTGCAGGCACAGCATCACTGAGCAAAGTTTCCTGCCCAGCCACTGTGCCGGTCATACAAGTAGATGCAGTGGCTGGCAGAAATGTGCTCAGTAATGCTGCACCTGAACTTTTATAAGCATCCACATCACTAAAGAGCTTCAGCAAAACTTCAGTGTGGCTTTACCAGGCTGCGCAGTACCGAGAACAGTGTTCAGTATGAGCAGAGGTAGAAGATCTAAAGTGGATGGAAAGGAGTTACATACCCCCTGCCAAATAAATGCCACATGCTTTCAAAAATATATGGTTTACAGGAAAGGGAAATCTTCCATCCAGTTAATGGGATGAGTTACCAAACCTGCAGACTCCAGTGCAAGGAAAAAAAAGGATTAGCAGAAAAACAAAAGATTTCACTATACCCATTTTCTTTGAGAAGGGGTTGAGTGGTTTACTGATGATGGACATTTCCTTATCAAGAAACACTTTCATTTTTGACTCCTTTGCAGCTTTGGTTAATTCTTCCATTTCTGCCTTCTTCTCATTCTTCTGCTTTTCATACAACTGTAAGATTATAAAAAAAAATAAAAAAAAAGAGGATTCTGTCTTCAGTTGAGCAGCAATTTTCATGCATAAACAGCACAATTTGCTAAATGCATATATAGCCATTACAAGTGTTGACTGTTTATTTTAAATGGCTGAGATTTAACCAATTTTAAGAAAATAGATTTACCCTATAATTAGGTTATCATTCAACCAATAAAATTGATCAATGTCTCCTGCAAAATCCTGCATATTTTAATAAAGTGGTTCTAAAAAAGTACAATGTTTTTTTATCAACCCTTCTGTATGCAGCTCTCCCACCAGCCCCCCTAAATACTTACCTGGGCCTGAACTTGATTCATCAATTTGCACAAGGGCAGCAATTTCCCTCAGCTCGCTCTCTCCTCAAAGAGGAGAGGCAGCAGCGGGAGCCGTCAGCTCCTACTTCTTTCAATCACAGCTTGTGAGGAGAGAGCTGGGGGCAAGGCGGGGCTGAGCTGTGCTCTGTGTGTGTCAATGGACACAAAGAGCCGGCTTGAGAGTGAGCCCGCACATGTGCACCCAGAGCAAGCAGTTTACTATGGTGGGCACTCAGCAGGGGGGTGGGGAGCCAACAGTGTCGGCAGGGGACCCCAGAAAAGGAGGCTTGGGGCTGCTCAGTGCAAATCCATTGTAGAGAACATTTAAAAATACATTTCTTTTTTTTTTTTCCTTTTTAATAAGAAAACAAAAAGGAAGAAGAAGAGGTACCCAAAGGGTATTAGCCCCTAGGAACTAGTCACCTTTCTCTACATACAATCCCTGTGTTATGTGCCCCAGCATATGCGCTTTATACCTTATTTCGGAGTGCCGTTCGGCACTCGTGACTGCCCGCCACTCTCCTTCTGATCTGACAACTACAGCAGGAGGGTCTGAGAATCCCCCGCTGACGTCAGCTGCGAGGATAGGAGAGCGGCGGGCGGTCACGTGAGCGCCGGTCTGAAATAAGGTATAAAACTGCATATTTTTTTTACATAGCACATAACTTTATCTAACACAGGGGGATGTATGAAGAGATTAAGGTTATTTTAGCAGCAGGAGGGGAGGGGCAGGCACTGACACTAACTGACGGGGGGGGGGGGGGGGGGGGGGGACAGAGAGGAGAGACAGTGGGATGACAGAGGCAGGTAAATTGACCACGGTATCATGACTCAGCAGCCATGATAAACGTGGTCAGTTTACAGAGGGGAGGGCAGCGCCGGGTAGGATCAGCCAGGTATTTTAGATGATAGAAAAAGGACAAATTACACAGCACAAGCACTGTGCCATTATTCATGCTTTAAAGAAAACAGGATCAATTTTATTTTTTTGGGTTTGATTGAAAAGTTAATCTGATTGGCTCCTCTGTCTTACACATCACTACACTTTCTCACAAGCAGACGATTTGTCACTGAGATTTCACAGATGTAATTTATTGGACTAACCCGTAAAAACTGGACTAAAGAAAACCATTGCCCAAAGCAATGTTTTAGCTTTATCTTTGAAATAAGACTGCAAAAAAAAAAAAAGAAGACATATGGAAGCCAACTGTTGCTACAGACAACTGTGTCACTATAGTAGCATACAATTTTAATCAAACATAGGATGCTTTATAGCGAGTAAAGAGGAAGTGATGCTCATAAAGCGTAGGCTCTTGTCCCCATTTCTGTCCCCAATGCCTGAGGGACCTAGCAAACATGTGTGGGGGATGTGCCTACAGTTATGCATTCAGCATTTTCATTGCAACTTTAGATGGTCTTTGGAGGAACAAAGGGGTTGATCTACTAAAACTGGAGCACTCAATCTGGTGCAGCAGTTCATGGTAGCCAATCAGCTTCTAACTTCAGGTAGTTCACTTAAGCTTTGACAATGAGGCCCCGTTCACATCGGAGCGATTTGACATGTCAAATCACATGCCAAATAGCAGCCTATTGCTGGCAATGGCACTGTCCAAATCGGTGGGACATCGACTTTGCGGCACCACACCAACTTCCAAAAGTAGTTCCTGTACTACTTTTGGCGACTTCGGGGACGATTTCAAACCTGCCTTCAGTGTGAATGAGGGCTAAAACATGGAAGTTGATTGGTTTCTATGCAGAGCTACACCAGCTTTTGCACTCTCCAGTTTTAGTAACTCTCCCCCAAAATGTCAAACAAAAAGTTATGTGCTGTGAGGTATATGCTATAACCATTAGATTGGATTTTTAAAATTATCCTGTACTAAAATTATTATGGAGGCTAAGCTTGTCCCCAGGCTGTATGGAATAAGATGGCCACCTGTCTCTGGAGGGACCCAATCCTGGTTATGTTTATTTTTTAACAGTTAGTATGCATTTTTATGCAAAAGGGAAAAGGGGGAAGCACTGCAAAGCACACTTTGGGTCTGATAAAGAAAGTCAACATAAAATGACTATTCAGTGACTCTGAAAATCACTAAAGACATAGAGCCTTAAACTTTTGTTTCCACTGCCTAAGATTTTCTGCATGACACGTTTAACTACAAAACATTTGCACAACTGTGTCCCTTTCCTGGCAGCTCATGTTTTTAAAATATGGCATCACGATAAAAAAAAAAAAAAAAAAAAAAAAAGCCTACTTGTTCCACTGACAATTGGATACATATTCCTTTTGTGTAAAACCCCGCCATAACCATGCTTCACCTTCATCTGACGAGCAATCTCTTTCTTCTGGTGTAAGATGTATTCCAAGATCGCTTCTTTCTCAAAGATGTATCCGTCTGGCCTGCATAGATGAGCATCAAGAGAAACCGTTATCTACAGCAGCATGGTACAGTCAGCAAGTAAATCTTTAATTGCGTTTTCTAGAACTAGGTAAATGATTTTGTTTGTTCATAAAGCGGTGTCCCCTTTTTGCAGTGCTTTAGAGTGAACCTGGAACCAAGTACCTGCCCAACAGAGCTTTTCAGTCAAATATTCACTGTGGACTTTGCTGAAAATGATTTTTCAGAGAAGAAGTGGTTATTTATATGATAAAAGGAAGCCCGATTCTTATTCACATGGGTATAAATGGCCACTGTGTGGGAATTAATTACAATAAATTTGGGGTGATGAGCTCTACTATCCACATAGTTAACCCACTAGGGCCGAAAACATAACCTTTACTATCAAAATTAGAGTATTTTTGTTTATTGGATTCACAAACAAATGTGGCTTTTTACTAACAGGGGAAGCATAGAGAGTTATCAAGGGAAATATATCAGTCTCCACATCATCTTCATAAATGGGGAGATATCTATTTGCACAAAAGGAGATAATGTTCTGGCATACGCTCTATCAAAGAAGCCCTTATAGTGTACTATCAAAATAAAGACAAAAATTCTCTAACTGAGCTGTAGTCACTATCATGGAACTCCTATTAGTGTTAATCTGCTTTGAGCTCACTTAAAGATTCCAAACATAAACGCTAGCTCAGGGCTCAAAATTTCAAGTCCTAAGCTACTAGCCAGGCCTCAAGGGTTACTCGCCACCAGTTGCTCCACCCAACCCCTACCCTGCCCCACCCCTAATTACACCCTCATAAATTATTTCATGAAATTACATTTAAATGATTTATGCAGACTTAAGTTATAAAAATAAATATTAACAACTTTATCAGTGCCCATCAGTGCAGCCTCACCTCTGCCCAACAATGCAGCCTACATGTATCCATCAATGCTGCTTCACCTGTGCCCAACAATGCAGCCTCACCTGTGCAGGGGAGGAGAGGAAGAGGATTGTGGGCCGAATCATAAGAGCGCCGAGGAACATCGCTGTAACAGCTTTAATTAAAATAGCCATGTGTTCTAACCACAGACAGACAATCACTTACAGCCCCGCCTCTTAGCCAGGGACTCTGAAATAGGGCACACATCCTGGGATTGGACACAGTGTTCTGTCCATCAAAGTACCCGGGCCAGGAGGCGGGGCTGTATGTGACAGCGAGAGCGGGGAACACGCGGTAATTGAAATTAAAGCTGTTACAGCGATGTTCCGTGATCTGATGATTCGGTCAGTTCTCTCCTCTCTCTTCCTCTGGGTGATCATTGGGAAAAGAGCTCCTATTGAACCCCGCCTGCCGGCGGTGCCCCCCCCCCCCCCCCCACGCTCGCCAGCCCCAATTTTTCACTCCCAAATTGCGAGTCCTGATAACTCAACTTATGGCCATGTGGCATTCATGGCGATTATTATACCCACTTAAGAGCTGAAAGTGGCGAATGAAACAAATGTGTAACCTGAAATAAATAACTGTCTACGAGGCCTAACTACATTGAATTCAAGATGCATACACAGCAAGCAGCGGACTGCATTCTTTGAAGGGAGTATATGTCACTCTCCTTCAAAAGGAGAGTGACACATACAATAAGCTCCTGAACACTCTTTGGAGGACATGCTGACTCTTCACAATTGGTCCCGGTGACTATTCACTATAGGTCAGGTAGATTGTCTTCTCTGCTTTCAGGGCTCTGGGGCTCCACCCATCCACAAGGAAGCGCTCACCTACTATGAGCACACAGTGGCTTGCTCTTCCTGACAAGCTGGTTGAGCTAGCCGAGCTCTGCTTCTCGTGGTCTTTACTGGAAAAGGACTTGGATGATAGAGAGATATAGATAATATAGTGAACCCACTAAATACATCAGCTTTTTCACATTGTTGATCTTTCAATAAAATATCTTTCTGAACTATCACTACTGATGGTGTGTCCTTGTTATGTTCTGTGCATCAAGAAGTCAAACAGTGGCATCCTACAGCCCCTGGTGGGAACTTTTGTTTCACCAGGCAGCAACCACCCTAACAGATTCCATTATATTCTGGGCTATGTGCAAAGAAAGCAGAACAGCCACTGGGCCTCAGAGATAGCCTATATTTGACATGTGGTTCATTCAATACTTACGTTACCACAGGATCTTTACATGGCTGGAGGGATAAGCAGCAGCAATCAAAATCTTTCACGGCATCTCTGCTGAGCCGAACAGTTTGTGTTCCATATCCAGAAGCAGCTGAAATACAAACTGGCTGTTTGAGTAGTGTTTCACTTCAGTCCCAGTGGGACTTCTTAAAACAGGACCTTATTCTATAGCTGTTGATTATTTAAAGAAAACCCCATCAAGACAAACCTGCACTCGCCATTTTAGAAGTAAACCTGTACTTGGCCTATACAAGGCAAACATCAGGATTCTTTCATAGGCACCTTCAAAGTTAATTTATTTCCATGAGCTCCCACATTTTCTCATAAAGCCCCTCAAAAATCACAGTGCCAATTCGAGGTTGGGTTGGAGTTTCCATGGGGCTAAATAGCTCAAGAAAAAAATGTTCTCTAATAACTGTTAGCATTTTTCTGCCAGGGCTCCGACGGGTGACTAGGACACTGAAGAAGCAAGCAAAAGTACGTACAACTGCCCAAGGCACAGGTAGGTACAACTGCTCAATGGACAAGTTACAGGTTCATTTTAAAGATGGAGCTGATGAAGCCCGACTTGCATATTTGTCTACCCACCAAGTAGTGAAGTGAAAACGAAGGAGACAACCCTGTAGCTTGCATTTTGAAAAAACAGGTCAACAATGATTAAATCTGTGTCACTGGACTGTGTTAACTGTTGTTCTCACTGTGGGAAAGACTCCTTTTCACATAAGATTAAGGTGTGCTGGCACCATATCCTTTATCTCATTACTGTAGCATCATTCACTTGCTGCTTTAGCATCCTGCAATTCAGTGTATATCAGTTTGGTGTGCGATGCAGATATCTTTATGATCACTGCACGACAGCATACAGCATAAAATGTGTACAGCATAAAATACAGCCCTCATGCAGGACCTCGGATGCGGATTTATCTTATTATGGTTTACGTACATATAGGTAGGTATAGGTATACACTGCAGTCCAAAACAGACCTGTGTGTATGGGCCCATAGGATACAATAGTGCTACATTAAGATCTGTACAAATTACAGATCTGAACGCAGATATCTGCACACTTGTGTGAATGAGAAAAATATAAGCGCTGCCACTGCTTATCCACTTCAAGAAGTGCTAGTTGCCTGGCTGTCCTAGCAGAAGCACTAATTCAGAACAAGCAGGTCAAAAAGTCATAGTGAAGTCAGAGCATCTGATCTGCACACTGGTTTTTAGGTCACTGACTTAGAAAGAATGGAAACTAATGGGTCATTGTGATAAGTAGACAACTGATTGCTGTGACAAGAAAGTAAGATGAGGGACAGGGTCGCAGCCCTTCACCATTCTATCCAAAACTAATTAAAAACATCTGGCTGGAATTCTATTTTAAAGTGCTACAAACCAGTGTCTTTTCTCTTCTCGTAGTAGGTGTACACAGCTCCAGCTGTGCAGTTCTTTCCATGTCTTGTCATCTTCAGTCACAGAAAAAGCAACTATAGAAATAAAAAAGTGAAGTTTCAGTTTACAGCTTATTTTGAAAATTCCCAAAGGAAATTAAAAACAATATGAATAGACAAGATATAAAAGAAACATTCACCGCCATGGTGAACCTTCTTATTGAACAGATAGTTGCCTTGCTGTCTCTGCCCCAAAATGTTTGCCTGTCTACAGACCATTTTCAAATTTGTGCAAATTCAGCTAGGTCACTGACCTTGAGGGAAGAATTGATCATTTGGGATGGATACTCCTAACTAATAACCACAAGGTCAACAATAGAAGTGACTACTTACAGTAAGCACATGTAGCAAAATCGGTTGTGTTTACACCATGTTCTTTATACAATAACTGTGTGGTAGTCATATCTACCTTCATCTTACGTTATATTAATCAGGTAAGCGGAACTTCACTTAAAAAAAACAAAAAAACTTTAGATCATACTTTGAGAGTACGTGAGTTGCAGCCCAGGCTGGCACACAATGCTGAGTGTGCTGGCACCCACTGACACTGGCTGTAATTGACAACTCGCTAGGATATCATTTATAAAGCCTGGTTTACCCACCTCCCTCATGTCACTGAAAGCCAGCAGGTGGCTGACAATGGTATTGTGCTTCATGGGAAAAGTTGCCAGCTAACCTACAGGGGTACCCAGTGCTCCTAAAAGTATGGGGGTTTGGGGCCAATGTCTGAAATGCATGCATAGGTGTCCATCAGACATGCATGAATTGGGACTGGCTTGAGAAGTGAAGTGCATGCAATGGAGCTGATCTGACATCTGATGTTTTTGCATTCGGCCAATCTTGCATCCGAAGTGCGTACGCTTTAGGGTTGAAAATGTTTTGCGTGTGGCTTTGTAATACTATATTGCACTCATAACTGTACTGCTAATTGGAAGTTAAACTCAATTATTACAATAACATAACCAGTGCAATATTGTTCCTCTTTAAAAGGGAAACCATAATGGTTTGTGTTCATTTTTGTTTACCACACTCTAAACTGACCTGCTCTATTGCTCTTATTTATCTGTAAAATCTCCTTTTTAAAATAAATCAGTAAAATAGTGCTTCTATAACAATGTGTGTTTAGAGCATTCTGGGAATGCATGTAAACTGGAAGTGGCAGCAGGAGATATGTGGCGCTAACATGCAAAATATTAAAACATGAGAAAACAAATACTTTATTTTAAAACTATAACATGAGTCCACAGAGTGCTTTAAAAAACTAAATATGATCCAGTTAGGGTTTACATCTATTTTAATTACCGAAAGTGTTCTACTACACCATGTGTTGGCAACCTGCAAGTCTGGGCTGGCACACAATTCTGTTTGGCTTGCACCCACTGACACTAGCTTTAATGGACAGCTCACTAGGCTGTTGATTACATAGCCTGGCCTACCCATCTCACTGAAAGCCCACCGATGGCTGTGGATGTCGTATACTGAGGGAAAGCACAGAACAGGTACAAGGTTTGAGGCTGACCTAAGTACTGAAGTGAATGCATCAGGGCTGAACCAACATCTAAAGTGCATGCATTGGGGCTGATCTCAGCTCTGAAGTTCTTGTACTGGAGCTGATCTGATGTCTAAAGTGCATGCATCGGACAAAAATTGACATCTAAAGTACATTCACTGGGGCTGATGTGAGGTGTGCATAGGAGTTGATCTGATGTCTGAAGTGCATGCATTAGGGTTGAACAAATTATGTGTGTCCAATTTTTACACCAGGTGTCAACAAACTTCAGCATGTGGGCCCAGCCTGGCAAACAATGCTGTTTGCACTGGCACCCACTGCCAATTACAAAGTCAGGCTTACCCAGCTCTCTGACATCAGTGAATGCCAGCTTGTGACTGAGGATGTTGTATGCCGTGCAGAAGCCCGGTATAGGGTTTGGGGCCAACTTGAGATTTGAAGCTCATGCATTGGGGCTGATCTGAGGTGTGAAGAGCTTGCGTTTGGGTTGAACATATTTTCTGTGTGCACTAGGTGATACATTTTTGCAATCACTGCTGCACTGCTAATAGTTAAAGAGTTAAAGAGATCATTATATACTAACTTGCCATTAGCAGCAAAACTACAAGTCCAAAAACTAAAAACATACTAAGACCACACACAATTGCTCACAAGCCGGTTTTCTAAGGATTGTGTAAATGACACTTAAGCCTCTTTCGCACAAAAGGACTGATCAGGTTCACCTGTCCATTTTTCTGGCGAACTGGATCGGGTGGTCTATTCGGCCCCATGGACCAGCAGGTGTAAAACAGACTTGTGTTCATATACAACCCCCCCACCTCGGGTCCGCTAAAAAAAAAATAAAGGGGATGCATCCTCCTTAGGCAGGCAGATCAGAGCGGAGGTAGACTGCTGTAAATTAGGGTTGCCAACTCATCCCTTTAACCCTGAACACATATGAATTACACAGAATCTGAGGCTAATTTAATGCAGATAAGGCACCAAGTTAGTTTAATTATCACCTCAATCACCACAGAGCTTATGTAATTAATATGTGTTCGGTTTTAAAGGGATGAGGTGGCAACCTCATCCCTGATAGCAGAGTCTGTTTACTTTATGGCCACACATAGAGCAAAGAGGGGTCTGTCCACTCTGCATACACTGAGCGGACACAGACATGTCATCCACCCGCTCAGCTCTAATCAGCAGGATATCAGCTCACAGATCCTCTGCTGATCAAAACAGTCAACCTTGTGTGATAGGGGCCCAAGGCCTCATGCACACAGGGAGTCAAAAAAAAAAAACTCTTCTGAATGCCAGAACTACTGCATGAAATCATGGTATAAAAAAGGAGCAAAAAGCTGTGTATTGCATGTGTTTGTGCACATATGTGTGTAAATGCATTCTACCAGCCAGAATAGAATTTATTCTTGTTACTGGAATGCATTTACATGTTTATGTATATTTTATTTAAAAAAAAAAAAACACTCCTCACTGGACGCACCTTTAGTGGATTATTGTTTCTGCCTCTTCTAATTCTCCTGTGTGCATGAGGCCTATCTGTGGAAGAGTTTTCTGACCCCTGTACTACACTAAACCTTTCATCAACTACTACACGATCAGGATACACACCGAAAATAAAAAAAGGAGTGATGTGTCCAACAGAGGGGTAGCTGGAAGACAGAACCTGGGCACTGTGCTGGCAAATGAATGGAAGCCATAATCCCAAACCAGCATCAGGAAGACCATGGGCTCTCTCGCCTGCTCCTGAGGGACTACCAGTCCCAGCATTCATTACCGCAGCTGGAGAGCCACAAACCAGTACATTAATATCAGGTGTGTGTGTATTATACTATACAATACCTAGCGCAGAGATAACCCTGTGTTTACCTCTCCGTGCCCGGAAGTGCCGCTCTATAATCCCAGGCAGGCGCACAGTTATGACGTACGGATGTTCCCAGTGTTTGCCACATGACCTGCTAAGAGGCGGCCCCGCCGGGAGAGTCCCCGCCTCTGTGGTGTGTCATTCGGGTGGGAGGCGGAGCTATGCTCGGGGCTGTGACATATGGCAGATCGTACTGTGCCAATGCTTCACCTCCCCGTCGTGTACAGACTACAGAGGAGGGACAGATCCCAATACAATGTGTGACAGACAACCTGTTATCAATGAGTGACACATGAAATACACAATCAGAGGGCCAGACACTCTCCTATATACACCAAATCATTCACAGGTCTTTAGTACAGGAACTCCATTCCACTGTATACAGGTGTGATCAATAATCCATATCAAGTGTGATTAATATTTAATCTACATCAAGTGTGATCAGTAATCAATAATCTATTAGGTGTGATCAATAATCTATATCAAGTGTGATCAGTAATCTATATCGAATGTGATCAGTGATCAATAATCCATAGCAAGTACGATCAGTAATTGATCTACTGTATATCAAGTGTGATCAGAAATCAATAATCTATATCAAGTGTGATCAGTAATCTATATCGAATGTGATCAATAATCCTTAGCAAGTGTGATCAGTAATAAATAATCCTTAGCAAGTGTGATCAGTAATTGATCTACTGTATATCAAATGTGATCAGTAATCAATAATCTACATCAAATGTGATCAATATTTAATCTATATCAAGTGTGATCAGTAATCAATAGTCTATTGAGTGTGATCAGTAATCAATAATCTATATCAAGTGTGATCAGTAATCTATATTGATAGTGATCAGTGATCAATAATCCATAGCACGTGTGATCAGTATTCAAAAATCCATAGCAAGTATGATCAGTAATTGATCTACTGTATATCAAGTATGATCAGCAATCAATAATCTATATCAAGTGTGATCAATATTCAATCTATATCAAGTGTGATCAATAATCAATTATCCATCAAGTGTGATCAGTAATTTATATTGAATGTGATCAATAATCCATAGCAAGTATGATCGATAATCAATAATCCATAGCAAGTGTGATCAGTAATTGATCTACTGTATATCAAATGTAATCAATAATCTATATCAAATGTGATGAATATTCAATCTATATCAAGTGTGATCAGTAATCAATAATCTATTGAGTGTGATCAGTAATCAATATTCTATATCAAGTGTGATTGGTAAATACAGGAAAAAAATAAAAGTATAACGGTGTTCATACACGCATAGATAAATGATCGATTTCCTTTTAGATTGATCTATACCGTTAGGAACAATCAATCTATAGTCCACAACCCATTTGATCGATATTCCACACGTGGGGAAGTGGATTTTTAAATACAATCCAGAACACACATTCCTATCACTCTCAGGTGTAGACGGAACCTTAAAGTAGAACATCACACAGAAGGGGAAGTCTCGCTCTTCCTCTCCCCTCCTGAAGGCTACTTTCAGACTGGGGCGTTGAGGGTGTCGGCAGTAAAGCGTCACTAATTTTAGCGGCGCTTTACCGTCGTTTTTGCAGCCATTTTCGTCCGCTAGCGGGGAGCTTTTAACCCCCGCTAATGGCTGAAAAAGGGTTAAAAGCGCCGCTGTGCCAGCACTTCGGCAGCGCTGCCCATTGATTTCAATGGGCAAGGGCAGGGTATACCCCGCTCCTACATCGCTTCAAAGTGCTGCTTGCAGGACTTTTTTTAGTGCCCTGTCAGTGCCAGCGTCCTGCCCTCAGGCTTTCACACTGGAGTGAGAGGAGAGGCTCTTTACAGGCGATATTTTTAGCGCTATAGCGCCTGTAAAGCGCCTCAGTGTGAAAGCAGCCTTACATTTGCCACTATTTTGGGGGGGAGGAGGGGGCGGCGATCTGAGCGGAAGGTCAAGCCCCACCCCCAAACCCTGCAGCCTTCTGGGACACATCACAGGTCCCAGAAGACTGCGGGATCAATCACAAAGCTCAGCGCGGCTTGCACATGTGCAGTTTGGAAGCTGGCTGTGAAGTACTGCCGGTTTCCCTTAGTCAAGATGTCTGCGCCTAGACTAGGGTTGCCACCTTTTCTTCAAGCCAAACCCAAACACTTTAGCAGCGGCATTTCTTTGGGGGGGTATACGCTATAAGGTTTTAAAAGACCTGGGACACTTTTGGTGGCCTGAAAGAGTAGTAATGTGGTGCATAGCTCACCGCAGCAAACAGTGCACGTTGCTGAATTGTGAGTGTTCTGAGCGGAATGCAGGAGTCAGATATGTCCTGGGGAGAGGGCTAGTGTTAGCAGGGGGGGTGGGGAGAGTTAGCTATGTGCTTGGGGCAGTGGCGGTGCTCAAAATTTTTGGGGGGGCACAAACAAACTGAAAAATTCTGAAAAAAACATCAATTGCAGCCTCACTGTGCCCCATAAAATGCAGCCACTGTGCCAATTATATGCAGCCTCTGTGCCAATCATATGCAGCCTCTGTGCCCAAAAAATGCAGCCTCTGTGCCCATCATACAGCCACTGTGCCCATCATATGCAGCCTGTGCCCATCATACAGCCACTGCGCCCATCATATGCAGCCTCTGTGCCAATCATTCTGCGCCCTTCATATGCAGCCTCTGTGCCAATCATACCATACCTCCCAACTTTTGAACTTCAGAATGAGGGACAATCGAGGGAGTAAATGAGCTGCAGCGCACATTGTGGCAAAATGTGGGTGTGGCCAAAGTCCTAATGGTGGGAGGGGCTTAAGGGCTGTGGCTAAGCAAAACTCAGCCTTCTCACCAATGCCCCCCAGCTCTCACTAATGCCCCCCAGCTCTCTCATCAATACCCCCCAGCTCTCTCACCAATGCCCCCCAGCTCTCACTAATTCCCCTCCATGTGGAGTGCTTCTCTGTGTGACAAGGAGTTCAGTTCCTCTGCCTTTCCACAAGCCGCTGACAGGCAGGAACGTGACCGCTGAGAGGAGAGCATAGGGGCCGCTTAGAGGAGAACATCGGGGCCGCTGATAGGCAGGATCGGGGTCGCTGAGAGGAGAGCATCGGGGCCGCTGATAGGAAGGATTGGGGCCACTGAGAGGAGAGGAACGGGGTCCCTGACAGGAGGATCGAGAGCCGGGGGGCGGAGCTGAGAGGTGGCCTGCAACTTATGTCATCGGTTGCTAGGACGCCGGCGGTCCTAACAACTGGTGACTGCATTGAGGAGGGGGAGCAGAGATTTCCAGCCAGATCTTCTCCCAGGAATCCTCACTTGGTGCTGTGTGTGATAGGACCCATTGAGGATACCACTCCTCAGTGCGGGGACTTCCTCAGCCCCGCGCTGAGGAAGTCCCGCCTACGGATGTAACGCGTACAGGGGCCAGGGGTCATGCATGACATCACCCGCGGCCATCTCGGTGGTCACTATTACACGTTTCTATGCCGGCACTCGGTTCTGAGTGCTACTATATGTAAGTGCACATTCTTATTTTTTACATTAATAAATGTCATACAGAGAGCATTGGATCGCTGTGTTCTCTTTTTTATATATGCTTAATTACTTTACTGACTGTGGATCTGAGGACCAATACCAGAGTTGCTATCTGGAGATTGTGAGCCTTGTGTTTTGTATACTGCCTTGTGACCTGTTTCAGGTGGAGTTTTTGAGGTGAGAGGCCATCTATACATGTGGTGGAGGGATCACAGACACCGAATTTGTCATCCTTTTTTGTGTGTGTCACCGCACCCTGCAGTGATTCAGGTTGTTTTCACACACATCACTTGGGACTCTTCTGATACTTTAGTAAAACTTGTATTATTTATGGACATTTACGAATTGCACAGCACTGTTTTTCATTATGAAATTTTTGATGTCACATGGTTTCTGCGCAGCGGTTTTTCAAATGCATATTTTTGGGAAAAAATACACTTTAATGAATTTAAAAAACTATAATAAACATAATCTATACCCCAATTTTGTTGTATAACATAAAAGATGATGTTACGCTGAGTAAATAGATACCGAACATGTGCACATGTGAGCGCTGTGATCACAGAGTCAATGAGACTCGGATGATCACAGATCAGAGTAAGGGACCGATCCCGGCCCCCACACCACGTGATCAGCTGTCAGCCAAAGACAGCTGATCACGTGATGTAAACAAAAGACCATTAATCGCTCTTTTTTTCTCCCCACGCTGACAGAGCAAGGAGAAGAAAAAGCAGATCACCGGATTCTGTGTAAGGGACATCGGTCCCGAAGAGGAAGAGGCACAGCCACTTCATCTGTGCCCACCAGTGCCATCTGCCAGTGCCACCTGCCAGTGCCCACAGTGCATATCAGTGCCACCAATCTGTGCCCCCCAGTGTATATCAGTGCCACCTATCAATGCCCACGAGTGCCACCTATCATTGCCCACCAGTAGTGCCAATTAATGCCTCATCAGTACCACCTACCAGTACCCATCACTGCCACCCATTAGTGCCCATCACTGCCACCTATCAGTGCCCATCAGTGCCACCCATCAGTGCCACCTCTCTGTGCCACTTCTCAGTGCCACCTATCAGTGCTCACCAGTGCCACTTCATCAGTGCCGCCTATCAGTGCCAACTTATCAGTGCTGCCTTATTAGTGCACATCAATGCAGCCATATCGGTGCCCATCAGTGCAGCCTATCAGTGCCCATCAGTGCAGCCTCATCAGCATACATCAATAAAGGTGAAAAATTACTTGTTTGCAAAATTTTATAACAAAATATAAAATTTGTTTTGTATTTTTTTTCAAAATTTGCGGTCTTTTTTCATTTTTTTAACAAAAACTAAAAAACCCAGAGGTGATCAAATACCACCAAAAGAAAGCACTATTTGTGGGAAAAAAAATGATAAAAAATGTTATTTGGGTACAGTGTTGTATGACCGCGCAATTGTCATTCAAAGAGTGACAGCGCTG
Source organism: Lithobates clamitans (assembly GCA_037952925.1). NCBI lineage: Eukaryota > Metazoa > Chordata > Amphibia > Anura > Ranidae > Lithobates > Lithobates clamitans. Next base: position 813,056 of record JBBGZY010000363.1, read on the forward strand.
AAAGCTGAAAATTGGTCTGGGCAGGAAGGGGTTTAAGTGCTCAGTAAGCAAGTGGTTAATTATGAGCAGGAAGTATAGTCCACTTTCCTACAGTAAATATGAACAGGAAGGAACATGAGAAGATATTCAGGTGTTATTTCGAAGGTGAAACTATGCAGATCCTTATCGGCATTCTCACTCTACAACCTTCAATGACCAGAAACTGCTCCTGGGCCCAAAAGAGGTGGAATGAATCATTTAACCGTAGGAAATAAGTGACATAGCATAGAATGGAAAGACTCTTCTGGATTTAAAGGGCAGAATAGAGCCAGTTGTTGTCATGATAATCGTAGTGCCTTCTTTATGGCTTGACCATAACAGGCAAAAAAACACCACAAACCTGTTTTTCATGTTTTTAAAAACCACCCCTGTAAAACAGTGAGTAAAGTTAGCCGTCATGGGATTTCACTGAAGCATTGTGGGTGCGACTGCGTTTCGTGAACATTATATTTCCATAAATTCAGGCGCTGGATAGTGGGAACAATGAAATCAAGAGTGAGTGACAGCCATGTTGACATTTACTCCCTTTTTTTTTATTTAACAACGTTAGTGTGAATATATAGAAGTTTCATATACTATATAAGTATTCCAAAATAATTTCACAGTGCATTTTTAAAGGTGAAGGAAAGAGGACAGGTCTGTATGGCTTTGAGAAAATGTTTTTTGTAATTTTTACCAGGAAAAAAAAATGTTATTTCTATTTTTTTTTTAATCTTTCTAGTAGCAAATAAATAAAATGTAATCATTCTTTGGTCTGAATGCAGCCTGTTATGTAGCAAGTGTTAAATGTATATTCTTAAAATAAATACTGTACATATAAATAGGATAAATGAATAAAAACCCAAAACTGAAAATAAATACATGAATGCTTATCAATATGTTTATCAATATGTTGGAGATCATGGAAGCTCTCACCTAACTTTGGACAAGTGCGGGATTCCTGGGTCTACTTTTTTTTTTTTTAACAATTCTTTTTATGAAAATTTTGCAATATAACATATCACATTTAAACACATACACCGATGGGCAACATACCTCACCGGGAACGGCCACACAGGGCCATGGAAAGAACTAACATAGTTCAACTAACTTCCCATCTTCCCTCCCCCCAACCCCCCTACCCGACCGATTGTCATCATTTCCCCTTTGTGATGGTGTGCACCGTATGACGAATTACCTTCGTACCATGCCCATTAGTTATCAGATACTTATGCTCTTATGTGGGTGAAAACCTGTTTCTGTTTTGCAGATGGGGACTTTTTCCATTTATTGCTCAAGGTAGCTCAGGAGCTCTAGACCTTTGTTAACCTCCTACGTGTGTATACATCATCCTGTTTAGCCTGCTGTAGCCGAAGAGTCTAGCCAGGCCTTCCAAACCTTTCTAAACTTCTTTTCGCAGCCTCTGGACCTGTAAGTTGCTCTGTATAAATGAATAACCAGTCCTTTCCAATATGACAAAGTGGGTGCAGCAGGCTTCTTCCAGTTTAATAGTATAGCTTTTCTACCATAAAACAGACCAATATTTAGTAAAGTGCGGTGTGCGCTAGATGGGACTACCTCCTCCACTAAACCAATTAAGCAAACTCTAGGAGTCATAGGGACCGGGATGCTGAGTACCTCTGCAAGACATTCTGTGATGCCAGACCAGAAAATTTGAATCTGCGAGCAACTCCAGAATATATGTTCTGAGTCAGCTGGAGAGTGGGAGCATCTCCAGAATTGACTGCTGACTGTAGGATATATGCGGGATAACCTGGCAGGTGTAAAATATATACGATGAAGAAACTTAAAATGATTTAAACGATTACTTGCAGACACTAAATATTTAAAGGGGTGATCCCACATAGCATCCCAATCCTCCCCTTGTATATCCGTGATCTCTCTTTCCCACCGCTCCCTACATTTTGATATTCCCAGAGGTGTTTTTTTGAAGAGAGATCTATATACTGTGGACAGAGGCTTGACCAGTTCCTCTTTCGTCAAGAGGGTCTCCAGTGCTGATGGGGCATATTCAGTTCTTTGGCCATTGAACTGAGCCTGAAAAGCATGGCGCAGCTGTAAATAGCGAAAGAGGGAGTTGGACACATCATGCCTGGCCTTTATCTGATCAAATGTACAAAGCTCCCCCTCTCTATTAATTTCATTTAATACCTTGACACCTTTAGACGCCCACAGCGTGGGATCTGGAAGAGAGAAGAAATGTGAGAGATTTGGGTTCATTCACAATGGGGCTGAAGGCGTAACTCCCAAATAACTAGGGGATATCAGAGTGGTAGTAATCTCCCATGCCTTTATGGTTGCTTTCATCGAGCCTGTCAAAGGCAAACAAGATTTCGGACCTCTGTATAGGGCCATCCGCAAACTTTCATTTGACCCCAGGTGTGCCGCTTGTACAACCTTAGCAGAATCTCCTTCATCTGCTATCAGCCATCTTTTGGCAAACACCATCTGCCCTGCCAGATAATATTTCTGCCTGTCAGGTGGTGCCAACCCTTCCTGACCCCTGCAGAATTTTGATACTTATTCAAGGCAACTGTGGTAACCAAATGAAGGACCCTATTATGCCATTTAAAGATTTAAAGAAAGAGGCTGGGACCCACAACGGAGAGTGAGGTAAAAAATATAGTATTACTGGAAGAAACTTTATTTTAATGAGGCTAACCCATCCCGGCAATGAGAGGGGTAAGTTCCTCCATGCCAATGTCTTTCGTTTAAGTCTAGTCACTAGTGGAAGGAGATTTAGCGTCATATAGTCTTGAATATTGGCTGTTATTTTAACCCCGAGGTAGGTAATTGAGGTGACCCACTGTAGTGGTAATGTGTCGTCTGATAAGTTATTTGCTTCTGGGCCTAATGGTAGAATCGATGACTTGTTCCAGTTTACCCGTAGACCTGAAAAGATGGTAAATTTGTCTAGAATTAGCAGGGCAGCTCTGAGAGATGATCATTGAGAAACAGAAGCAAGTCATCAGCGTACAACGCAATACATTCTTTAATGTTCCCACCCGAATAGCTCCCACCTCCTCAGACTGCCTCATTGCCCTGGCCATAGACTCCATCATCAGGGCAAAAAGAAAGGGGGACAGTGGGCACCCCTGTCTAGTGCCTCTGCCTATTGGGAAAGAATCAGGGACCATGGTGCTGAGCCTAACCGCCGTCCTAGGAGCACTATAAAGCAGCATTGCCCAACGATGGGAACCAGGACCGGACCCTATGGCCTCCAACACTTTGTGCATGTATGGCCAGTCCACAGAATCAAAGGCCTTCTCAATGTCTATTGAGACAATGATCTCAGCTGGAAACTCTGCACTTACTATCTGTAAATGTGTGAATAATCTCCTTAGGTTCGTGTCTTTTGATATGCCAGGCATGAAACCTGTCTGGTCAATATCCACCAGGGTCAAGATAAACCTGGCCAATCTTGATGCCAGCACTTTTGCAAGTATCGTGAGATCCATGTTGAGCAGCGCTATAGGGCGATAAGATGAGCATTCCAATGGGTCCTTGCCAGGCTTCAAGCAAAGCACCATATATGCCTCCATCATTGAGGCCGGCAAGGCTCCCTGCTCCCAGCAATGTGCGTAAAGTATGTTTAGTCTGTGGGCGAGTTGTGACATATACACTTTCTAGAAATCAGTGGGGAATCCATCTGGACCCGAGCTTTCTGAGGGGGAAAGGCAAGTATGGCTGCCTCAATTTCTATAACAGAGATACTTTTGTCCAAAATGACAACATCGGTGTCCGCTAGTTTCGGCATTGAGAGGCTCTGAAGTAACTCCTCCAACACAGCCATATTATAGGACGGATAGGTGAGTATAGGGACTTGTAAAAATGTACAAATTCTTCCAGAATTCCCACTGGCTGCGTGATCAGTGCCCCAGCCCCATTCCTTATCACTGGAATACTAACAGGTATCCTTTGATCAGCTGCCAGGTTAGCCAAAAGCTTGCCGTTTTTGTCACCATCAGCAAAAATGTTTTCGGCCCTTTGCCTCGCCTCAGTATGAGCTAAGCTTGTGAAGTGTAATGCCACTGTTCTTCTAATCTTTAAAACCTATGGTGAAGCAATCCTTTGTTCATTTTATCTTTATATTCTCAGTGCTTGGACCATTTAGGTTCAAAGCTATGCCACCACCTGTATAAAAGACTCGGGTCACTATACTCCTGTTACACAGCCATAAGACCTCTAAGGCAGCTAAGGCAGTCCATAGATGGTGCAATTTTCTGCAGGTAAGAAAATTAATCGAATCGTGGAATCCCTTCCATGCAGCTATTGTGTTCTCCTGTCGTGGGGGGGGGGGGTGGTGTAGGGACCTGTTAGAACACAGTGATTATTGTTAGCGGCTATAGTCGCTGGCAATAATCGCATGTCAAAAATCCAACATGCTGGAGGATAGTTAATCGATGGACCGAATTGGGTACATTCATCCTGTCCATGGATGGCTTGAATCTCCGGCGGTCCATCTATGGCCAGATTAACCACTTCCCGACCAGGCCATTTTTTTGCGATACTGCGCTGCATCGCTTTAACTGACAATTGCACGGTCGTGCAAAAGAAGAAAGAAATAGAGCTTTCTTTTGGAGGTATTTTATTGCCTCTGTGCTTTTTATTTTTTGCGCTATAAACAAAAAAATACAGACAATTTTAATTAAAAAACAATATTTTTTACTTTCTGCTATAAAACTTTCTGCTTTAAAAAAATCGAATTTCTTCATAAATTTAGGCCAATATGTATTCTGTCACATAGTTTTTGTAAAAAAAAATCCCAATAAGCGTATATTGATTGGTTTGTGCAAAAGTTATAGCGTCTACAAAATAGGGGATAGATTTAGGGGCTTTTTATTTCTTTTATTGTTTTTACTAGTAATGGCAGTGATCTGCGATTTTTAGCGGGACTGCGACATTGTGGTGGACAAATCTGACACTGAGTGACACTTTTTGGAGACCAGTGACACCAATACAGTGATCAGTGCTATAAAAATGCACTGATTACTGTATAAATGACACTAGCAGGGAAGGGGTTAACACCAGGGGCGATCAAAGGGTTAAATGTTTCCTAGGGAGCTACTTACTAAAGCTGGATACACACTATACAATTTTCTGTAGATTTTTTCCTTGAGATTTACCAAAACCATATAATATCAGGTCAAACCTTAAGAGTTTCAATTTGTATGCAATCAGGCAGGTCCTTGCACTACATGGTTTTGGCAAATCTAAAGGAAATCAGACAACAAACGTTGTATAATGTGTATGAGGTTAAACTGTGTGGGGCAGAATCACACTAAAGGAAAAGAGATCCGTGATTCAGCTTAGCTGAATCACAAAATCTCTCTTTCCCTTCCTGACAGATCCGCTGTTTGCCTTGTTTACACAGGCAGACGGCTGATCCATCTCTCCTGTGAACGATCGGTGGGTCGCGGTGGCCATCGCGGCCACCAGACCCGCTGATTGGCTCCCGCTGTGACCAATTACAGTGGGAGTGGCGTATGTGCGCCCCCTAAACTGCGGGCACCAAATAACGTACAGGTACGTGATATTGTGCACCCGGGCCTCCCTGCCGCAGTAAATGTACGTGGGGCGGTCCAGAAGTGCTTAAAGTAGAGCTATAGGCAAAGCTTTTTTTCTCATTTTGGATAGAGCAAGGGAGGATTATAACTCCATCTGTGTTCTATTGCGGAGATTTCCCTTCACTTCCTGTTCCATAGCCAAACAGGAAGTGAGAGGAAATCCCTGCAAATTAAGGGAACCCCCAGGTCACCAGAACCAGTGACCCCATTGGAAGATTTTACCTTTATTGCTTTTCTAGGGACAACCCAACATTTGGGATTTTCTTTACTTTTACTTTCAATGATAATGGTAAACAGGACAAATAGAGAGGGTGAATCTCCCTAATGGGGGCACAGACAGCAATAAGAACTGACAGGGGTTCTAATCCTTCTATACTCTATCCAAAACTAAAAAAAAAGTTTTGCCTTTAGTTATACTTTAAGCATCATGTCTACCATGACTCTTTAAATTGCCTTAACCACTTCAGCCCTGGAAGGTTTTACCCCCTTAAAGGGGAGTTCCACACTCGCTCTTCTCCCCCTTCTCTCTGCCAGCACCGTCATAGCAACTGTGGGCACCCGGCCGTGACAGCTTTCGGCTTCATGGCCGGGCGCGCAATGCGCATGTGCGAGTCACGCTGCGCTCTGCTAGTGGCCAGGCAATCTTCTGGGACCTGTCCCAAAAGATTTCGGGAGGGAGGGGCCGCCTAGGGGAGAGGAGGAGTCGCCTAGGTGGCCAGAAGATGGAAGGAGAAAGTGGGACAGGAAGTCCTCTTAAAACCAGGTACTCCCCCCCCCCCCCCAAAAAAAAAAAAATGACATGCCAAATGTGGCATGTCAGGGGGCGAGGAGTACTAAAAACGGAAGTTCCACTTTTTGGTGTAACTCTGCTTTAATGACCAGGCTATTTTTGAGCTACGGCACTGCAATAATTTAACTGACAATTGTGAGGGTGTGCGATGCTGTATCCAAATAAAATTTATGTCATTTTTTTCCCCACAAATAGAGCTTTCTTTTGGTGGCATTTGATCATCTCTGCTTTTTATTTTTTGCGCTATAAACACACCCAATAAAAAAAAATCAAATGTCTTCTTCATCAATTTAGGTCAATATGTATTCTGCTTTATATTTTTGGTAAAAAAAAATCCTAATAAGCATATATTTAAAAATAAACAAATGTAGCGCTATGTGATATATCACTTACTCAGGTGAAAAAAAATATATATATAATTGCCGTGGGCAATGGGCGAATGAATGTTGGAGCAACTTGAATTCCCAAACAAAAAATATAAATGGTAAAAATTATATAAATTAAATACTTGTTGTCAAGCAAGTGCACAGTGAACGAAATGTAAAAAAAAATATACATCAAAATATCAAAAAATCTTAATTTCAGCAAGTCCACAGTGAAAAAAAAAAAAAAATTATAATATAATGTCCCATAAAGTGACTCTGTGATGATGATCCGAATAATATTAACCTTATATTTTTTGTTTTGCTCAAAAGTTGGCGGCGATCAGCGTTTTTTAGCAGGATTACGACATTGCTGCGGACACCTAACTGACACTTTTGACAATTTTTTGGGAACCAGTGACATTATTACAGTGGTCATTGCTAAATATATGCACTTTTACTGTACTAATGAAACTAGCAGAAAGAAAACAAATAAAATTAGACATGCTATCTGCCAATAGAACTTAACCAAAAAGTGCATTCTATGCATCCAAAAATATAGAAAATATAACAAATCAAATCATTATTATTCAACCAAAAAATAAAAGTCTCATGCATGTATCCTGCTTCTTAATATAGGGGGTCAGCAATGCCAAGAGTTGGTGAAAGCAGGGGTCCGTCATCTGGAGATAATTCCAAAAATCATCTGGATTATTCTCCTGGAGCTCCCGCAGCAAAGGCATGTGACATAATTGATCACCATTAATAAAGCAACCAATTTTTGGTCCAAGAACTCCTCCTCCTCCTGTTCCTGGACTGGACTTGGGTCAAAGCAATAACTCCAAGGCCAATAATAAATAACACGTTATCTCCTCCGATTCCGCAACATTTCTGGTTGATGAACGGCCGTTCAAAAACGAACTGAAAAGCACGAAATGAAAAGCACAAACTGAAAAGCGCTACATAAAAAGCACGCAATGAAAAGCGCGAATCAACACTCACCAAACTTCTACTAACACGAAATTAGCAGAAGGAGCCCAAAGGATTGGCGCTAAAGAGCTGAAAAACCATGTAGTACGTCACTACGTTCGTGTTTGTTGGCCAACAATTCCTTGCCATTTGTATGCAAGACAAAATCCAGGCACACACCTTCAGACAAAAGTCTGAGGTTTTGTCTGCGGTAAATACGATCGTGTGTACGAGGCTTTAGTCAATAATCAATGCAAAGGCGAAAACCCAGAGCAACCAGTTCTAATCCAGACCAGTACAAGATGGTAGGATGGTGATGTGCGCACACAATTATTTTTATTTGTACAGCTCTGCTGTGCACACAATAACTATTAAATGCCTAAAATAAAACCTCTCAACATGGCACCGTAAAAATAAATTGTAGGCATGATGTCATTTTCTTGGTGCCCTAAGCAGGATTTCGTTAGGGCTGGAGGCTCTGCTGTCACCTTTAGCAAACAAGGGCCAAAGTCATAGGAGCCTGGCATCTAACCCTGAATTTCCTATGTGAAGAACAAATGTTAGACAATGAACAATCCTGGGATTTGTAACTAGTCGGATCGCTGGGAAGATTTAGAAGGGAAAAAAAAGAAAGGCTTTTATTGTATAACCAATAATCACAGGCTCAGCCACTGGATCCAGAGTTTATGTAGTGGGGAGGTTAGCTAAGTACGTTCCTCTCTGCGGCATAGTTATAAAGCATCAAGTGACTGATTTCCCAATAATTAATTTCCTTTTCCTAGCCCAACATCTGCCAGATGTTTAACTGAATTACAAAGCACACTTAGAACATCTGAAATCTAAGTAACAAATTACATTAACCAGCACCAATCACTTTAATCAATTTTTATCAATGAATTAGAATTGATACCTATAAGGACCAGACCCTCTTGATCCCTTGTTGCAGCACACGCGAGAAGTGTGATGTTAAAGCTGTTAAATACTGTTCAATTGCCATAAAAAAGATATAAATCCACTTTGTATACACCAAATGCCTTTGTAAACCTAGTTATTACCTTGTAAAATTAACCAACATACTCACTGTGCTACACATTGCCTGTGCAGAGAGCAGAGCTGTGGGAGGGACGGACCCACCCACTGTAGGCTGCCTGCAGGAAACTACAGGAGGGGGCGGAGACAAGACCAGTCACCCTGCACAAGAAGAGAGAGCAGCAGTGACAGGTCTTTATTACAGGAGCAGAGGCAAAGTCTAACACTGGATTATTGCACAGATCTGGAAGAAATATACAAAGAACACCAAGATTCCAGTAAGATTGCATATATCTCCTGTATATAGACAACAGTTGCTTATTCTGAAAGATTTAAAGTGTCATTAAACCCACATCATTAAAAACTATCAATAAATGCTGCATTACATGCTGACCAAACTTACTCAGTCACTAAATGATTTGTTTTCTGTATTCTGTAAAAAATCTGGTTGATCCCGATTTTTACCTGTCCCTCCCTCCTGTCCATGTCTCCTCTGCAGCTGGGGATTTTGCAGAGCAGTGTTGGCAGCTAGCTAGTGCACATGCTCAGTTTTCAGTGAGTTTTTATGCTGAGTATTTCATCCCTGTCACATCTGAGCAGCCCATGTGACTATAGAGTGTGGGCATATACACCGTGGTAAATGACAACCCACTTCCTCCCTCCTCCTCCATGCCCACAAACTAGCTAAAAACAATGGGGAGGGGGGTGAGATATTACATCTTGATTGATGGAGGCTTTTCCTCCCTATTACTCTAAGACACAGGCTGGGAGTGGCCAAAATCCACTCACACTTATTGTCAAATATAATAAAGATTACGATTGTGTCACAGAGCCGCAGAACAGGGAAATGCCTATGTAAAACAAGGCATTTCCGCGTTCTGCCTTGTGTCATGACAGAGATCACTGCTCCCTGTCATCGGGAGCAATGAGCGCTGTCATGTGAGTTGAAGTCCATCCCCCCCACAGTTAGAATCACTCCCTAGGACACACTTAAGTCCTTCATTTCCCCCTAGTGGTTAAACCCTTCACTGCCAGTGTCATTTACACAGTAATCAGTGCACTTTTATAGCACTGATCGCTGTATAAATGACAATGGTCCCAAAATAGTGACAAAAGTGTCCGATGTGTCCACCATAATGTTGCCGATAAAAATCGCAGCTCGCCGTCATTACTAGAAAAATAAATAAATAAATAAAAATGCCATAAAACTATCCCCTATTTTGTAGACACTAACTTTTGCGCAAACCAATCAATATACGCTTATTGCGATTTTTTTTTTTTTACCAAAAATATGTAGAAGAATACACATCGGCCTAAACTTAGGAAAATAATTGTTTTTTTATACATTTTTGGGGGAAAAAATAAAAATAAAAATAAAGGGTCCATTCTATAGAAGGCTCCCCACCCCCAAGTCAAATTGCCTGCAAAGGGGATTTAACTCCTTAAATTATATATATATATATAAAAACTACGGGACACGTTCTCCATTGCAAAAATATTTATATCAAATGCTCTTCAAGGCATAAATTGGTTACATGCTATTGTACATATACGAGCATCTCATGCTCTTCATCAGGCTTTGTGCAATGATCTAATTATAAAAACATACTTTTATACTAAACACTTCAGGGTGTAGCCTCACAGGTGTATCACACTAATTCAATTATCGCTGTTACTCAAAAAACAGTTTCACCTGTTATCATACCTCGAACCTGCTCCAAATTTAAAACTAAACATCTTTAGTGTTTAAATAAAATAAAATAAATAGTGCATAATCATCAGTCCTATAATAATTACATTTCTCAAATAGAAGGAAAAATTCAGTTCTTATATCGATTACGTAGTGATACAGCTAATCGGCATTAAAGGATCAAAAAAATTGAAAAAATTGCACAAAAACACACAGTGTTTGTGTTTGTTTTTGTGCAATTTTTTTTCCATTTTTTGTTCTTTTTTGATCCTTTAATGCTGATTAGCTGTATTACTATGTAATCGATATAAGAACTGAATGTTTCCTTCTATTTGAGAAATGTAATTATTATAGGAATGATGATTATGTTCTAAAGATGTTTAGTTGTAATTTGGTTTAATATAATAATTTTAATATTTGTAATTTGGCACTGTGCTACTCCAGGTAATTGCGCATTCATGCAACACTCTACCCAAACAAATAGAGCTTTCTTTTGGTGGTATTTCATCACCTCTGCGGTTTTTATTTTTTGTGCTATGAACAAAAAAAGACCGACAATTTTGAAAAAAAAAAAAAAAAACAATAAAAAAATGTAAAAATCTAATTTCTTCATCAATTTAGGCCGATTAGTATTCTGCTACATGTTTTTGGTAAAAAAAATCCCAATAAGAGTATATTGATTGGTTTGCATAAAAGTTATCACTTCTACAAACTATGGGACATTTTTATGCCATTTTTATTTTTACTAGTAATGAGCGATTTTTAGCGGGTATTGTGACATTGCTGCGGACAAATCTGACACTTTTGTTACAAAAAAATGCTCTGGTCAGGAAGGGGTCGAAACCTTCCAGGGCTGAAGTAATTAATAAACAGAATAATACTATGGATATCCCCTGATTTCCTACCATCCTGTTGAAAAGAGAAAGGAGAAACAATTTGCTCAGCACAGACATCCTGGGGCATGCTGCATACCCTATGGGCGTTTTATCCAATGGGATCTGGTTAGTAAGGGTACATGAAAAGTGGAGCACCTTATTGTTGATCACTGCACAATATCGGCACCAGAGAGACTAATTGTATTTCACACATTCGCATTTTATTTTGCACATTTATTTATTTTTTGAAAAAATGTTTATTGAGATTTCACAATAACAAGACAAGAGTTGACAATGTGTATAGAGCTGTATAGCCTAAAATCATGCACATTTATTTTTAGCACGCGGAGCATTTTATGTTTTTTTTTTGCATTGGGAGTATTGCTATTTGATTATTGGCACCAAATTTTTGTTCTAAGACGGCGCTGGGTTCATATTCAGTAAAACCTTGGATTGCAAGTGTAGCAAGATCCCAGGCCTCATTTAGTCTAATGAGGACCTCCAGAGCCAAGAGCTGCTGACATCCTTCAGTATAGAGTGGGTTGTAAGGCATAGTGGGTGTAATGCAAGATAGATTCGTGGGCGCCAGTTACTTCTTGAATGCAAAGAGATTTTATTTCTCTTGAACAGAACTTTGGAAGAGAGGGTTAGGGCCAGGACATGCTTAGGTAGTTGCAATGTTAATTTGGCAGTCTCCAAGACTTCTGCAGGTAGACAGCCATGCGGGGAAAGGCATCCAGCAAGACAGCACATCTGCATGTGTAAGAATGCTGTGTCCTATGGTAACAGTCTTAGAACAGTTCTTAACACAAGTTGTAATGAACTCCTTTACTTTCTCTACAGTCACTTCTTGTAGGTTCTCAACCCACTGAGCTCCCAGTCTCTCTCACTAGACTTGCTGATTCACTGCCACCTAATCCCTTGAGCTCTTCCATTCTTCACTTAAGTATCTTCCTCAAGTGTCACCACCGCTTCTCTGCTGGGTCCCTAGCTTGGCACTCCAGATAGTTCTCAAGCTTCATCCCACTGGCCTGCTCGGTCCCAGGCTTGACATACAAGGCTGCTCTGCAAGCGTCACCTCCACTGGCTGGGTCCCTGGCTTGACACCTGCTGAAGTTTCCAGATTCTTCACCGTCCCCGGTTGGTGAGAATGCTGCTCCGGTATTTGCTTAATCTACTCACTGTGGTCCCTGGTAATAAGGTGGTTGGTCCCTTAGTGGCGACAGCTTCCCCTCTACCCCTGACCACGACAGGATCTCCTGCCCGCAGAACCGTCACTTCTGGTTGAACTGCAAGCCGCAATCCCAACCTTATGCTGCTCTCTTGCTTCTGGATAGGCCCTCAGACAGCCTAGCAGCCCAAACTCCGGCCTAGTAGCCTGGGCAGTACAACACATGGGGATTAGACACCAGGGGATTAGAAGCAAAATCCAGTAGGAGCTACAGAGTGTAAAAGAGAAGCGAGGCGCCTCTAAGTGTAGCAATATGGTTACATTTAATGAAGGTACAACATTTAGCAACTCACATGGTTGATGATTAAAACTGGCACATCTAAGTATGCAGGCATCCGGAGTAAAGCTGTCCACATAGACCGTCCTCCACACCACTGGCTCTCACCGCTGTCAATCTGCAATCGTGACCGGGAAGACTACCCTGCAGTAGAGTGATCTGGAAGCAAGGCTTGAAGCGCTCGTGGAGCACAACGTGGAAGGGATGACGTTGATGGTGGTGCGGAGGATGGTCTATGTGGACAGCTTTACCCCGGATGCCTGCATACTTAGATGTGCCTCTTTTAATCATCAACCATGTGAGTTGCTAAATGTTGTACCTTCATTAAATGTAACCATATTGCCACACTTAGAGGTGCCTCTCTTCTCTTTTATACCCAGTTGTGACATGACGCTACTTGTATATCAAGACATTACTTGTATATGAAGTTAAAATGTATTTAAAATTTTAGCCTGTCTTGCAAAACGCTCTCAAACCAAGATTTTACTGTATATAATTTTAGCACTTTAGGACACCCTGTCTTTTGCCACAGCAGAAGTCTATATAAATGTATTGGTATACACACCGTAGCGCGGGGACAATAATAATGTTTAGGATTTAACTCCTTGCTCCTGCCTCCGAGTGGCCCTCTTAGGGCTCGTTCACATGGGTTCCCCAACTGCCCTACGACCACTCTACAAGAGAGCCTAGATGGGGGTTGTACACATGCCGTGGACATAATGCTTTGCTTTATGGCTGTGGCAAAACTTATACCCCATGTTATGTTTGGGTCGCAGTGCCGTTGCCGAGCATGACCGTTTCAAGTAAATGGGACCATGCCACAAGCAACCTGCAACCCCATGCAGTGGCGGCTGGTGGCAAATAATCCATCCACCTGGCAAACAATCCATCGATGTGCTTCTAAAAAAAAAACCCAATTGGAATCCATGCGTCCGGCACCCTGAATTTAGATTAGGGGTCGGGAGCATGGATTAGGACGGGCCACCACTGGCCCCATGTAATGCACACAGTTGCAGTGCGGTGGTGCCAGCTTTTCTGGGTTAATACAGGTGTTCTGGACATTCATCCCTGGGTCCATACTGTCCAACATATTAGTAGCACTTACTGCCCCATCCAACCACAACAGCTTTTAGACCCCCTTGGAGTTTACCAGGCTGCCAGCAGGGGGAGGGGGGGGTTGGGGGTGCTTGATGGCGCACATGTGTCTTCCACCCGCACAAAACCACCTGGAACTCACACACAGGGGCTAAATGCCCAGTCCACATGAGCCCTTAGAAACCAGGGGATTACTCAGCCCCACCTAGAAATAAAATGTTTACTTTAGGATGAATTCATTCTTATTTGATGTACAACTAACCTAGAGGAACAGTTATGTGGTGCACAGTCTTGAAGTTCAATCCCAGAAGCACATCATTCATAAAATCAAACGCCTGTGTCTTTTCTGAATTATTTAATGAAATTATAAGAATTGATTTACCAAGAATGCTTTCCGCATGACTTTCTGTAAATTTCATAGCACTTGATCTAGTTATACAGCACAAAAAGATGAATTAAACTATTTCAAATATTAGATTAAAATAGAGGGTTTTTGTTGCATAAATTAGCAAACACTCATAAAGCCACACTGCCACATCGAAGCGCCTCTGAAAAGTGTGGTCACTAAATCTGAACTATCTGAGCTCTCAATCTGGGACTTTTATGCTTTTTTTATGTCTTGTTTTGTACTGCAGGCAGTTATCATTTTTCTGTGGTAGGCTGACATCTAGTGGTCATTTTGGGCCACTACAACTTGTTTACTAATGTGATTTTGGCATCTTCCTCTGCCCTCCCTTCCTCTTTAAGGCTAGTTAGACCCATCCCACTTCTTCCATGTACATTCAATCAGTGTTAGTATTTTACAGAAAGAGGGCTTTGTCTTCTTGCATGTTAGAAGACTAGAAAAACATCTTCTGTACATCAACTAGCTGAAGTAAAATTGCACTGCATTCAACTTCTGTGTTTTTTTGAAGAATTAAGCTGCCTGTGGATGGTGTCAAGTCAGCAGGTAACTGTAATGTCTGGACAGACTGGGTCTAAGGAGGTATGTCAATGCATAAAGCAGCATTTGAAACAGAACAGCAATCAGGTGCACATTTCTTTTAGCTCACGTTTACCCCGGTCTGACACGCATGACAAGTCGCACCCAATGGAACTGTTCAAATCGGTGCAACACTGATTTGAAAAAGTAGTTCCTGCACAAAAATTTGTTGATTTCAGGTGCAGCTTGCATAGACATCTGTGCATGAAGTCACACAGATGTCAGCCAAGTCACACTGACACGCGGCTTTGAAATTATGCAATTTCAAGTGAAGTTGCCCAACTTCAAAGCCGCACTCAGTGTGAACCAAGGATTAGGCAACAAAACACCTGGATGTGTGATTACCAGCATGCAGCTGCAGCCTGACATTGTTTTGTACAGGCAGGTGTAAGCAAACACCTGTCACTCCCACTTGCAGAAATGCGCTCACTTTTCACGGTGTACGGATCTTTGCGTCAGTGTGAACGAAGGTTACAGGCCTTTTTACATGTTTGCAGTGCAGTAACTCATGTATATGGAGGTAAGGAAGCCCATTCATTTCAATTGGCTTCCTCATTCAAAAGTTTTTATTCGTAAGATCATCATAAAATAACAATTATAGTATATCAGATAAGATTTTCAAAACAATTAATTATGTTACAGAGAAAATACAGGTTAATACATTACTATGAATATATGACATTTTAAAGGAAGGATCCTTTTTTGTTGAGATCTGTTTCAGTCGAAGCATTAAAACAATCCTTTGTCGTGTTAACCACTTCAGCCCCGGAAGATTTGGCTGCTGAATGACCAGGGCATTTTTTGCGATTCGGCACTGCAACGCTTTAACTGACAATTGCGCGGTCGTGCAACGCTTCACCCAAACAAAATTGACATAGTTACATACTTATGTCATTTTTTTCCCAAAAATAGAACTTTCTTTAGGTGGTATGATCATCTCTGCGGTTTTTATTTTTTGCGCTATAAACAAAAAAAGAGCGTCAGTTTTGAAAAAAAATACAATATTTTGTACTTTTTGCTATAATAAATAGCCCCATTTTTTTTTAAAAAAAAGCTAATTTTTTTTTGTTTAGGCCGATATGTATTCTTCTACATATTTTTGGTAAAAAAAATTGCAATAAGCGTATATTGATTGGTTTGCGCAAAAGTTATAGCATCTACAAAATAGGGGATAGATTTATAGCATTTTTATTATTTTTTTTTTTTTTTTTACTAGTAATGGCGGCGATCTGCAATTTTTATCGGAACTGCGACATTATGGTGGACACATCGGACACTTTTGACACATTTTTGGGCCCATTGGCATTTATACAGCGATCAGTGCTATAAAAATGCACTGATTACTGTAAAAATGTCACTGGCAGGGAAGGGGTTAACACTAGGGGGCAATCAAGGGGTTAACTGTGTTCCCTGTGTGTGTCTCTAACTGTAGGGGGAGGGGACTGACCTAGAGGAAATGACAGATCATGATTAATAGGATCTCACGATCTGTCTCTCCTCACAGAACAGGGATTTGTGTGTTTACACACTCACACGTCCCTGTTCTGCCTCTCGTGCCCGCGATCGCTCGTGGCCGGCGGTCATCGCGACCAACGGCCACGAGCAACGGCACCCCCGCAGTGCAGAGGGCATGCGCACGCCTGCTATCCCCGCTTAAAGTAGCCGACGTATAGCTACGACGGCTCGCGGGATCGTGCTGACCTGCCGCAGTATAATGACGGTGGCTGTTTGGCAAGCAGTTAATCATATATTAAATTGTCATATATAAATTTATTTTAAATCAAGAGTAAAGTTAATAATCATTTTGTATTTGAAGTGTCATAGTTACAAACCATAAAATTAAGTATATCTAATTACAATATTAATAATATTAATGATATCTATGTTTATTCAAAATCACTTGTTTATAGAGAATATTCTGTGTAAGAGAATTAAGTAGAAAACCTTAAAAGAAGAAGAAAGAAGAAAATAAGAAGAAGTAAGGGTATAAAGGTAAGGGGGGTATCAAGGTTCCGGCAGCAAAATTACTTATAGAAGGTAATGTTATAACCACATGAGAAAGTGCCTGTTACCATGACGAGAGCACTCGATTGTCAGTTATTAGGTAGGCAATGTGTGATCCATGGTCTCCATAAATGATCAAACTCCTTTAAATTATCCTTTTCCAAAGCATCCATCTTTGCATGTATTAACGATTGATTCATTCTGTTCTTGGTCTCTGCTATGTTTAATAGAGGCATTTTCCATGCTTTAGCTATGGTCTGTTTTCGTGGCTGTCGACAGTTGAAGGAACAGTTTGAATTGTTTACGTGTTAGAAAGTAAGGCCTTGAATTTAAAGCGGAGGTCCACCCTAAAATTAAAAATTGTATTAACATTCTACAAAAACAAATATTTAAAAAAATTTGAAAAAAAATTTTTTTTTACTTACCAGAAATGCCTGTTGCTAGGCAGTCTTCCTAATCTGCCTCTTCCTATTCTGCGGCGATGCTCTTTCACTTCCTCCTCTTCGTTGAGCTGCCCCGTTGTCTTCTGGGACATGTATGTGTCCCAGAAAACCACAGGGCCATTCACAAAGTGCCGCGTGACTCGTGCAGTAGGAAACGGGCAGTGAAGCCGCAAGGCTCCACTGCCTGTTTCCCTTAGTTAGGATGGCGGCGCCGACACCCAATCCGATTGACGGATCGGCCTCGGGGGGCCGAAATCGCGGGCTCGCTGGACAGGTGAGTGCCCTTATTAAAAGTCAGCAGCTACAGTGTTTGTAGTTGCTGACTTTTTTTTTTTAAACTGTCGGACCTCCACTTTAAAAGAGCCATTGTCGATGTCTGCTGTAATAGAACATTCAAACATATCTGAGGCAAGTAGAAAAATGTTTTTCGAAAGTTTGTGTACAATTGGACAATTCCACCATATATGTATGTATGTGCCCTGTTCAGGACAGCCACGAAAACAGAGGCCTGAGTGGTAACATGCAAAT
This sequence comes from Lithobates clamitans, assembly GCA_037952925.1. NCBI lineage: Eukaryota > Metazoa > Chordata > Amphibia > Anura > Ranidae > Lithobates > Lithobates clamitans. Next base: position 830,937 of record JBBGZY010000363.1, read on the forward strand.
TTTGTGATTCTAGCAGGGACCAAGTACCACCGTGCAAGTATATTTTATGACATTTCAACAGCCATTATGTTTGGTGAAGAAGATTTGGTATTAGACCATATTGTAGACCATTCTGTAATATCAATAGTACGATCAAGATCTTTTTCCCCTTTAGCAACATATGATGGCACATTTGTATCTGATTTAATAAGCAATTGAGAGTAAATTGTTGAAATGCGACCTTTAGCGTGTCGGTCTTTTATACATGTTTGTTCAAATTTGGAGAGCTTGTTTATGGTACCATGTTAGAAACCATGAAATCAGACCAAGACAGAAGTACAGTTAAATCACACTTGTTTAATAATAAAAGTAAAAAAGAACAAACGTCGTCAAAACATAGCCAAAGTTCAGTAACCGGAATGGATAGTCAGCCAAGCCAGAAGTCAGGGATCAATGTTACATAGTTACATAGTTACATAGTTAGTAAGGTTGAATAAAGACACCAGTCCATCCAGTTCAACCTGAGTGAGTGTGGGTCTACAACCCTGACCCTTGTCCCTAACCCTGAACATCGCACACTCACATCAATCCCTACCCTCAATCCAAGGTCCCCATTCATATACTAGGGCCAATTTTGGACAGAAGCCAATTAACCTACCAGCATGTCTTTGGAGCTCAATGTAGTGGAACAGCAAGCAGGATCTGGAGCCAGAAGGGATGTCAGCAAAGCAAGTCTTGACCAGGATCGCAGGAAATAGTTTCTGTGATGTTGACCAAGGCAGAGATCCCCAGGACTGGACAGCTTAGTTAGGCAGGACTGACGAGCAGGATATCATCAACAGCTGAGTAACTGTAGAGAGATAGGAGCTGGCAATTAGCCAACAGCTGAGCGGCCAGCTCAGAGAAGGTAGGGCTGAGCCCAGCCCTGACATACCATTAGTGCTTAAAAGATGGGTATGAAAAAATTTTGATTTAGAGGTAACAAAATATTTCGGATTGGGGGGAGCTCAAAGGATTCACATAATTCCAGGAAAGGACTGATTGATGTTGTTGAAGCTATATTGCATAAGCATGAAATACCAGCCTTAGAAAAGGCCCGAAAGTTTCTGGGAGATATCCATGCTGGATAAAAGGCGGGATTTTTATGAAAATAAAGGAGCGGGTTATATGTAGACTGTGTGAGATTTTATGTCTATCCCAAATAGATAGAGAATGTTTAGTGATTGGGTTCCTTAAAGTCTTACGATCTACTGGTTGCAACCATAGTATATTATTTATGGAGAGAGGGTCACAATCCATTGCTTCAATCATTACCCACAGAGGAATCTCTATAGTAGAGTGATATTTCGATAGTTGTGCCAACTGAGCAGCCCTGTAATATAGTGGTAGTTTAGAAATCCCAAGCCTCCCAGTATCTTAGGGAGGTACAAAGTTTTCCTAGGCAGACTTGGTTTGATTTCCCCCCCTAAGTATATTGTATTACTTTTTGTTGTATAATTCTTAAAAAGTAGGAAGGAACATGTATTGGGAGGACTCTAAATAGACATAAAAATTTAGGGAGTATAGCCATTTTTATTATATTAATTTTCCTGAACCAGGAGGTTGGTATGGATGACCACTGACCGCAAACTTGTGGCTAGTTTCAACAAGGCTGGGTAATTAGCAGCAAATAGACCTGAGGAGCTGGCAGTGAGCTGGATACCCAAATATGGAAGGCTATGTTCAGCCCATTTAAAGGGCAATGAATCTTGTACAGCTAGTTTCTCATTCTTAATGAGACATTCAATTCCGTTGATTTCTGAACATTAACTTTAAGGCCCGAAATGATTGAATATTCTTTTAATATAACCATGAGGTTGGGGGCAGATACTTGTGGCGAAGACAAGAATAGGAGGATGTCGTCTGCAAATAAGCATAGTTTGTGATGACATCCACCTAATTCAATACCTGTAATGGTAGTTTCCATCCTTAAGCCGTGTACACACGACCGAACTTCTCGATCGGACTGGTCCGACGGAACCAATCCGTCGGACAATCCGATCGTGTGTGGGCTTCATCGGACCTTCAGTGTACTTTTTCTGTCGAAAATCAGACGGACTTTAGATTTGGAACATGTTTCAAATCTTTCCGACGGACTTGAGTTTGGTCGAAAAATCAGTTCCTCTGTATGCTAGTCCGACGGATAAAAAAGGACACAAGGGCAGCTATTGGCTACTGGCTATGAACTTCCTTATTCTAGTCCCTTCGTACGTCATCACGTTCAAACCAACGGACTTTCGAATGGACTTTAGTCCGTTCGTGTGTGGGCAAGTCTGGTCGTTCAAAAGTCCGTCATAACTCCATCGAAAAGACCGTCAGACCTTTGATGCTAAAACGCGGCATTATTCTTTGTGCCAGAGGTTCAAAAAGCAATGCAAACAAAAGTGGAGAGAGTGGGAATCCTTGTCGTGTGCCCCTCGCTATATTAAATGTTTCCGATTTATAACCTGCATATTTAATGTAAGCTCTAGGCTCATGGTATAATGCAGAGATCCATTGTAAAAAATGTGGGCCAAAGCCCCAGTTATGATGGGTAAAGTGCATATAGGACCATAATACAGTATCAAATGCTTTTTTAATGTCCAGAGAGAGAAAGCAAGTTGGGATACAACGTACTTTAGCAGCATGTGATAAGAGGGTTGCACGACTAATGTTATCACTAGCTTGTTGAATGGGGATAAAACCTACTTGATCTCAATGAATAAGATTGCCTATAATTGTGTTCAGTCTATTGGCGAGAATTTTGGTTAAAATTTTCATATCTAAATTTAATAAGGAAATAGGGCGATAATTCGACCAAATATTATCATCTGTATGGAGATGGGGAAGCATACATATAATTGCTGTTAGGGTTTCCTTCCTAAAAGGGTGTCCTTTTAGAAGAGAGTTGAAGGCACTAGCTAGAACAGGCGATCAGGTTCCTGAAAATGTTCGGTATTAAACAGCAGAAATTCCATCAGGACCAGGTCATTTATTTAGTTTCAGTCCTTTGATAGCATTGGACACCTCACCAACCGATACAGATTCTTCCATCATTTCCAGTTGTGTTTTAGATAACGAAGGAAGAGAAATGTGGGAAAAGAAATCATTCGCCTTAGAGGCATCCAGCTCACTGTCAGATGAATATAAAGTGGTTAAATGTAACTTAAATTTTTGAAGTATTTTCATAGGATTATTAGAATATACATCTCTAGACATTTTAAGACGTATAGGTTTGGAGGGAATGTGGCAAGATTTAGGTGTACGGGCTAGTAGAGTATCCAGTTTATTTGCTTTCATGTTGAAATTATGGCGTGATCGTTTAATAGTTTTGTCTGCTGACTCTGTGAGAAACAAATCAAATTCTAATTTGGCTTTATCTAAATAAAATTTCAGTGATGGAGAAGGAATATTTTGAAATGCTATATAGCATGTATTAAAATTAGTTTATAACTTACAGCAAAGGGCTTTACCTTCTTGATGAAATAGTGCAGCTTGTCTCAAACACATTCCACAAAGAACTGGCTTGTGTGCCTCCCATAAGGTGATCGGGGAGATGTCAGGGGTAGAATATTATGCTAAGTACAGTGGAAGCTTGGATTACAAGCATAATCCGTTCCAGGAAAATGCTTGTAATCCAAAGCACTTGCATATCAAAGCGAGTTTCCCCATAGAAGTCAATGGAAGCGAGGATAATTCGTTCCGCATTGACTTCTATTGCATGCAATACCGCATGTGGCCAGAGGTGGGGGTGGCGCCGGAGACCCTCAGAAATATTCAGGGACTGCTCGGCTGAACTCGGAAACCCTCGGAAAGGCTGGAAGCACTCGGGAACTGAGTATTTCCGAGTGGTTCCGAGTATTTCCGAACGGCTCCAAAGTGTCATCGGTGCCCCCGCACCTCTTGCCAAATGCGGTACTGCACACCCCATTGGCTGGAACCCTGCTCGTTTTGCGAGACAACACAACTGAGCAGGGAGAGGCATAGCCACCTCATATGTGCCCACAGTGCCCACCAATCAGTGCCCACCAATCAGTGCCCACCAGTACATCAGTGCCACCTATCAATGCCCATGAGTGCCACCTATCAATGCCCACCAGTGGTGCCAATCAGTGCCTCATCAGTGCCACCTAGCAGTGCTGCCTATCAGTTTCACCTACCAGCGCCGATCAGTGCCCATCACTGCCACCTATCAGTGTCACCTATTAGTTCCCTTCAGTGCCACCTATCAATGCCCTTCAGTGCCGCCCATAAGTGCCACCCATCAGTGCCACCTCTCAGTGCCCACCAGTGCCACCTCAACAGTGCCTAACACTGCCGCCTATTAGTGCCCATCCGTGCCGCCTTATCAATGCCCATCAGTGTCGCCTTATCAGTGCCCATCAGTGCAGCCTATCAGTGCCCATCAGTGCAGCCTATCAGTGCCCATCAGTGTAGCCTCATCAGCGTACATCAATGAAGGAGAAAAATAACCTGTTTGCAAAATTTATTAACAAAACAAAAAATAAAAACCCAAAGGTGATCAAACACCACCAAAAGAAAGCTCTATTTGTGAGAAAAAAAAATGATAAAAATTTCATTTGGGTACAGTGTTGTATGACCTACAGTGTTGTATTCAAAGAGTGACAGCGCTAAAAGCTGAAAATTGGTCTGGGCAGGAGGGGGGTTTAGGTGCCCAGTAAGCAATTGGTTAATATTATTAATGCAGAAAACAGTTAAAAAAAAAAAAGAAAAGAATAATGAAAAAATAGAACCTTATAACATCTTTAGCATTTATGAAATAGCAAATATAAATCATATAAGTATGAGCCTATGAAAATGAAAATATATACTATTAACTTAGCCAGATGCTCATTGGTAATAATAGAAGAATATAATAAAGGGCACTTGTAAAATAAATAATATGAACCAGTGGACTCGACTAGTCAGTGGGTAGAGAAACCTCCATATTAAGCAACCTTCAGTCCATGCAATCATCAGGAACTGGGTCTGGGGATCGAAAGCGGCTTCTTTTGTGCGAACTATGATGTTCGTTTCTTCTTGATGGGGTAGATGATTTTTTTCTAATAAATACGGTTGATGTGTTTGATTTTTTGGTGCAATGTCATATATCTCGCTTCCGGGATGACACCGCGGGCTTCCTTCCTGTCTTTTTTTTATGTGTGGCTTGGTTCTTGCCCGGAACGAGGCTAGGCTATCTCTAATTTACGTCTTCTACGTCGCGGCCATGTTTTGTTTCTAAACAAGGTTTGGTTTTCTCTTTTTGTACTTTTTCCTCATTGAGAATGGGGCTTGGTTATCCAGTGTGGTGCAATCTGTGGCTATTCCCTCTGATTCTTTACATGTGCTGGCCAACTCCCCTTTTTATTCAAATAAGATTGGGAAATTTACCCTTTGTTTTCAGCAGTCACAATTACCGTATATACTCGAGTATAAGTCGAGGCCCCAAATTTACTACAAAAAAATGGGAAAAACTTATTGACCCGAGTATAAGACGAGGGTGAGAAATGCGCAGCTACTGTAAGAGGAAAAGAGGGTCAACAATGCCCATTTGCAGCCTCACTGTGCCCATTTGCAGCCATAGGTCCTCCGAACTTCAAACTCGGTAGTTAAGGGTTCCTAGATGCCCCCTAGCTGCAGCCAAAATTTGGGGTCTCTGAACCCAAAGGGTTCCGAAATGACATTGCTGCAGATGGATACAGTTGACTGATTTTGGGGCCCCATATCTCGGGGCCACTTAGTGCTAGGAACACCAAATTTGGTGTGCAAACCCAGTGGAACTAGCACCATAAAATATCCAAAGCTGTGGTTTCTAGCACCAAGTGGCCTAGAGATACAGGGCCCCAAAAATCAGTTCAGAAAATGTCAAGCACTTTTCTGCAGCAGAGAATGACATTTTCTGAACCGATTTTGGGGCCCCGTATCTCGGGGCCAATTAGTGCTAGGAACTCCAGCTTTGAATATGTTGTGGTACCAGTTCCACTGGGTTTGCATACCAAATTTGGGGTTCCTAGCACCAAGTGGCCCTGAGATACGGGGCCCCAAAGTCGGTTCGGAAAATGACAAGCACTTTTCTGCAGCAGAGAATGACATTTTCCGAACCAATTTTGGGGCCCCGTATCTCGGGGCCACTTAGTGCTAGGAACTCCAGCTTTGGATATGTTATGGTACCAGTTCCACTGGGTTTGCACACCAAATTTGGGTTCCTAGCACCAAGTGGCCCTGAGATACGGGGCCCCAAAGTTGGTTCGGAAAATGACATTTTTTGCTGCAGAAAAGTGCTTGACTCGAGTATAAGTCGAGGGGGGCACTTTCAGCACAAAAAAATGTGCTGAAAAATTCGACTTATACTCGAGTATATACGGTAGCTATAATTGTTGAACCAGATCAGCTGTGCTCTTTCTGCCCTAGACCCTATATTAAGTGTGGTTCCTGGCATAGACTCCACATCCCCGATGATGTCAGTTATGATGAAACTAGTAAAGTGGAGTCTATGCTCAACTTAAAGGAACTTTAAAGATAATTGTTTTTTTAAAAAAAAATAACAAATATGTTATACTTACCTCCACTGTGCAGCTCGTTTTGCACAGAGTGGCCCCGAACCTGGTCTTCTGGGGTCCCTCGGCGGCTATCTCGCCCCCCCCACAAGGACTCAACACTTTCATGCAAGCTCCCTCGCATGGTGTTGAGTGCTATAGCCGCTCACTGTATCACTCGGCCCTGCCCCCCGGAGCGCCGCGTCATTGGATGTAATTGACAGTAGGGGGAGCCAATGGCTGTGCTGCTTTCAATCCATCCACTGTGACCAATCAACGGCCAGGTTGAGTGGCGAAGTGGATGTTGGGGGTGAGCGCGGGACTTTCGAGGGGTCAGGTAGGTAAAATGGGGGGGGGGGGGGGGGGGCGGTATTGTCGGATGTTTTTTCGCCTTAATGCATAGAATGCATTAAGGTGAAAAAACTTTTACCTTTACAACCCCTTTAACATGCCAGTTTGTGATCTGCAGAATCTTTTAACTCAATTTTTTTTACTCCTGTTGGACTTGTGGACTCAATAAATACCATGGTTTTACACTATGTGGCGATCTCTCTCTTCTTTTATATCACTTGAATGAGGGAAAAAAGGAAAAGGAAGAACTAGCAAGGCTGATTTCAATGCCATCTTTGTCTGTTTTCCATGGATGGGTCCTTAATGGGGTGTGTGAATCCATGTTTAGCAAGGCTCCTATAACGTGCAGTCTATCTATATGGTAAGGGCACATCTTTTATACTTCACAATGGAAGATGCACTTTGGGTTTCTCTGTTATCCTTCATTCCAGGAATCACGAGGAGTGTTTGGACACATATATGGACACTTTTTGGGATTTAGTATCCAGGTTTTTTTAGACATATAATGTTATATTTTCTTCTTTAAGAATTTCAATCTCTGTCGAGTAATTCAGGCTATAGTTTTCCATGTCATCTTCTCTCATTTCAAGTTCAGACATGCGTTGACCTAGTTCCCTAATCTCTTTAGTGAGGCTAGCTGTAATATGGTCTGAGGTACAGTTTAACGATTTTTGGAACATTCTTTCTATTTGTTTTAATGTGACTGGGGGAGCCAATTCATCTTGAGAGGTATCCCCAAGATTCTTAAGGTCAAAATGTTTTTTCTGAGAGGGCTAGAGAATGTGTATTTGCCTTTAATTCTTTAGCTGCCCCGCATGATGTTCCTGAGGGGGATGGCTTCAGTGCCATTTTATTTCCTGTGTGAGGCGGTGCAGTTTTGCCAGTTTTCGGCTTCATAGAGGGCTGATGGTTGCCAGGGATGGAGCCCCAACGTGGCAAGGTGCTGTGGGCACAGACAGGGGTGGTATACTTGTGGGTGAGTACCGAATACCCGCCATCATTAGGCTTTCCCGTCCTCCAGGTAACGGAGCTTCAGGCGGGCATGTCCTCACTGCTAAGCTCCGCGCATGCGCCCCTCTCAATTGGCTTCCTAATGTACCCAAAAAAGGTGCTTGTACTATTTTTAGCAATGCAGCACGCCACAACATATTGTAGTGTGTTACCACACACAGTGGCGCAGCAAAGCGGTCTTGTTTGGGTGCCGTTCAGAATAAAGACGGCCATATACATAATGATTTTTTCCATTTAGCCTGCGGGCTAGATGAACAAAATCTTATGGATTCCTCCACACGTACTACATAGCATGACTGGCGAATCTCTTGCTGCAGCTATTGTATTTGTGTATCAAATTATTCAAACAGTGTCTGCATCTAATTGGATGCTTGTGCTTTATGGCTGTCAGTTTTTGGTCCAGCTTCTTCAATTTTTTAGTTGAGGGATGTTGGGTGATAGGTGGCCAATAGGGCCATCTACTGAGAGTATTTTGGACCAGACTAAATTCACATGGTGTACAGCCAGCTCAACACCACAGTTCACCAACGCTCATAGTGCAAATCCACCCTAAGGCTCAGTTTACACTAGCCCGACTCCAAAGTCACGTGACTTTCAGTGCAACTTTGGTGTACGACTTTGATGTGACTTTTTACACTCTATGATATTAAAGTTGTATCAAAGTTAGACCAAAGAAGTGCAGGAACCTTTTCTTAGGCTATGTTCACACTGTTTCAACACAATTTGCCCTACAACTTCATGTCCAACTTCCATGCGACTTCAATAAATGGGACCCAACTTTGATCCGACCATGCCAGGCTCTTTGCGTCTGGCATGGATCTTGAGGGGGGAACCCTACACCAAAATTAAAAAAAAAAACAATGGCATGGCCCCCCGCCCCAAATTTTTGTTAAAAACAGTGTGGGACCCTCCAAAATCCATACCAGACCCTTATCCGAGCATGCAGCCCGGCAGGTCAGGAAGGGGGGTGGGATGAGCAAGCGCCCCCTCTCCTGGACCATACTAGGTCACATGCCCTCAACATGGGGGGGTAGGTGCTTTGGGGAGTTGTACCCCTACCCATTCACCCCTAAAAAAGCAGTGTAGTGTAAAAAAAAACAAGAGATGGTTTTTGTCAAGTCCTTTTGTGAAGAATGCCCCCCGTCGTAGCTCCAACGTGTCTTCTTTCTCCAGTTCTGCCACCGATGTGTTCTTCCCCCCGGTCTTCTCCCTCCACTGCTGTCTTTTACGCCACCGACCCGGTCCTCCTCCGATGCTGGCTCCCACTGTTGTGTCATCTGCAATGTCTGCTAGTTCTTATATAGTCGTGGGGTGTAGCCATCTGGTGACGTCACAATGAGACCCTGTCCCTTGTGACGTCACGTGACCCAAGTCCGACCAAAGTAGTGCAGGAAGCATTTTCAAATTTGGACCGACACAAGTCGGACCAGTTAAGACGGCTCTCAAAACGAACCATGGATTTTGACATGTCATGCAACTTGTGCTCTGGAAGTCGGAGCATACGTCGGACCAGTGTGAACCGGCCCTCAAGTTGGACAGACTTGTGTAGTATCAGTCAAGACAGCTCTCATAGGGAAACATTGAATTTCACATGTCATCCGACTTGGGGAATCACAAGACGGACCCTAAGGGAGGGTTATAACACATCAGTTTTTTTTGTGCCATCTGGGGAGATTTCCCTTCACTTCCTGTCCCGTATCGCCAAACAGGAAGTGAAAGGAAATCTCTTCAATTGAGGGATTTGCCGGGGTGTCACCAGAACTAGTGTCCCCATTGGAGATTTCCCCTCTATTAGTGAGCTAATGTCAACCCAAAATTTGGGATTTTTCACTTTTTATAATAATGGTAAACAGGACAAACAGAAAGAATGTATCTCGTTAGGGGGGCACAGACACTGGGGGACAGACACCAATAAAAACAGACAGGTGTTTTTCCTGAGTTATACTTTAATATTTAGAGTGAACTCAGGTCTTTGCATGTTTTGCTTGATGTGTTTTACATTGAAATGAATAGATATGCATCAAAACACATCTCAGTGCCCCTCATGACACATGTCAACACGTCATAATGCACATAAATAAACCCCGGTCAAGTGTGTTATGATGCACAATGACATCCAAAACAATTAATTGAAATGTGCATTAAAAAATGTCTGCTACCCAAAAAATTTTTTTTCCGCTATATGCATTTTTGTCTATTTATATCTTGTGCATATTAATCTAAAACATTTCAATTGAATTAAAGTAGTATTAAACCTAAAACCAAAAATGTAATATATTCCAGCTTACCTATTATTAGACATGATGGCTGCATTCGTTTTATTTTTTTTTAGGCTTTTCCCCTCTGTTTTCACCTGGTGATCTGGCCAGTAACACACCTCCTGTATTATGGTGCCTACACTCTGGATGAAGGCGCACAGGAGGGCACCTTTGGACAACAGATATACTAGCAGATTTAAATACACTAACAAATTGAAGCCAAACTCCAGCTAATACTTTATAAGTAGTTAAGCTGCTTTCACATTGCAGCACTTCTAAAATGCACTGTGTATCTTTAAAAAAAACGCACAGTGTGCTTTAAATGCGTTGCATTACAGTGCATATGCGTGAATAGCTGGTTGTTAAGGACACTGTCGGGTGCCAGGACCTTAGCAACCAGCTATTCATTTGGTTTTAAGGATACATGTTAGAGAGCTGGTACCCACAGGCATCCTAAACATCCAGTAATAAGGCCTCCCCCTCAGTGGTCAGCATGCTCCAGGCTTATTGTGCAGAAGCAATGCTACCACCAGTAGGGAGGAGACGGAGACCATAAAAAAATCGGAATTCAGTCAGCGCAAAAACAATAACCCAACTAGAAATACAAGCAGCTGAACACTAAAGGTAAACATATAAAAACCTTTTAAAAGTACTATAAAAATAACAGTGCAGTGCTATAAATGTAACCAGAAGACTAACACATTGCTCATGGCATAAATGTTGAAAGTCCCCTTAGATGTAGATAATGAAAAAAAAAGAGTAAACAGAAAGTAGTCTCCTCTACGGTGGTGAGGGTGCTCACAAATATTCATAAGGTGCAACGCAGATCCGTGATTCCACCACCAGTTAGCCAAACCGCTCACTGTTATTTTTATAGGAGACAGAGACAGCCTGGAGCAACAAGCATAATGTTAGAGAAAGAGGGGGGGCAACCGGGCCGGAGGAGCTGGATGGTAGGATTGCAGAACTCCACGCTGCCTCAATAGGGGGGCGTGTTGGGGGCATTTAGTGAACATGCAGATGCTTCACATAACCCCCAGCGCAGGACAGGGTACCTTCATTTTTTAGGGTGGCTACATTCATTCTCTATAGTCCCACTGTATGTAGGAATGTACCCACCCTCTCTTTCTCACTTTCGAGAATGACTAAGGGATGTGTAGTGTGCACATGTCCACAACTGTCTTCTGAAAGTGGTAATTATTATATTTGTACTCAGGGTCTCTAGTAAACCGTATAAGGAAAGGTATGAAGGGAAAACAGGAAGTGACCTGGGGTGACCTGGGGTGTGCCGTAGTCACGTGGTCAGTATGCCTAAAGGGGGCATACCCCGACTCCTACAAAATTAGGCTGACCTGCGATCAGCCTTCCCACTTGTACTCGGAGTCTCTAGTAGACCGTATAAGGAATGATATGAAGGGAAAAGAGGAAGTGACCTGGGGTTTGCCGTAGTCACGTGGTCAGTATGCCTAAAGTGGGCAAAAATAAAGACAGTAGGATGAGCTAACAAAACAGATTTATTGAAAGTCACCGTATGCAGCATAAGTCAACCAAATGCATGAAATACCCGTGACATCTCCACATGTGGAACCGGGATATATGGAGAAGCATGCTGAATTCCACCTACCTGACTTCTTAATTAAGTGAACAGGGACCCCTTGGCGAGAAACAGTGGAAACTGCCCCTACCTTGAAAGAATGGCCGGAATAAGCTTTGGGGACCTACCTAGGTTTGACAGCAGGGTGCGGCAATGATTCATGCGCTGTGCCGTGGAGAGGGGAGTACTAAAGGAAGGTAAAAGTGGATTATTCCAGGGTTTATGCGCAGTGATCACCATGAGCTGATCTAACTGTGACCGGGCAACAGGCATCGCTGGTCTCAAACTCTAATGTCAGTACCGGCTCCTGTCTGCTGCATCTTGCAAGTGTCCAGATGCAACCGGAAATGATCGGTGTACCTAACTGGTAGATCAAGAGTATGCAGCATCTCGTCCGGTATGAATGAACTTACCCGGCCTGAGGAAACCACAGAAAGCCACATATATGGCCACCTTGAGGACCAAGCTGGGTAGCAACCCGAAAAGGAGCCCTGAAGAGTAAAACGGACATGCCCCGGTAAATATGCCCTGTAAGGGGGAGTCTGCTAACCATGGTGGGGGGGCTACTCTTCTAAATCTCCTTTAAAAATGGCCTAGATAGGATGTGCTGCAAAAAATGGAAGGCCTATTAGGGTCCCGCAAGGGCAACCACACTGGACACCTACCAGATATGTCTTTATAATACTGTAGGATAGCTTGAGCTATGAGTGGCAGAAAGCAATGAACAGAAGTAGATATAGGATGTTGTGGCAATCACACCTAGGATACCTAGACTAGAAAGCCTGGAAGGTATTCCAGGCCGTGTCAAAAGTCTAACATTAAATGACAATGACTGGTTGATCAAAACTGCTGCGCCATCCCAGTTGGAACCTAGTCCATTGTTAGCAGCGAGAAAAGAGGGGACAGTGTGACACAGGTGTCTGAGTCTGGGACCTGTTGGAAAATAGAGGGTAGTTCAAATGAGACAGAGCATCCGTTGCTGTATGCCCTATACCACAGACGGACCTACAGCGAATGTGGAAATGAAACTGAAGGGACAGCCAAATCAGCCTACGTATGAAAAACATGTGTAAAGACCTGGATCTGCTTTGTTAAACAATTCTGAGGTAGCCTAATTATCCGTGGAGAAAATCACTGTCTCATCTATCCAAAAGCGACCCCAAGCCTGCGCTGCCGACACTATGGGGTAAATCTCAAATAAAGCTGATATCTCTGCAAAACCCTGGAACATCCAAGATCTCGTCTGACCATGGCCCAGTTGCTAGTGAGTGCCAAAAAAAATAGCCACATTGCCTTTAGTGGCTGCTGCATCACTCAAAACCTTAAGGAGAAAAAAACAACTCTGCAAGGATGAACATGGCGAACCCATTCCAGTGTTGAAGGAATTCGTCCCACATACACAAGTCAGATAGAGTTGCACAATTTAACTTGACCCGAGAGTCTGAGTCAGGGCCAGAAAAAACTCTGGGACGGAAAATTAAGGACAATTAAGAGGGATGCCAAATTAACGTCTTTACCGTCGGAAATATTATTTTTTTATATACTGTATATTACCACTTTTTTAAGACCGAGTACAAGTACCGATACTTTTTTTCAAGTACTCGCCGATACCGATTACCGATACTTTTATTAATGTCAGGTGACAGTTTTTGAAGCACAATACAGAAGAACTGTAACTGGCAGTGGCACTGATGAGGAGGCCCTAATATGCAGCAGCGCTGATGAGCGCTGACTGATGGGCACTGATTTGCAGCACTAATGACTGCCATTAATATGCAGGACTGATAGGTGGCACTGACTGATGGGCACTGATTTGCGCCACTGATGGCTGGCACTTATGGGCACCGATATGTGGCACTGACTGATGGGCACTGATGGCTGGCACTTATGGGCACTGATAGGTGGCACCAATATGTGGCACTGACTGATGGGCACAAATAGGTGGCACTGACTGATGGACACTGATATGCGGCACTGATGGCTGGCACCTACTGATGGGCACTGATGGCTGGCACTTATGGGCACTGGTATGTGGCACTGATAGGTGGCACTGATGGGCACTGATAGGTGGCACTTATGGGCACTAATAGGTGGCACTTATGGGTGGCACTTATGAGCAATGATAGGTGGAACTGTTTGGTAGGCAGTGGCACTGAAAATAATGCAGCACTAAAGCTGTACACTGCAACGCCCATCTTGATACACCCTGCACTTGGCCTCAGTAAGCCTAGTCAGAATGCAGCAGCGGACATCTTGTTACACCCAGCCTATATGGTATATGGGCTAGGTGTAACAAGATGTCCGCTGCCGCCTTGTGACTGCAGGCTACTGAGATGGGCGTTACAGTGTACGTCCTCTGTTGGAGACTCAGGCCGTCAATGATTCTGTTAATGATTCTGATGGCCTGGGCCATCGATGCTGATGGATGCCTTCCTCCGCTGCAGCCTGCAAGGACTCTCACTGTGTCAGGACCCGCTTTCTCCCACCCACTCCGCCCGCCCACTGACTTCCGGGATGCAGGTATCGGGTGAAGCATCGGGAGCATTTGCCTGAGTACAAGTACTCAGGCAAATATTCAGAATCGGAACCGATACTAGTATCGGTATCGGTCCAACCCTAATATATATATATATATATTTTTTTTTTTTTTATACTCCCAGGAATGAAGTGAGCCGGGGAATGGAGGGAGCACTTGTGCATTTACCTAAGCTAAAGGCCCAGGGCTTGGTACCAAGGGGGTCCTGGAACCTGCTGATGTGCCTGGAACGTCAGGATCCACCGGGACCAGACTTGGATGGCTCTCCAAAGCCCCAACCCTGGCCCTCAACTCCTGACAGGAGGTTGCCAGTAAGCTCAGAGTGGCATGAATCTGTGAAAAGGACGAGGCGACAGTCCATGGGGGAACCTGCTCAGCAATGAGTGCCTGAAGTACAGGGGAATAATAATCTTAATAGTTCCGCTTTGCGAAACTGGATACCAACTACCCCTGCACCACAGTTCCGCCATGAGTCTCGGGACGGTCCAGGTTCTTTAAGGAGGGCATGCTACCCTGTTCAAAACCCCTGGCCGATGAAGGAGGGATGGAGGCAAAGTCTTCGATATCCGCTGCCTGTGGCATGACCTATGCAACCCGAGAACAAACTGTCATAAGCAAGTGTTATCACCTAATGTACCACAACTTACTCTAAGGAAAGGAAAATCTCTTTACTTTTTTTTTTTTACAACCTCCCAACAGTGATCATGGTTAATGACAAAGAATACATTGTGCAGGTCTGAAAACGTGTCAGTCTCAAGAACTACCAAGGCCGAGTGACCTGAGGCGTATCAGGTAAATTAAAAACATGAACTCAGGCCTATGAAACCTGAAGACGTGTCAGGCAAGTGATATGAGTAGAGAGATGTCATTACGTATGAAACGTAAGTCGTATGAGAAACGGATGAGTAGACTTGCCACCGCACAAGTCAATTAGAAACGATCATTTCAATCCGTTGGTACCTATAGACGTGATGGGTAACTTGCAGTGGAGAGTTGCCGTAATACCTACAGTGTGAAGCTATGAATATGTACCGTGTATGTGATGACAATGAACCTGGTGTAAGGGGAAAATGAAGTATGCGCTATAAGACCAAGAAAGTGTTCACCATATGAATTACAGAGGCCGAGTAACTTGAGGTGAAGCAGGCCAATAAACCTCCCTGGCGGTTTTCCCGAGTGTGGCTCGGGGTTAAATTTCAGTACCATTAGTGGTATCCCCGAGCCACACTCGGGATTGCATTGCAGGATCCTGGTGCGGTATACTTACCTTGTCCCCAGGATCCTGCAATGTCTCCCGGCTGTGTCCGTGGGCTTCTGTCCCTAGCCCTGATGTCCTGTGTACCGGGCTCCATTCCCTGCGAGCGTCGCGACACACGGGGCGGAGCCTGGGGCAAATTAAAAAAATTGAAAAATGATAATACATACAGTACACTGTAATCTTACAGATTACATTACTGTATGAAATCATTTCACGTCCCTTTTGTCCCTAGTGCTTTATCCAATGGCCTGCATGCAGTTTTATATGATATATACTGTTTCTTTCTGCCTGGAAACTGGAGATTGTCCATAGCAACCAAAAAGTGTCAAAAGTGGTTTTAGACCAGCTAGAAAACAGCGATAGTAAATTGGAACACTTGCAGATTTGAGCGATAGTGAATCATGGGGAAATACATTTTATTATTATTATATTATTATTTTTTATAATTATTTATATTTATTATATTATAATTTATGATTTTGTGTTTCAAACTTTATCATACCCGGGATATCTACTAGACTCTTGTTTGGACAGATTTAAGTGTGTTATTGCTTAAGGAATTAAAGAATTAAAGAATTACAAGCCTACAATATAAAACAACAAATTTCTATGCAAAATAATTGTACCACTTTGAGATGCAAAAATCTGACATAATCATACTGCCAGGGAGGCTACAAATGTAAACTCAGGCCTACAGAACCTGAAAGCGTGTCAGGTCAAATGTGGTGAGTAGTGCAACGACAACAACATATGAAAACAGTCTAACGTCTACTGTATGAGAAACGGGTGAGAAGACTTGCCACTGCACAAGCCAATTAGAAATGATCACCTCAACCCGCTGTTACCTATAAACGTGATAGGTAATACTGCAGTGGTGAAAGCCGTGACCTAAAACGTGAAGGCAAAACATGTACCAAGTATGGAAATGGCAATGAGACACTGGTAAGCGGCGAACCAACAGCACCGATATCTGAATAGTACCAAAAGCAACCATAACTTACCTTCAACCTATATTTCCTCTCTTATCCTTTAAGGCCTGCACCTGGTGACCAAGGCCTGCATCTGGTGACCGAGGCCTGCACCTGGTGACCGAGGCCTGCACCTGGTGACCGAGGCCTGCACCTGGTGACAGAGGCCAACCCTGAAATACAAAGTATGAGTAGGACTGAAAACATGTCAACCCCCTGAAATTCGGAGGCTGAGCAACTGAAGCATGGCAGGCAAATTAAAATGTAGCTCAGGCCTAAAGAAAACCTGAAGACGTGTCAGGCAACTATATGAGTGGTGAAATGTTACGATGCATGGAAACGTGATATGAACTGTATGAGGAACTGATGAGGAGACTTGCCACTGCACAAGCCAATTAAAACAAACATCTCAATCAGTTAGCACCCATAAACATGATGGGTGACCCTGCAGTGGTAGAACTCCATAAAGCCTAAAACATGAAGAAATGAACACATGAATTGTATGAGATGTTTTAAAACCTTAAGACGCACATGTGAATGTGCTTTGAGTAAAACGTCCTTTTTTTTTTTTTTTTGTGGCCCGGTCAGCGCTAAAACATGGAAGCAACTCAAACACGCTTTTGAATGGGAAGTGGGGCACTTACTGCGCTCACTGATAACTGAAAAACAGATTTGACTGATCGCACACACACACTCCAACCAGCTCTGATATTACGAATAAACTGAAACACAGACTGACTAATCACACATCCTCCAACCAGCTCCTAGGAGTAACCAGAAACAACATGAAAAGCGCCAATGTAAGCAGAATGGTAAGGCACCCGAGATTGGGGAATACTGCGGGTACTTACTGCGATCACTGGAATATATTTAAGCACAGGTTTGGCTGATCATATACACACACCCACCAACCAGCTCCTAGGGGGTAAAGAGAAAAACGTGAAATGCGAAATATCTGTAAAATATGGTAAGGTACCCGAGACTGGGGAATACATGCTGAACAGCATCTATCAGCTAGTTTAATAGAGGGATGCGCAGCAGATGAAAATTACCCAATTCACTCAAATGTTTCAACAGCCTGCAGCACTCACCCCTCTTTTTTTTTTTTTGAACATCAGTAATGACACTCCACTCCCTCCCCCTTTCCTCATCCCCCTACCACGAGAACAAAGGTCCATACCTTCCCTCCCAGATAAGCAGACCCCCCCCCCCGCTCAAAACAACCAAGGGGTATCCGACAGGTTTACAGAGAGGTTCCTCTCAATTTCCCTGGTGGTATGGAAAATTGACACGAGCAATCCTTCCCCTCCCCCCCCCAAAGACCTGCGGTTTCAAACCCAGTACGTGAGCGCGTGACCCTGCGGGCAGCCCCCCCGGGTGATATCTGAGCCTGTACTGAAACAGGAAGAAGAGGAAACTTCTCAGCAGCCGCACATTCCCTCGGAAAACCTTGGTTCCCTTTTCCATTGGAAAGGATGTTGGCGGTCACGCCAGAAATGACGCGAACGGGCATCACAGCAAAACAAGAACACCTCAAACAGAAAGGAATACCCCCTACATGAAAAAAACATCAACAGGAAATGGAGGCTAGAGGGCGGGCTTAAATACAGCCCGACTCCTCCTACAAAACCTGCGGTCAGCCTTCCCACTAAAAATACTATACAGAATTTATATAGCGCCAATAGTTTACACAGCGCTTTACAATATAAAAAGGAGACAATACAGTTACAATACAAAAAAATACAAGAGGATTAAGAGGGCCCTGCTCAGAAGAGCTTACAATCTAATAGGGTGGGACAGGTCTTACAAAAGGTTGTAACTGTGGGGAATGAGCTGATGGAAGTGGTAAATAAGATTAGTTGGAGACGTGTTAGGCTTCCCTGAAGAGATGAGTTTTCAGGGGTTGCCTGAAGGCAGCAAGAGTAGGAGATGGCCGGACCGGTTGAGGTAGAGAGTTATAGAGGATGGGAGAGGCTCTGGAGAAATCCTGGAGACGAGCATGGGAGGAGGAGACAAGGGAGCTTGAGAGTTGGAGGTCTTGAGAGGACGGTTTGGGTGATATTTGGAGACAAGATTGGTGATGTAGCTCAGGGCAGAGTTGTGAATGGCTTTGTATGTTGTGGTTAGTATTTTAAGTCACTGGGTGATTGGAAGCCAGTGTAGGGATTGGAGGAGAGGGTTGGCAGACACTGAGCAGTTGGTAAGTTGGATAAGTCTGGCAGCAGCGTTTATGATAGACTGAAGAGGGGAAAGCCTATGGAGAGGCAGGCCAATGAGAAGGGAGTTGCAGTAGTCAAGGCGAGAGATAACAAGGGAGGGAATGAGGAGCTTGGTGGTTTCATTTGTTAAAAAGGGGCAAATTTTAGAGATGTTATGGAGGTAAAGTCTACAAGCCTTTGACAACGATTGTATTTGGGGCTGAAAGGACAGGTCAGAGTCTAGGATTACACCTAGTACCCTGGCGTGAGAGGAGGGATTGATTTTGCTTAAGGAAGTGGTGCGACATCTATGCTGATATGTCAACAAACCCAAAAGCAAACATTTAGGCTACTTTCACACTGAGGCACTTTACAGGCGCTATAGCGCTAAAAATAGCACCTGCAGAGCGCCCTGAAAGATCCGTTCACTCCATTGTGAAAGACCCGAGGGCTTTCACACTGGAGCGGTGCGCTTGCAGGACGGTCAAAAAAGTCCTGTAAGCCGCATCTTTGCAGCGCTATAGGAGCGGTGTATTCACCGCTCCTAAAGCGCCCCCTCCCATTGAAAACAATGGGGCAGCGCCGCTTTGGGGGCGGTTTTAACCCTTTTCTTTCTCGAACATCACGGGACACAGAGCCACAGTAATTACTGATGGGTTATATAGGTATCACTGGTGATTGGACACTGGCACACCCTATCAGGAAGTTCAACCCCCTATATAATCCCTCCCCCTTGCAGGGATACCTCAGTTTTTATGCCAGTGTCTTAGGTGATGGACGTGTAAAGATGTCCTGTGCTGAGCTCCAAAGGAAATATCCTAAGATCCTATACTGGGGCAAGCCAGGCGAACCGGATCCATTCAAAGTGTCTTTTCATGGCCGAATTGAATGGTACCCGGGCCTCGTGTCCGAAGAAACGAGGTTTTACCCGTAATGCTTCTCTTTTTAGAGAGCTGGACCCCGCAGATCAGAAAATGGCTAATTTCTGGCGAGGTGCTTTAAGGTCCCAGAAGTGTTGGATCCCCCTACTGATGGGGGCCCCAGTCTCTGACGGTTTTTTCAAACGGAGCCCACCGTGAGGGAGGAGAATTTCTGGCATCAATAGACATCAGAGATGCATATCTGCATGTGCCCATTTTTCCTGCTCATCAGAAGTTTCTGCGCTTCGAGGTAGGAGGGCGCCATTTCCAGTTTGTGGCTCTGCCTTTCGGGAAAGCCACTGCACCTCGAGTGTTCACAAAGATCTTGGCTCCTCCTCTGGCCAGATTAAGGGCTCAGGGTATAGCTGTCATAGCATACCTAGACGACCTGCTCTTGATAGACCGGTCGGTAGCCTCTTTGAAGGGAAACTTGAGGACCACGGTCAGGTATCTAGAACACCTGGGTTGGATCCTCAACTTAGAAAAGTCTTTCCTAAAACCAGTAAGAAGACTGGAGTATTTAGGTCTGATTATAGATACAAGCCAGGAGAAAATATTTCTACCCCAGGCAAAGATCACTGCTTTGAGAGAGCTGATTCTGACAGTAAGGACCAAGAAGGGTCCCTCAGTCCGCCTTTGTATGAGGCTACTAGGGAAGATTGTGTCTTCATTCGAAGCAGTTCCCTATGCTCAGTTTCACTCAAGAATTCTGCAACACAGTATTTTGTCGACCTGGAACAAGAAGGTTCAGGCATTAGACTTTCCGATGCACCTGTCGCATGCGGTGCGTCAGAGCCTTAATTGGTGGCTCATACCCGAAAACCTGCAGAAGGGGAAATCCTTTCTACCGGTTACCTGGACGGTGGTAACAACAGATGCCAGTCTGTCAGGTTGGGGAGCAGTTCTGGAACAGGCTGCGGTCCAAGGGGTATGGTCCAAGACAGAGAGGAACTTACCCATCAACATTCTGGAGATCCGGGCGATACATCTAGCTCTAAAAGCCTCTACTATCAGGCTACAGGATTGTCCGGTCAGGATCCAGTCCGACAATGCCACAGCAGTGGCTTATGTCAATCATCAGGGAGGCACCCGGAGCCGAGCTGCTCAAAAAGAGGTGAACCAGATCTTAGTCTGGGCAGAGATGCATGTGCCATGCATATCGGCAGTTTTCATCCCGGGAATAGAGAATTGGCAGGCGGACTATCTAAGTCGCCAGCAGTTACTTCCAGGGGAATGGTCTCTGCATCCCGACGTCTTTTGGGCCATATGCCAAAGATGGGGGGTTCCAGGTGTAGATCTCTTTGCATCCCGATTCAACAAAAAGATAGACAGATTTGTGGCAAGGACAAAAGATCCTCTTGCATGCGGGACGGATGCGTTGGTGATTCCGTGGCATCGGTTCTCACTGATTTACGCATTCCCGCCTATTCTGCTACTACCACGACTCCTTCGCAGGATCTGGCAGGAAAGGAAGTCGGTACTTCTGGTGGCCCCCGCTTGGCCCAGAAGGACTTGGTATGCAGAAATAGTAAGGATGACGGTGGGTTCCTCGTGGACCCTACCGGTACGCCCAGACCTGTTATCTCAAGGTCCAGTGTTCCATCCTGCCTTACAAACGCTAAATTTGACGGTTTGGCTATTGAGACCCACGTTCTGAAGAGTCGTGGGCTCTCAGATCCTGTCACATCTACCTTGATTAATGCAAGGAAGCCAGCTTCCAGGATGATTTATCTGGAAGGCTTATATAACCTGGTGTGAATCCAGAGGTTGGCATCCCAGGAAATATGTCATAGGTAGAATTCTTGATTTTCTACAATTAGGATTAGAGATGAAGCTGGCCTTGAGTACCATCAAGGGCCAGGTCTCTGCTTTATCAGTATTATTTCAGCGGCCACTTGCTTCGCATTCTTTGGTCCGAAACTTTATGCAGGGGGTGATGCGTCTTAATCCTCCGGTTAAAGCGCCCCTAAACCCCTGGGACTTGAATTTGGTCCTGGCTGTGTTACAGAAACGGCCTTTTGAACCAATAAGTCAGGTTCCTTTGGTCTTGTTGACAAGGAAATTAATTTTTCTGGTGGCCATCTCTTCTGCTAGAAGAGTATCAGAATTAGCAGCTCTTTCCTGTAAGGAGCCTTATTTGATTATACACAAGGATAGAGTGGTCCTACGCCCTCATCCTAGTTTTTTACCGAAGGTGGTTTCTGATTTTCATTTAAACCAAGACATTGTTCTACCTTCCTTTTTTCCAGATCCCTGTTCTCCGGAAGAGAGATCTCTACATTCGTTGGATGTAGTAAGAGCAGTTAAGGCCTATCTAGGGGCAACTACTCAGATCCGCAAGACGGATGTTTTGTTTGTGCTGCCAGAGGGTCCCAATAGAGGACAGGCAGCGTCAAAAGCTACCATTTCTAAATGGATTCGACAGTTGATCATTCAAGCTTACAGTTTGAAACAGAAGATTCCTCCGTTTCAGATCAGGGCACATTCCACAAGGGCTATTGGAGCTTCTTGGGCAGTGCATCACCGGGCCTCGATGGCTCAAATCTGCAAGGCCGCAACCTGGTCTTCAGTTCATACATTCACCAGATTCTATCAGGTGGATGTGAGAAGGCATGAGGATATTGCCTTTGGGCGTAGTGTGCTGCAGGCAGCGGTACAGGGTCCTCAGGTCTGATTGCACCCTACCTGGTCGTGGTTCCCCCCCTCAGGTAGCATTGCTCTGGGACATCCCATCAGTAATTACTGTGGCTCTGTGTCCCGTGATGTTCGAGAAAGAAAATAGGATTTTTTAAAACAGCTTACCTGTAAAATCCTTTTCTTTCGAAGGACATCACGGGACACAGAGGTCCCGTCCCTCTTCTAATACACTATATTGCTTGGCTACAAAACTGAGGTATCCCTGCAAGGGGGAGGGATTATATAGGGGGTTGAACTTCCTGATAGGGTGTGCCAGTGTCCAATCACCAGTGATACCTATATAACCCATCAGTAATTACTGTGGCTCTGTGTCCCGTGATGTCCTTCGAAAGAAAAGGATTTTACAGGTAAGCTGTTTTAAAAAATCCTATTTTTTGGCCGCTAAACCGCCTCGCTAGCGGGCGAATAGCGCAGCTAAAACGTCGGTGAAGCACCGCTAAAAATAGCGCCGCTTTACTGCCGGCGCCCGCCTGCCCCACTGTGAAAGTAGCCTTATTATATTGCAGCTTACCAATTCTTAGATGTGGTGGTTGCATTAGTTTCCTTTTCAGGCTTTCTTTTTTCTATTTTCACCTGGTGATCAGCCAGTAGGTCTGTTTTGTTCTTTTGGAAGAAAAAAAAAGTTCTCCAGCAGAATGTATCCGTTACAGAGAGGAGACAAACCATTTAACACTGGCAGGGGTGTTTACAATGAGCAACTTTTATTCATGTAAAACCTTTTATCCCAAAAAGAAAAAATGATTTGCTATAACTGCTTACAATGTGTCAGCTGGAGTTTGGTTTCAATTTGTTAGTGTATTTAAATCTGCTAGTCCATCCAATGCTCCCCTCCTTCCAGACTGACAATTCTGCTGCCAAAAGGTGCCTCCTGTTCTCATTCATGCAGAGCGGAGGCATTCTAGGAGGAGATGTGTTACTGTCCAGATCACCAGCTGAAAAAAGCAGAAGGAAAAAAAGCCATATTCCCCGTACACACGATCGGAAATTCCGGCAGCAAAAGTCCAATGTGAGCTTTTGGTGGGAAATTCCGACCGTGTGTACGCTCCATAGGACTTTTGCTGGTGGAATTTCTGCCAGCAAAAGATTGAGAGCAGGTTCTCTATTTTTCAGACGGAAAAAGTTCCTATCGGAAATTCCGATCGTCTGTAGCAATTCCAAGGCAAAAAATTCCTACACATGCTCGGAAACAATTCGATGCATGCTCGAAAGCATTGAACTTCATTTTCTCGGCTTGTTGTAGTGTTGTACGTCACCGCGTTCTTGGCGGTCGAAAGTTCAGAGAACTTTTGTGTGACCGTGTGTATGCAAGGCAAAATTTAGCGGAATTCCGTTGGAAAAACCATCCAAGGTTTTTCTGATGGAAATTCTGATCGTTTGTACGGGGCATAAGGCTCCATTCACATCTGAGAAATCAGAATCGCCGCGTCCCGCTTGCGATTCGAAAGAGCAGCAAATCGCAGACAACCGGTCGATCCCCGTCACTTCCAATGGCACCCCTATCGCAGCGTTTTTTTCCCACGATTGTCACCCGACGAATCGCAGTAAGATCACGCAAACAGAATCGCGGGATGCCTGTTGCAATTCAGATTTCTCAGGTGTGAATGGAGCCTAAAGCCCCATACACACTATTAGATTTTTGTCTTCAGATTTACCAAAACCATGTAGTGCAAGGGCATGCCTGATTGCATACAAATTTAAATCTGAAGACACAAATCTGCAGAAAATCTAATAGTGTGTATGGGGCTAAAAGAAGGAATATAAAAAAAAATGCATCCACCACATCTAAGAATTGGTAAACCGCACTCTTTTTTGTTTTTGTTTTTTGTTTACAATGTTATTTTTCCTATATGTGTCAGCGACGTTTGCTCTTCTCTCTGTACTTCCGTTTTGTAATCAATAAAGTTACCATAAAAAAAAAAAAAAACTGTAAGAAAATAAAATAAAGAATTGGTAAGCTACATGGGTTTTAGGCTCCATTCACACCAATGCGTTTTTTCATGCTTTTTGCAGAAATGCAGGACATTTTTTTAACATGGTTTGCTATGGAACACATTCACATCAATGCATTTTTGTGCCTCTCCATTTTTGGAAAGGGTCAGGGACTTTTTTTTAAACGCAAAACGGCGCTTTTTTGAGTTTTTTGGTTCAATAGATTTCAATGGAGAAGCTGCAGAAAAGCATGTAGTGTGTTTTTACTGCAATTTTGACACGATTTGCATTTTTAAATTTGCCCAACAACATATCCCCCCCCCCCCCCTAAAAAAAAGCATCAAAAAGGCGGTAAAAAAACACAGAAAGCACAGCAAAAAGCACTGAAGAAAAGCACAAAATCAACATGCCTAGGGCTCCATTCATACCAATGCATTTTTTCATGCTTTTTACTGAAACACATGACATTTTTTTAACATGGGTTCCCATGGAACACGTTCACATCAATGCATTTTTGTGCCTCTGCATTTTTGGAAAGAGTTAGGGACTTTTTTAAATGCAAAACTGTGGGTTTTTTTTTTGCATTTTCGGTTCAATGGACTTCAGTGGAGAAACTGCAGAAAAGCATGTAGTGCCTTTTTACTGCAATTTTGCCGCCATTCGCGTGTTTAAATCTGCCCAACTTCTGTCAGTTTTTTAGGCGGACCTGAACGGACGCTCCATAGACCTCTATGGAGCGTCGGATGTCAGCGGTGAATTGTCCGCTGACATCCGACCCACTCTGATCCAAAAAAGTGTGATGGAGGAAAAACCTACTTTTCCATCCGTCTGTGGATCTGTGGACTCTACGGTCCGTCCTCATCCGATCCCCCATAGGGGAGAGCGGCACCCTGACAGGTCCGTCGCTGCACAATGTGGACCTGTCATCTTCCTGCTCAGCGGGGATCCACGGAGCGATCCCCTGCTGAGCAGAGTGGGCTCCGTACACGGACACGTCCGTGTGAAGGAGCCCTTAGGCTGGATTCACACCTATGTATTTTTAGTGCTTTTTGCATTTTGCCGATTTGCACTACAGAACGTGTTCCATAGGAAACCATGTTAACCACTTGCCGACCGGGCCATAGCCGAAAGAAGGCTACAGCATGGTCGGCTAGTTCTGGGTGGACGTCCGTGGGATGTCATTCCAGAATGTTGCACCTGGGAACATTCGTGACCGGACCCGACGGATCACGGTAAATAGCCGCGGATCGCGCCCGTTTACCACGTGATCGCGCAGTGACGGAACGATCACTTGTAAACAAACCGGCGTCACGTCATGATGCCGGTTCCTCCCTCCCCTCTCTGTACCAACCGGTACAGTGCGAGGGGAGAGGGGAAGAGATTGCAGCAGCGCTGTGGGCTGGATGTTTAGTGCCCACAGCACTGCTCAATGTAAATAATCTGCAATACTCTGCAAAACTGCAATACTCTGCAACACTGTGCAATACTCGCCAATACTCACCGATACTCGCCAATACTCTGCCAATACTCGCCAATACTCGTCAATACTCTGCCAATACTCGCCAATACTCTACTAATACTCGTCAATACTCTGCCAATACTCGCCAATACTCTACCAATACTCGTCAATACTCTGCCAATACTCGCCAATACTCTACTAATACTCGCCAATACTCTACTAATACTCGCCAATACTTGCCAATACTCTGCAATAAATTTTAACAGAAACAAAGAATTTTTTTTTTTATCGAATTTTCAGTCTTTTTTGATTTATAGCGCAAAAAATTAAAAACCCAGCTGTGATTAAATACCACCAAAAGAAAGCTCTATTTGTGTGAAAAAAAGGACAAAATTTTTTATATGGGTACAGTGTTGCATGACTGAGTTATTGTCATTCAAAGTGTGGGAGCACTGAAAGCTGAAAATTGGTCTGGTTAGGAAGGGGGTTTAAGTGCCCAGTAGTCAAGTGGTTAAATGGACTGTAGTGCAAATCTGCAAGGTGCCAAAAGCACTAAAACTGCATAGGTGTGGATTCACATCTATGTATGTTGCTTTTGAGCGTTTCTGCAGTGTTTTTTGCGGTGCTTGCCACGTTTTTGAACAGCGTTTTTACAGCGTCTTTACAGTGTAAAAAAAACGCAAAACGCATCAAAAACGCTGTGAAAACAATGTACTTGCGTTTTTAAAGCTGGTCCATTGAATTCTATTACATTCAAAAGGCTGCATTTTGCATGAAAAAAGTCCCTGACCCTTTCCAAAAACGCAGAGGTACAAAAACGCATTGATGTGAACATGTTCCATAGGAACCCATGTTAAAAAATTCCCATGCATTTCTGCAAAATGCATCAAAAAACGCGCTAGTGTGAATGGAGCCTGAGGGACTTTTTTAAATGCAAAACTGTGTTTTTTTGCGTTTTTGGTTCAATAGACTAGAACAGAATAGAGAAGCTGCAGAAAAGCATGTATTGCCTTTTTACTGTGATTTTGCCGCCATTCGCGTGTTTAAATCTGCCCAACTTCTTCTCCAACGATTTTACAGTGATTGGTCGGGCGACAATTGCGGCAAAATCGCGCCATTCAAATTAACAGGGATCACAAGGGTGTTTTCGAACCGCGCTGCTTTTGAGCGTTTCTGCAGTGCTTATTGCGTTTTTTTTTACCACGATTTTGTCGCGATCTACGTTTTTTGTAATGGGTTTTTTTTCAGGCTCCGTTCAAACCATGGCGTTCCATTTTGGGGGCAGAATCGCCCACAAAACAGAACGCCATGGTGTCTGAAAAAGACCCATTACAAAAAACGTAAAACGCAACAAAACTGTGGTAAAAAAAACGCAAAAAGCACTGCAAAAACGCTCAAAAGCAACATGCATAGGTGTGAATGGAGCCTTACTGCTTTATCTATTTGAGCTCCCATCCAGCTCTGCCCTTCCTAAGGTGCGCCTTTTCTTGAGCCCGTTATGAATTGATCCGAGCGCCTGCTTTCTGCGTATTTTTCCCCCCCGGCGAATCTGCAGAGCGTTTACGTCTGATCGCTGTGTTATAAGTCAGGAACTTGGCTGTGAATTTGAAGCAGAGGGAGAGTCATTGAGGAATGCTCACATTCCGTTGTGCACCTGCCTCTGGCCTTTTGTACAGCTTCTACCTGTTTCCCAGCTAGCCATGTGACCTCCCAGCACACCTCCACCTCCTCCTCCTCCACCTCCTCCTCCTCCTCCTCCTCCTCCTACCTGAGCTGGACCTCTGATCAGTAGAGGCTGAGCTGGTAAAAAGGAAAGAGCAGGGGGGAGAGAGGCGGGTGAGCTTACAGGAAAAGGAGGATCATATTGTGATTCAGCAGTGGAAAGTAGACCCCTGTTCCTGGAAGAAGAAACTTCTGAAAGCCACAAGTCATGTATGGGTTCCGAGTCTTTCTATTCCTACAAGCTGATGATCTCTCCTCTTCCTCCTGACATGTTGGAGGTCTTCACTTCAGGACCCCAAGATCCAGTGATTGCCTTAAAATAGCCTTGCTGGCTCCTTCTTGACCAGGACTTGGACCGCTGGAACACATATCGATTCCTGGGGGGCTTTTCATTTTGCCGAAGAAATTTTGAAGGCTGATTTGGTGGTCTCCAGACAGAATTCCAGCTGTTCTTGTTTTTCGATAACTCTGTAGGGTGGATTTTTTTTTTTTTTTACCATAAACTCCCACGGCGGTAAGTGCAGATGGTAGTTTTGTGTTGTATTGTTCCGTTTTATGTGTCGCTGATTCCTCCCGTGTGTGGCAGCTTTAAATATTTTAGACTGTAAACTGACACATTTATATGCCTTGAGCGTAATGACTTCCCACCCTCTGTAGTAATAATGCGTTAATAGAGCGTAATCCCGGGAGGCTTTCATGCAGGATTTTTTTTTTTTTTTTTACGAGAAAACGCTTTTGAAGTCGTCTTGTAAAAACAGAATATTTTTAGCGTGGCTCATAATTGAATGATTTGTTTCTACTTTTCATTTTTTGTTTTTGTTTTTTTTTTTTTGTTTTTTTTTTTTTGCTTTTCTACAACATAAGGACACTGTTGCGGCTTGGGTATGTTGATTACATAACCATTGTTCTAAGGAGGGCAGCAAGACCACAGGCATTGTTCTATCCAGAGGGTTGGCTCCACCACTTACCTATAGACTAAGCCCCTAAGCGCAGGAGATTGTTCCTATGTTGGTTGCGACCCTTGCTCCCCCCTCTGAAAAGCCATCTGCAGTGGATCGTTTTTCAGAGGGCGGTTGACAGGCAGTATATCACCTGTTTAAGCAAGCCATACATTATTCTTTCCTAAGGCTGCTTTCACACTGAAAGTGCCAGCCGTCAGCGGTAAAGCAGCGCCTTTGCGCCACTTTTCGGCCACTAGCCAGGGGCTTTTAATCCCAGAAATGGGGTAAAAAACTCCCATGTTGCGGCGCTTCCGAAGTGCTTTTCAGGCACTTCGGAAGCGCTGCCCATTCATTGCGATGGGCAGGGGTGGTTTGGGAGCACCGTATACCGCGCTCCCAAACCGCCCCAAAGATGCTGCTTGCAGGACTTTTCTGAACGTCCCGCAAGCGCACCGCCCCATTGAAATGAATGGGAGGCAGTTTACAGGCGCCATTTCTAGCGCTAAAACACCTGAAAACTGCCACAGCGTGAAAGGGGTCTAAAGCCAAAGGTTGAAGAAAAGGATTACTCCATGCCCCCATCACCACAGTCAGTGGATCAACTTCAGTACAGCTAGCCTGCCCCAGTGGCGGTGCGTCGCCCCCTCTCTCCGGCCACCCCCCTATCACCACTAGATAGATTAATGCATTGCATGAATCTATCTATGGCCGCCACTGCCACCCCCTATTCAGGCGCCCAGCCCCTTTTCAGGCACCGGGCACCTGATTTGCAGCCGTGGGGTATTTTTTTAAGCACCTGATTAGAGCCATAGGCATCAAAAAAGGTAAATGCTTGGCGCTCACAGTTCACTCAGCTGTGTTAGGAAAGCGAATGAATATTTGCTTTGCTAAACACTGAACCGTCTCTCCGGCAATCAGGTGCTCGGGTCTGTTACCCGTCACCTGATTGTCTGAAAAGACAGGCGCTGTGATTGGACCACTATCAGGCATCCAATCATAGCAGAGGACGGGAGAAGACATCAGTGAGACTGCTCGCCGTCACCACCCGCTGCCCCACGAAGAGACAGGTTAAGTGCTGGGCAGACAGCGGGCAGGCGGGCACAGTGGGAGCATTTGATAGGGCACAGTGGCTGTATTTGATGGGCATATTGGTGGCGTTGCAGCAGGGGGGGGGTATCCGTTTGCTTCTTATTCACTTGAGTAGGTTAGGGAGTTTCCTTTTTACTGCAATGTGTATACAGTTCCTCTCGGCTGCAGTGTTTGCAGGGCTGTCCTAATCACTTAAGCCCCGGACCATTTGGCTGGCCAAAGACCAGAGCAATTTTTGCGATTCAGCACTGCGTTGATCTAACTGACAATTGCGCGGTTGTGCGACATGGTTCCCAAACAAAATTGACGTCCTTTTTTTTTTTTTTTTTTTTTCCCCCCTCAAATAGAGCTTTCTTTTGGTGGTATTTGATCACCTCTGTGGTTTTTATTTTTTGCGCTATAAACAAAACTAATGGCGACAATTTTGAACAAAATGCATAAAAAATTTTTTTTTTTTTCCCTCAGTTTAGGCCGATACGTATACCTTTTACATATTTTTGGTAAAAAAATCGCAATAAGCAGTTGATTGGTTTGCGAAAAAGTTATAGCGTCTACAAAATGGGGGATAGTTTTATGGCATTTTTAGTGATAATTTTTTTTTTTTACTAGTAATGGCGGCGACATTATGGCGGACAACATACACTGGATGTTTTTTTATTTTTTTTTTATTTTAACTTGGTAATCCTGTGATTTCCAAGGGCGACCATAATACTGGGCTGCATTGTCACCTTGCATGTTAGGACTACATAACACCTCCCTCTCTTCTTTGGGGGAGGGGTGTTTTGTAGTACACAGAGATAGCAGGAAACAATGGTAATGGGTCACAGTCCAGGCAGAAAGTACAGGAAGTGTGCGGGTGTTTTTTTTTTTTTTGTTTGTTTTTTGTTTTGTCTTTTTTGCACTTGTAGAACAAATATCATAAAATACTTGCAATAGCAACAGACCAAATGGGAGCAAATAAGAGAAATATATTGTTTACATACACTTTAAAGCTGGCCATAGATGGATTGGAATTTGTCCGCTTCAGCAGGGACCATCTGAGAATCAATCCATCTATGGGCAGGCTGATTGTTCTCAAGTCAATTCATCGATCGATTGCATACAACCAGCCTGTCAGATTTTTAACAAGCTATTACTCCTGGTGGCTATAGCTGCTAGCAGTTATCATTGTGTTCTGCTGGCCAGGAACACAATAGCACTGTGGGAGAATTTTCCCCAACACTGACTGTTGATGGGGGACCGAGCATTTTTTTTTTCCCACCTAGTAGAAGGAAAGAAAACCAAATCATCTATGGGCTGCTTAAAGCGGAACTCCACCCAAAAGGGGAAGCTACCCTTGTTTGCACCCAACCCCCCCCGCCTCCACTGACACATTTGCCACCTTTTGGGGGAGCAGGGGTAGCAGGTATCTGGTCTTGACAGGTACCCGCTCCCACTTATGGCTCAGATCGCTGCGACAAACTGACCCTGAAGTTCGGCTACCCCCCCCCCCCCCCCCAGTCTTCTGGGACACATCACAGGTCCCAGAAGACTACGGGACCATTCACGAGGCGCAGTGCGATTCGTCCATGCGCAGTAGCAAGGCTTCACTTCCTGTTTCCCTTACTAGAGATGAGAAGAATCGGCTCGGTGAGGACATCGCGGGATCCCTGGACAGGTAAGTGCCCCTAAGATTAAAAGTCACGTATTATAAAATAGCCAAAGCCGGACATTCTTTAATTCGAACTTCCAAAAATGGATGAAGTTTTTTTTTTTTGTTTTTTGTTTTTTCATTCATTCTGCAGGCTGAAAAAAAAAAAACCTCCAGTGTATGTTGCCTATAGCCTTGTCCAATCGTGTGAAAAAGCTAACTCCTGTTTACTTATTTGATCTGCACAGGGTCGGGTATTCAAAATAAAATAAATTAGTTTTTTTACATGATTGGAAAATTTAAGCTAATGGTCACACAATTTATTGTGCGAAGATTCTCAACTCCTTTTAGTAAATCAGCTTCTAAGGCCGGTCATGGACGGTGCAAATATAGGCCGGTTCAGCAGGAACCAGCTGAGATCCAAACCACGTATGGACAGGTTGATGCATGTTACAACCAACCTGCCGGATTTTACATGCGATTATTGCTAGCGGCTTATCACAGTCAGCAGGAGGGATTCCCCTGTCAACACTCAACTGTTAAATTGGGGAATCAAGCAAATTTTTCGAGCGAAAGAACTTCCCACTGAGTGTGGCCTGCTTAACCCCTTGCCGACCAGCCGCCGTCATTTTACGGCGGCAGGTCGGCACGATCCCGCGAGCCGTCGTAGCTATGCGGGATCGGGATAGCAGGCGTGTGTGTGCCGCCGGGGGCACGTGCATGCTGCACAGCGGGGGTGCCGATGCTGATGACCGTCGGCCACGAGCGATCACGGGCACGAGAGGCAGAACAGGGGTGTGTGTGTGTGTGTGTGTGTGTGTGTGTGTGTGTGTGTGTGTGTGTGTGTGTGTGTGTGTGTGTGTGTGTGTGTGTGTGTGTGTGTATAAACACATAAATCCCTGTTCTGTGAGGCATGACAGATCGTGAATTCCTATTAGCTAGCAACCAATCGATATACGCTTATTGCGATATTTTTGGTTAAAAAAAAAAAAAAAAAGGTAGAAGAATACATATCGGCCTAAACTGAAAAAGAAATGGGGATATTTATTATAGCAAAAAGTACAAAATATTGTGTTTTTTTTTTTTTTTTTTTTTTTTTTTTTCAAAATTGACGCTCTTTTTTTGTTTATAGCGCAAAAAATAAAAGCCACAGAGGTGATCAAATACCACCAAAAGAAAGCTCTATTTGTGGGGGAAAAAAGGACGTCAATTTTGTTTGGGTGCAGCCTTGCATGACCACGCCATTGTCCGTTAAAGTGACGCAGTGCTGAATCGCAAAAAAATGGCCCGGTCATTCTGCCGCCAAATCTTTCAGGGCTGAAGTGGTTAAAGTGTGTGTTTTTTAACCTTTTTTTTTTTTTTTTAATTTTTTTTTTATAACAAACATGCCTATACTTGCCTGCTCTGTGCAATTTGTTTTGCACAGAGCAGCCCTGATCCTCTTCTTCTGGAGTCCCCCTCTTCAATGAGCTGCTTTCCATGGGGGCACATGTGCGGGCTCACTCCCAAGTCCCGCTGCTGCGTACATTGACACAGACAGTGAGACTCAGCCCCGCTCCCCCCCACACATCACATGGTTTGATTGACAGCAGTGAGAGCCAAAGGCTTTTGCTAATATCAATCTGTCCAATGAGGAGAGAGACAGCGGCTGAAGCCGATGCGCTCCTGCACATCGCTGGATCGTGCTCAGGTAAGAAAAGGGGGGGGGGGTTCTGGGGGGGAGCTGCAGCACTGAAGGTTTTTCAGCTTAATGCATAGAATGAGGCTTTACAAGCACTTTAAGGCTACTTTCACATGGGTGGTTACAAAACGAACAGCAGATTTGTGCAGCAAGAATCGCAGGCTTATGGGAACAGCTGCCATCCAGGAAGTTTATACAAATCAATGATGGGCCTATAGTGGCCGCATTTCAATACACACATATTCACCAAACTATTCAATTCACACTGTGTTACACTAGACTAGACTGAGCTATGGGCAGCAGTTTTGTTAGCATTGCAAGTGGCAGTAATGAGCATTTTACTGATGCCAACCAATCACAAAGCAGCTTTCATTATTCATGTTGCAGTTGGCAAAGTTGGTTGCTATGGCCTACAGCTTTACTTCATGGATTTTGGCCATCAAAACCTGGGGAAACGTAATCAATAGAACGGTACAGCGATATACAATTGCCCGCAGCAACTCCTATTTCAGTTCCTGAAGTTTGTGCAGTTGTACTGAACTTGGTGCAGGATAAGCAATAAAATCTGATTGATTATTAGGGTTTATTACAATACACTGATAACATACATATTGGCTGACCTTTAAGGCATGGCGTGTTCACCATAATGTTTCTTACTTGTTAAAGCAATACTCAGTTAGCATGGAGTTCCCTGCTGTTTAGGCAAGGCTCAGTCAGCATGGAGCTACTCAGTTTTTAGGGCCCATTCACACCAGAAACAGTGCGTCTACTACACGATTTTTCATGCACTTCTTTCCTTCCTTGTACTTTTATGCACACTGTGATGCGGTGCGTTTGTGCACGCTTTTGTGTGTTTGCAGTGCACGAAAATGCAGCTTGCTGTACTTCCCCCTTTTTTTTTTTTTTGCACTGCATTGTAATAGTGTGCATTGTATGGTATGCCCATAGGATAACTTGGATTTTGGACTATCTATGCACTTGGAATGCAGTCAAAAATGCATCCAAAAGGCATGTCTTGGTCAGCATTGCCCCCCTCCCCCCCAGCTGTTGAGGCATGGCTTGGTCTCCACGGAGCTCTCCAACTGTTGAGGCATGGCTTGGTCTGCACGGAGCTCTCCAGCTGTTGAGGCATGGCTTGGTCTGCACGGAGCTCTCCAGCTGTTGAGGCATGGCTTGGTCTCCACGGAGCTCTCCAGCTGTTGAGGCATGGCTTGGTCTGCACAGAGCTCTCCAGCTGTTGAGGCATGGCTTGGTCTGCACAGAGCTCTCCAGCTGTTGAGGCATGGCTTGGTCTGCACGGAGCTCTCCAGCTGTTGAGGCATGGCTTGGTCTGCACAGAGCTCTCCAGCTGTTGAGGCATGGCTTGGTCTGCACGGAGCTCTCCAGCTGTTGAGGCATGGCTTGGTCTCCACGGAGCTCTCCAGCTGTTGAGGCATGGCTTGGTCTCCACGGAGCTCTCCAGCTGTTGAGGCATGGCTTGGTCTCCACGGAGCTCTCCAGCTGTTGAGGCATGGCTTGGTCTGCACAGAGCTCTCCAGCTGTTGAGGCATGGCTTGGTCTGCACAGAGCTCTCCAGCTGTTGAGGCATGGCTTGGTCTGCACAGAGCTCTCCAGCTGTTGAGGCATGGCTTGGTCTGCACAGAGCTCTCCAGCTGTCGAGGCATGGCTTGGTCAGCATAGATCTTTCAGTTATTAGGGCCTATATGTTCCACCCTGCTCTCACAAACCATTGACTTTCCACACCAGGCAAAAACTAATAGCTGACCTGCTTTTCAATTTGGCTTTTTGTTGGCTAAAATATGCAAAATGGAGCTAAAGTTGAGCTTTGGCCAACTTCAGCTAAGCCCATTCTTTGTTTCATTTACCCCACAGAACAAGGTAAACTTGCTTTCTATGGGCAATGCTTGCCTTTTTTGATCTGGCTTTCATAGCACAGCCCACATTTGAAGTTGGGAACAGCCCAGCTTGTCAGGCGCTGAATACATTAATCCAGTGCATAGTTGTTGTTTGCATGTTCTGATCCTGTTTGCTTTTTTTGGTAAAGAACTGGAAGCCACAGACCAGTGCTTTCACTTTTCCTTTAATCCCCAGACACCTGTTATTATAACCTATTTCACCTCGTCGTAACCGTTTTGTAGTTATGTGACAGCAGAGTTTATGTATTACTGTGCTGGGCTGATGTGGATTATCCCACTTGCAGCGTCTTCACTGTGCAGAGGAATAGAAAGCTTTGAAAATGAAAACTAGTTTGGCCTGAGGACAGGGTGTGACCACAGTAGAATCATTCTTCTCTGTTCAGTTTTGTCAGTGAGTAGCTTTCTTCTCTCTAATAGTTTTTTTTAATTATTTGTTTATATAAAGTTTTTTTATGTGTATAGCAAGGTCCCAGGCCTCCTTTTGCTCTAATGAGAACCTCCCAGGTCTGTATGTAGTGGGTTGTGAGGCATGGTGGGTGCAGAGTAGTTGGTTATTGGGCGCCAGACACTTGTTGAATGCAAAAAGTTTATTTCTCTTAACAAACTTTTTTGGGGAGAGAGGGTTAGGGCCCGGACACCCTTAGGTAGTTGCAAGATTAATTGGCAGACTCAGAGACTTTAATAGGAGGACAGCCATGCAGGGAAAGGCATCCAGCAAGACGCCACATCTGCATGTGCAGGAATGCTATCTCCTAAGGCAACAGTCTTGAACAGTTCCTAACACAAAGCTGAACAGTTCCTTTCTATTCCACTACAATCAGTTCTTCAGCCCACTGACCTCCCGTTCTCTCACTAGTGTTTCAAAAAGTAAAAAATGGGTTTATTTGGCGCTACCTAAAAACCTAAATGTTAGGTCTGTACCGGGATAGCCTTGCGGAATATTTAAATCATAACACTCTTGTATATCTATATGGCATTAAATATCATGGAGTCCATTCCTAATAAAAAATTAAATATGGGGATGAGATGAGTTATATGGGTGTATCCACACTGGTATAATGATTAAAGGTGTGCAATATTGAGACCAATAAAAGTATATATAACAATATGCCCCACAGCGAAAGGTTACAACACAACAAACCCTACTGGAGCTGGAGGCTATACCTCAATATGGGCACGAATCAAAAACTATTACATGTACTACAAAAACAACCCCATACATAAATAATTACATAAACGCACATATGATGTGCATCAGGGGGTGGAGGTTGCTCACAGACGAATAAGAATATTTCATACAATGCACCTAGGTCAAACTGCCTTATCCACAAGCCATATATACATCAATTTATGGAATGGAAATTGGTGCAGAGACAGTTGTCTGGTGACTTTGGTGCTCCCCCTTGTGGTTGCCTACTCACCAGCTCCCGGAACCCCTACAGGAGTAATACGCCTGTAGTATATTAGGATGGAACTCGCTGCTTGCTGCGGTGGGTGCCTTCGGTGTAACCAGCTCCTCAAACCCCTTTGGGGGGTAGTACGCCTGCAGTAAGATGTAGATGGAACTCTCCGCTTGCTGCTTTCTGCGATGGATGCCTCCTGTATATCCTAATTGGTGGCGGTATTGCAATCCCTCGTGCATCAAAAGATAATAAAAAGAGCTTCCATAGCGTAATAAAGTAAAGCCACTTTATTTAAAAAACATGTATAAAACAAAATAAAGATATAAAAAAAAGTCCCGAAAACTTGTGTATTCCTACCCAGTAATTGGCTGGGATAGGATACCAATAGTTCCTGACCGATAGACAAAGTTTAAAAGTCACTCCTTCAGAGCATAGAACGAGATGAGAGAGCACAGAGCACAGACCCTGTCACAGCGTTCCACCCTCTCGTGTGCCCGGAGGGGACGTGAAGAGCGTGGTGCCGTCGTGCGCGCTTCGTCACATGACATCCTCAGCAACGGTCACCGTTGCTGTGGACATCATGTGACGAAGCGCGCACGACGGCACTGGAGTGTGCGAACACGCCGGAGCTCATCCTTACCACCAAGTACCCGGCCACCTAGTGGTAGAAGAGAAAAGTGCAACAAGGCCAAACTTAGGGAGAAATCAATAGATCTCTAACAATCAACCAGGATAACTATTCCTGGCAAGTAAATTTGTGAGGAGCAACCCTGCCTAAACTCCAGGGTACTACATGTAGTTGCCAACATTTAACCACTTGAAGACCAAGCATTTTCTGGCACTTTTTGTTTACAAGTTTAAATCAGTATTTTTTGCTAAAAAATAGGTGACAATTTAACCACTTCAGCCCCGGAAGATTTGGCTGCTCAATGACCAGGCCATTTTTTGCGATTCAGCACTGTGTTGCTTTAACTGACAATTGCGTGGTCGCGCGACGTTGTACCCAAACAAAATTGACGTCCTTTTTTCCCACAAATAGAGCTTTCTTTTGGTGGTATTTGATCATCTCTGCGGTTTTTAGTTTTTGCGCTATAAACAAAAAAGGGCAACGTTTTTGAAAAAAAAAACCACTATTTTGTACTTTTTGCTATAATAAATATCCCCAATTTTTTTTTTTTTTTTTTTTTTTTTTTTTTTTTTTTTTTTTAAAAAGCTAATTTTTTTTCCCCCAGTTTAGGCCGATTATGTACCATATTTTGGGTAATAAAAATGGCAATGAGCGCATATTGATGGGTTTGTGCAAAAGTTATAGCATCTAAAAAAATAGGGGATAGATTTATGGCATTATTATTATTATTATTATTATTATTATTACATTTTATAATATATTTTTTATCGGGACTGCGACATTATGGCAGACCCTTTTTACACATTTTTGAAACCATTGACAATTATACAGCGATCAGTGCTATAAAAATGCACTGATTACTGTGTAAATGTCACTGGCAGGGAAGGGGTTACTTACTACTATGTAACTATGATCAAGGGATTGACTGTGTTCCCTGACTGTGTTCCCTGACTGTGTTCCCTGACTGTGTTCCCTGACTGTGTTCCCTGACTGTGTGTTCTAACTGTGGGGGGAGGGTACTGACTATAGGAGATGACAGGTGTTCCTAGCTATTAGGAACTCACGATCTGCCTCTCCTCTCAGAACAGGGATTTGTGTGTTTACACACACATGTCCCTGTTCTGCCTCTCGTGCCTGTGGCCACGAGCATCAGCACCTCTGCAATGCAGCGCGCACGTCTGCTATCCCACTTAAAGGAGCTGGCATACAGCTACGACAGTTCATGGGATCGTGCCGACCTGCCGTAGTATAATGACAGTGGCTGGTTAGCCAGTGGTTAAACACCTTTACAGGTTACCTGTTTAGCGTTACAGAGGAGGTCTAGCACTAGAATTATTGCTCTCCCGTTCACGGCAATTTCCCCGCATGGATGGTGTGAACACTGTTTTACATATGCATGTGCGACTTGCGTATGCATCCTCTTCTGTGCGTGAGCACTGAGGGATGGGGGGGGGGGGTGCTTTAATTATTTTTCTTTATTTTGCTTTTTATTTTTACACTGTCCCCTTCTTCCTTCCCTTTTTTTTTTTTTTTTTTTTTTTTATATCACTTTTGTTTCTTTTACAAGGAATGTAAACATCCCTTGTAATAGAAATAAGGGTGGCAGGTTCTCTTTTTGAAGAGTCAAAAAACTCCAAATCTCTTTACCCTTTTTAAAAGCAAAAGATCAAAAAAAACTTTTTGCTTTAAAAAGGGAAAAAAAAAAAAAAACTTGTTTACTTCCATCATGGACCGAAAGTTACGTTGCTTTAGTCCTCCAAGACCATAGAGGTGATCAAAGGGGATCTACTGCGTGCGTGCGTTAGTTTCTGGGGCGAACCAAAACGGTAAGCCGGAGAGACACCGGCAAGCAGCGGGGAGATGTCCCCTCCCGCCGCTTCTGAAAGCGTTCCATCGGCTCATGAGCTGCTCGAAATGCTTTCAAGAGAAAGCCAGTCGCTGGCTGAACAAACCAATACTGGGGTTATGGGCGATTATCTTCAGACAAAACCTCGGTTAACCACTTACAAACCGCAATGTGTGTATTATAATGTATGTATTGCAGTCGGCAAGTGGTTTAAAGTATGGAATTTGTGTTCCTAAGAAGGTATTCATAAAATGTAATTATTTGGGCTAGATTCATACTATAAAAATTCAGCATTTCGGTTTTTACAGAGTTTTGTTCTGCTTTAGGCTCAGTTCAAACTGCTGCTGTTTTGGGACAAGTTCTTCTGACATTTAAGGCTTACATGTCAAAGTTCACCCCCCCCAACCACAAGCTTAAATGGGTGGATCTTGCATATCCGTGGCTAAGTACAGAAGGGACCGCTATTTTCCAGCCCCTTTTGGTCCAAGAACAATCGATCAGGTGAAATGCTGTTGCAATAATGTTTCAAGCATTTAGCCCTTGCAGTGCAGGAATGGGGAGACACTGCAAGGTTACTTAAAAAAAAAAAAAAAAAAAAAACATTGACTCCAGATTTAAGTATTGGCAAAGTTCAATTTTTCTTGTGTATAAGGGTTATACGGGTGCGACAGCTGAACTGGTATAACTCGTTATCAATCCCTCCTTTCTCCTCCAAAAAGAATACAGATCAAGTAGGACAAGCACCTGTAGAGAAGTCTAACGCCGCGTACACACGAGCGGACTTTACGGCAGACTTTGCCCGGCGGACGGGATTTGCTCGGACAATTCGATCGTGTGTGGGCTCCAGCAGACTTTGTTTTCTTAAAAGTTGGACGGACTTAGATTTGAAACATGTTTTAAATTAATCCGTCGAAATCGATTTTGGTCGAAAAGTCCGCCGTCTGTATGCTAGTTCGACGGACAAAAAGCCACGCTAGGGCAGCTATTGGCTACTGTCTATGAACTTCCTTGTTTTAGTCCGGTCGTACGTCATCGCGTACGAATTCGACGGACTTTGGTGGATTGTGTGTAGGCAAGTCCGTTCATTCAGAAAGTCCGTCGTAAAGTACGTCAAAGTCCGCCGGGCAAAGTCTGCCATAAAGTCCGCTCGTATGTACGCGGCATAAGAAGTTTCACCCCTTATCACAGCGTGCCTAAGGGTCTGCCCAGCCACCAGGCTTGTGTGGCCTGTTGTCAACTGCTATTGACAGGGTGATCCTCAGCCTATACAGAGCAGGTGAAAAGGGGTCCGCAAAGTATTCTGGCAGGCAGACCAGGAACACTGCTGCTATTGAATTGTCCTCTACTGTTAAAATTTCAACTGAAAATACTGAAAAATATAAAAATGGAAAAGGGCCAAGGGTGTAGGGTGGGTCCGCAGATATGAGGGTTTCCCAAAAATGACTGATAAGTTCCTGTATGTGGTAAGAGATTTCTCTGGGAAACACTTACTGAACTCTGTATAGAACATGCCCTTGATATTTTGCCGGGTGACTACGTGTCTGGAATCTGACATGACAGAGGAATGCAGCAATTCCAATGAGGGCTGCTTTTGAGATAATTCACTCAGGCTAACATTGTTGTGGACAGAAGCTGCAAAATGTATGAAGCAAGTTTCATTATTTTCCTGTTACCCTGTTTTACAACAACTTATTTTTTTATTTTATATTGCAAAGACTAATGGTGGCAGTGAAAGGCCCCGAAACCTAGAACTAATTTGTTATATACTGTATATACTCAAGTATAAGTTGAGTTTTTCAGCACATTTTTTTTTGTGCTGAAAATGCCCCCCTCGACTTATACTCGAGTCAAGCACTTTTCTGCAGCAAAAAATTTCATTTTCCGAACCGACTTTGGGGCCCCGTATCTCAGGGCCACTTTATGCTAGGAACCCCAAATTTGGTGTGCAAACCCAGTGGAACTGGTGCCACAATATATCCAAAGCTGGGGTTCCTAGCACTAAATGGCCCCAAGATACGGGGCCCCAAAGCAGGTTCAGAAAATGTCATTCTCTGCTGCAGAAAAGTGCTTGACATTTTCTGAACCGATTTTTGGGGCCCTGTATCTTGGGGACACTTGGTGCTAGAAACCTCAGCTTTGGTTATTTTATGGTACTAGTTCCACTGAGTTTGCACACCAAATTTGGGGTTCCTAGCACTAAGTGGCCCCGAGATACGGGGCCACAAAGTCGGTCAACTGTGTCCATCTGCAGCAATGTCATTTCGGGACTCTTTGGGTCCAGAGACCCCAAATTTTGGCTGCAGTTAGGGGGCATCTAGGAACCCTTAACTACAGAGTTTGAAGTTCGGGGGACCTATGGCTGCAAATGGGCAGAGTGAGGCTGCAAATGGGCATTGTTGACCCTCTTTCCCACTTATACTCGGGTCACTAAGTTTTTCCCATTTTTTTGTGGTAAATTAGTGCCTCGACTTATACTCGGAACAACTTATACTCGAGTTTATACGGTATGTACTTTTTTATGTTTTTATATATATATATATATATATATATATATATATATATATATATATATATATATATATATATATATATATATATATATATATATATATATATATATATATATATATATATATATAATCTGACACAAACCTGGGCCAGTCAGTTTATTTTAGAAAGTTCTCTAGGCAATAAAATTCAGTTCTAAATAATACAGCGCTTGCAGTTTAGAATAATACAATGCCAAAAAATTATTTCTGTGAAAAAAACAAAAATGCTTTACAAAACAGTCTCTAATAAAGAGCTCAGTGCTCCAAAAATATCTAAAAAGTGATGAAGTGCTTCATGTAAACATGATGTGCCTGGTGCCACACTCCCCTCTCATGTCCACACTCGCCATGAAAAATGGACCCTCAGCTTTGCAGTCTAAGGGTCAAACACGCTTGTTTCTGCTGTTGGGAAAATGGGTCTCTTAATCTGCTTAGTAGGGTCTCCAAGTATTGGTCTTTGGGGCAACTAAGATTTTCACCAGGCTCGACAAAACAAAATAATGCTCATTGTGAAGTACTGTAAAATTTTATTTTATTTGCGCAGTCCTGAGTAAAACTTATTCCAGATAAAACGAGCATGGGACAATCCTACACCTCTTCTGGGTTCGCCGCGGCTCGGAGGGCGGAAGTGACTGCGTTGATTGTAAAACCGGAAATGCGTAAAATGCATTTTACTCCTCCTCCAAGGCGTCATCAAGGACATCACTTCCGGTTTCTAGATGATCCAATTTATACCCAAGGAGAGAACTCCTCCTCTCTCACCGAACAGCCTATGCTCATCTGAGCATTGGCTGTGCGGTAAGAGAGAAGGTCTTCTCTCCTTGGGTATAAATTGGATCATCTAGAGCCATATGATTGTCCCATGCTTGTTTTATCTGGAATCTTGTACGTTTTATTACTTATGACTGCACAAATAAAATACATTTTACAGTTCTTACAGGTTGTTTCACTTTTACTTTTCACTTTTTTTTTTTAATAAGATTCAGTTGTCAATTTTATTGATCGGAGCTATAGACAGCTGAAGTTCTATGCACATTTTTGCTGTGAGTCTGGTCCCACCACATTGCCACCTCCCAAATTGTCAGTGAGGTTCCTCATCACTTCAAAGGAAAAGCAGGTAGTAGGGCGGCTATTCTTAACCAGGGTTTTGTGGAATTTTAAGGTTCCTGCAGAGGTTGCTAGTGGTTCCTTGAGCAGTGGTGGATTGATGTCTCGCATGATGGTGCCTGCATAGTGCTGGGACCAATGTCCCTTTGCAAACCCAGTTGCATGGCACCAGTGGAGTTTCTCTTGTTTTACAGATACGCTACCACTAACAGTAATTGCCTCCATAGCTGTCTATAATGGATTGATTCTTGCCACCCTCAATGTAAGGGGCATTCTTCACAATGACCACTAACGTAAGGGGGTTGTGCACATACAGTTAGTATGTCTGTCCTCATTTCTATTCTGGCCATTAATAATAATAATAATAATAATAATAATAATAATATAATATATATATAATTAATAGGATTGCGGTGTCCAGTGGAGCTGTTTTTGGTCAGGTAAATTTAGTTGTGCTTACTGTAGTCAGTGCAGCTAATTAATTAGACCTCCAATTCCCAGAGGATGCCATCTGTGGACAAAGGCATCAGATGGAGTGTGTGTGACGGCATCATGTGCTGGCGGGTCGGAATACACTGTGGTCAGCATGTTTTTTTACAATTGCTGCCTTTGGACACTGTCTAAATGTAAGTGTAGCTCTTTTATTAATAACGCCATCTTGGTTATATTGCACTGAGGCTTTTCCCTGTTTACTGGTTCTTGTAGTCCATTGATGAAGCATACCATTGAGAGTCTGTTGCCAGTGGGAGCATCTTACCTGAAGATGGAGTCTGTGCACTCTTGATCTATGTAATTCAAGATCACAGCGGCACAGTGGTGCAGTGGTTAGCACTCTCGCCTAGCAGTAAAAAGGGTCGCTGGTTCGAATCCCAACCACGACACTACCTGCCTGGAGTTTGCATGTTCTCCCTGTGCCTGCGTGGGTTTCCTCCAGGTACTCCGGTTTCCTCCCACACTCCAAAGACATGCTGGTAGGTTAATTGGCTTCTGTCCAAAATTGGCCCTAGTATATGAATGGGGACCTTGGATTGAGGGTAGGGACTGATGTGAGTGTGCGATGTACAGGGTTAGGGACAAGGGTCAGGGTTGTAGACACACACTCACTCAGGTTGAACTGGATGGACTGGTGTCTTTATTCAACCTTACTAACTATGTATGTACTAACTAACTATGTAAGATCCTTTCCTTTTTGGTAAGCCCCGTCCCCCTTTTTTTTTTTTTTTTTTTCTTTTCCTTAAAGAAGCACTTGGAATGAGCACATGAAGCCCTAAGTGCCGGTTCACACTGATGCGAATTCATAACGAATGTGATGCGTCAAAAACGTTCTAAATTCGCATGTCATCCATAAAGTCATTGTTTTCAATGACCGTCGTTCACATACATGCGTTGCGATTCCCCTACGAATGCAATGCGATTAAAAAAAAGGGTCTTGTGTGAGTTTACTGCGTTGCGTTGCGAATTTAGCCTCCATAGACATCAATGTAAATCGTTCTGGAATCGCATTGTTTGTTTAGATATGTGCGAATTCCACCACACTACTATTCACAAAAAACAGGAAATACACAGGAAGTTAACACCTTTTTTTTTCTTTTTCCATTATGATTCCATTGGCTAGAACATCAATCGCAGCTATGACCAACTCCTGAAATTCGCGTTAAATCGCGGTAAATTCACTGTAAAATTGCACCTCACACAGAACAAAAAAACTGAACAAATTCGCAGCGCAGCACTGTGAACCGGCACTGATAAACTGAACTCTCAACTCAAACTGCACATGGACTTTGTATTATATTAGATGTTATCTGGGTTGGATCCTATTAAACTAAGAGTCACTGCACTTTTTAATATATACAGTATCTCAAAAA
This sequence comes from Lithobates clamitans, assembly GCA_037952925.1. Taxonomy (NCBI): domain Eukaryota; kingdom Metazoa; phylum Chordata; class Amphibia; order Anura; family Ranidae; genus Lithobates; species Lithobates clamitans. The sequence continues at coordinate 875,026 of JBBGZY010000363.1, forward strand.
AGTGAGTACATTCCTCTCATTTTTGCTAAATATTTTATTATATATTTTTTTTATTATATCTTTCATGTGAGAAGACTGAAGAAATGACGCTTTGCTACAATGTAAAGTAGTGAGTGTACAGCTTGTATAACAGTGTAAATTTGCTGTCCCCTCAAAAGAACTAAACACACAGCCATTAATGTCTAAACCACTGGCAACAAAAGTGAGTACACCCCTAAGTGAAAATGTCCAAATTGGGCCCAAAGTGTCAATATTTTGTGTGGCCACCATTATTTTCCAGCACTGCCTTAACCCTCTTGGGCATGGAGTTCACCAGATGGTGTATTTTCGAGACCTTGCGCTCTTCCACCTTCCATTTTGAGGATGCTCAATAGGGTTTGGGTCAGGGGCGTTCCTAGGTGACAAAAAGACCAGGGGCTTCAGCCCAAAGTCCATGGCCTGCATGGGGGGGCTGCAGCTGCGGCGGCTCGACGTTTTTTGGCTGGGTGGTGGGGTTGTGTGGCAGGGGGTAAGCTCACTTGCTGGTTGCTGCCTGGCGTACCTGTGCCCATCAATGCTGACCACTAAACTCGCCTACCTGACACGCACTGACCTACCCACCTGACACGCACTGACCTACCCACCTGACGCACTGACCTACCCACCTGACATACACGCACTGACCTACCCACCTGACATACACGCACTGACCTACCCACCTGACATACACGCACTGACCTACCTACCTGACATACAGGCACTGACCTACCCACCTGACATACACGCACTGACCTACCTACCTGACATACACGCACTGACCTACTTACCTGACACACACTGACCTACCTGACACACACTGACCTACCCACCTGACATACACGCACTGACCTACCCACCTGACATACACGCACTGACCTACCCACCTGACATACACGCACTGACCTACCCACCTGACAGGCACTGACCTACCCACCTGACAGGCACTGACCTACCCACCTGACAGGCACTGACCTACCCACCTGACAGGCACTGACCTACCTGACATACACGCACTAACCTACCCACCTGACATACATGCACTGACCTACCCACCTGACATACATGCACTGACCTACCCACCTGACACACACTGACCTACCTACCTACCTGACATACATGCACTGACCTACCCACCTGACACACACTGACCTACCTACCTACCTGACATACAGGCACTGACCTACCTACCTGATATACATGCACTGACCTACCCACCTGACACACACTGACCTACCTACCTACCTGACATACAGGCACTGACCTACCTACCTGATATACATACACTGACCTACCTACCTGACATACATACATACACTGACCTACATACACTGAAGGTAGTGACACATGCTGACCTACCTGACCAGGAGACTTCATGTGTCCTGCAGCAGCAGCTCAGCTGTAGTGTTCGGCGCGCGCCCATCTTCACAGCAGGCAGCCAGAGGAGAGGAGCCAAGCGGGGATCTCACGCTGAGGCTGAATTGTAATTCCCGCCTTCTGGAGCCTGCAGCGCCTATGATGGACGTCCCGCGGTCCCACCATTGGACCAGTGGGACGTCCATCAGCGCTGCAGGCTCCAGAAGGCGGGACCTGCTATGTGAATCGGCCGCACTCATCGGCGCTCGGGATAAGATCGGTCCCTGGTCGGGGCTATAAATAGAACGGTGCCCACTCGAGACTCTGGACCCACTCCGGGATTCAGCCATGGTGAGCCCCCCCCTGCCGACGCCACTGGTTTAGGTCTGGAGACATGCTTGGCTAGTCCATCACCTTTACCCTCGGCTTCCTTAGCAAGGCAGTGGTGGTCTGGTAGGAGTGTTTGGGGTCGTTATCATGTTGGAATACTGCCCTGCGGCCCAGTATCTGAAGAGAGGGGATCAAGCTCTGCTTCAGTATGTCACAGTACATGTTGGCATTTATGGTTCCTTCAATGAACTGTAGCTCCCTAGTGCCGGAAGCACTCATGCAGCTCCAGACCGTGACACTCCCACCACCATGCTTGACTGTAGGCAAGACGCACTTGTCTTTGTACTCTTCACCTGGTTGCCGCCACACACGCTTGACACCATCTGAACCAAATAAGTTTATCTTGGTCTCATCAGACCACAGGACACGGTTCCAATAATCCATGTCCTTAGTCTGCTTGACTTCAGCAAACACTTTGCGGGCTTCTTGTGCATCATCTTTAGAAGAGGCTTCCTTCTGGGACAGCCACGCAGAACAATTTGATGAGATGTATGGTCTGAGCACTGACAGGCTGACCCTCCACCCCTTCAACCTCTGCAGCAATCCTATATCTATTTCCCAAAGACAACCTCTGGATATGACACTGAGCACGTGCATTCAACTTCTTTGGTTGACCATGGCAAGGCCTGTTCTGAGTGGAACCTGTCCTGTTGAACCGCTGTATGGTCTTGGCCACCCAGCTGCAGCTCAGTTTTAGGGTCTTGCCAATCTTCTTATAGCGTAGGCCATTGATGGCGAACCTTGGCATCCCAGATGTTTTGAAACCAATTTCCCATGATGCTCATGCACTCTACAATGTAGTTGAGTATCATGGGAAATGTAGTTCAAACACATCTAGGGTGCCAAGGTTCGCCATCACTGGCCTAGACCATCTTCATGTAGAGCAACAATTCTTTTTTTCAGATCCTCAGAGTTCTTTGCCATGAGGTGCCATGTTGAACTTCCAATGACCTGTATGAGAAAGTGAGAGCGATAACACCAAATTTAACACACCTGCTCCCCATTCACACCTGAGACCTTGTAACACTAATGAGTCACATGACACCGGAGAGGGAAAATGGCTAATTATGTCCAATTTGGACATTTTCACTTAGGGGTGTTCTCACTTTTGTTGCCAGCAGTTTAGACATTAATGGCTGTGTGTTTGAGTTCTTTTGAGGGGACAGCAAATTTACACTGTTCTACAAGCTGTACACTCACTACTTTACATTGTAGCAAAGTGTCATTTCTTCAGTGTTGTCACATGAAAAGATAAAAGAAGATAATAAATTATTTCCAAAAAAAAAGTGAGGGGTGTACTCACTAGGGCATGCCACATATATACATTTTAATTTTTTTTATTAGGCACACATTTATTGATCATGGTAATGTGCTTTGCCCCATAGTTACAATCGTTTTAAGCAGAGGTTCTCTGAGACCTGAAAACTATTTCAAGGGTTCCTTTTGGGGTACAAAGGTTGAGAGGTTGTAGTAGAGGATGGGCCAAGCCCAGATTTTGAAGGGAACATAGAGGTTTATATCTAACTTCAGTTACCTATTTCTTTGGATCCACCAATATTTTTGTCACATGGTTTTCATTGAAAGCAAGCCCTACCTAAACCTGGCTTTACACTGTGTCCAGTTCCAAATGAATCAGCCGGAATTTGGTCAGCGAGTAGCCCTGTTGGCAATCTCCTGCCCAAAAATGGAAGAGCCAGGTGAAAAATTGTCAGAAGTGGCTGCATACAATAAGATGCAACCAGATGTCAGAACACTAAAGGCGCAGTGGGAGATTCATTCATCCACGCTCTGCAGAGTGGTTGGAGGAATTTGTAAGATTATAGGCAGAATGGAACAAATCTATATGTGTATGGCCAACTTTACCTGGCTGATCACGTTGTCCTCTATGAAAGTTGGGCACAGGGGTGTCTGCTGGTTGTGGTGAGGGACTGCAGACGTATCCTTGCTGCTTGTGATTAACTGATCAGCTCCTGTATGTGGTAAGAATTTTTTCTCTGGAAGACTTTTTTTTGACAACTGTATACACATGAAAACAGGATAAACATGAAATGGTGTATGTGAAAGCATGAGCACCTTCTTGTGTTACATAATGAACACCCTCACGCCCATTATATTCACTTTCAAACATGTCCAAGAGATTAGCCAGGGGCAACAATGACATTACAGCACCAGTACAGTAGTATAAATGGTTTCATTGACGAAGCATTCAGGCAGTGATTATTCATTTGGTGAACTTCTACAAAACGGGAAAGTTCACGGGTGAAAGTGGGGGAAGGGTTAAAAGCTCTGTCAGGTTTTTATTCTTGCCTATGTCCCAACTGCAGAGAATTAAGCTGGATAAACACTGCATGAAAATCGGCTGGTTCAGCAGGAACCGGCCAACTTTCGACCAGTGTGTAGAGCAGCCTGTCTGAGAAGCTGGTCTAACGACCAGTCTTTGTCGAAAGGACATGCTGGAAACCAGCATCCAATCAGGGCTTGCAGCCAATAGCTGCAAGCCTTGATCTGTGAGTTCTGGCGGGGGCAGGAGAGCCCTTTCCGCTGCCAGAGTTTAATAGAACAGCAGGGTAGATCATCACACCAACATCACTTGTTTTTGGATGGCGAACTGTCAGTGTGTACCCAGTTTTACCATCTTTCTGGTTTGTCCCCAGGACAAGGAAGTAAAAGTAAATTACTCCAAAGGAAGTCGGTTTTGCCTGGAGCACTATTTTCCATAAGTCAGATATGGACATAAAGCTGAGTACACAATGACTGATGAAAAAAGACAGATCACTGTACCAACACAAGATATGTTGGATCTGTGACTTCCCCTACTGACAGCAGGGTCAATCCCGACTCGTGCTGTGTGTGTCCATTGATGCACACAGCGTGGCTCGGGCCCACCACTGCTGTCTCCTACCTGGCTGTGATTTACAGCAGCAAGAGCCAATGGCTCCCGCTGCTTCCTCCATGTCCTATGAGGAGAGAGTCGCTGCTCTGGGATCAGACTTAGGTAAGCATAAGTGATCCTGGGGTGGGGGCGGATGGTTATTTACCCTAATACAGATAGTGCATTAGGGTAAAAAAAAAAAAAGTATGCCTTAAGAACTACTTTAAGCATAGATGAAAAAGAGGGACATTGAGGCCAGGGGACAGGCCTCGGGACTTTTACCGGTGCTGGGATGAAATTAAGGTGGAAAAGGTAAAATAAAAGATTTTTATTTAACAATCTTTTTAAAAAACAGACATAAAGAAGAACATTAATGTATGTTTACAAAAAATACAGTAATTGAGTTAATACATAAGTTGATACCACTTTTCTCTACATGTTTCGCTTTCTTAAGCTTCTTCAGGAGATATAGTGTGGCAATAGATCAACTATAAAGTAGAAAAAACAGCAATGAGAATTTTATGTCTGCTAGTATATCATGTCAAGACAGAAGACAAATTTGAAAATTAAATTTTAGGAAAATTTGACAAGTGTAGACCCAAAAGAGGGAAATGTATCATAAACAGGGTAAATAATGTGAAATATATATATATATATATATATATATATATATATATATATATATATATATATATATATATATATATATATATATATATATATATAAACAAAAAAAAAAATATAAAGTTAGTGTACACTTTTATTCAGCATATATCATATCATAAATAATGCAATAATCTTACCCATGAAAAGGGGGAAAAATATAATAAAAGGAAAATTTGTGCAAAATGGAATATTCTGCCCTCCAGTCCACACAGACACACTTCCAGAGAATTTCTTCCACTGCTGCAAAAAAATTTTCCCTTAACGTCTTTCAGGACAGCACCTTGAGAGCGTGGCTCCACCCACTTGACAGGAAACACACCTCCACCAAACTTTAAAAGGAGGCTCCTTCCCACTTATCATCAGTTTATGTGTTTCCTCCGGCGGGAACACATGTGGGAGTTTGGAGCTCTCAAGGTTCTGTCCTGAGAGAACAGGCTCCCTACTCCACTATTTTTACCTACCTCAGGAGAGCCGATTCCTCCCATTTTCCACAGGCTTACGGGTGCCGGGTGGATGGGCTCCTTCTCCCTCGTCAGTGCTCGGGGAGAGCCAGGACTGCTCCGGGTATTGCTGCTCCCAGGCAGGGGCGTCAGGCATGTCAGGCATTTCTGTTTGGTTTTTTCTTGCCTGCACATGTTTTTTCCCTGACGCCGCCGCCATCTTGGGAAGGGCAGTCAGAGGACTGCATCCGCCGGATGTGAGGTATCCGGAAGTGGGGCGGCATCCATGGAGCAGGCGCCAGGCGTCATTTCCGCCGGAAGCGCAGGGGGAGGAGGGAGGAATAGGTCTGGTGCCTATTTATTGCCGGTTCCGGTCCGGCGCACAGGTGCTATTGGAGTCCGGAACCGGCGTTTTCGCCACAGGCATCACGCTGCTGCCTCAGCATGGATTCAGGAACCGCAGCGAGTGGAACAGGCACAGGCACCAGCAAGGCCCAGGTAAGGAGCAGACTGTAGTTTCTGCTCAGCTTTACTGTGGGGTCTCTCTCTAGCCCTCTTCTCTCTAAATGTTAGTGAAGTTTGAGGGTATTTTTTCCCCCTGGTGGCGGAGGGGCCTGTCAGGGCACATGAGTCTGATAGCTTTTCTCACTGTGCACCTGTGGTGAGCAACCTTGAGTAATCAGGCTGACTCTAAAAGATGGTTTGTCTTTTTTCTCTCTCTTTTTTCCCTTATCATGGCAGGCCAAGAGCTCTGACCCTGGGATTAGAAAGAAATGTCCTTCATGCAAAATTAAGTTAAATGAAGGCTGGAAAAAGGCTTTATGTCAAGCATGTATTGACTCCTTGGTGAGGGAAGAAACCACTTCCGCATGCAGTGATCTAATTGCATCTGCCAAAAAGGAATTGGATGCTACCATTCAATCCTTCAGATCCTCACTCACCTATCCATCTGCAAGTCAGCCCACTACCTCACAGTCCTCTCAAGGCTCACTGTTAGTCCCGGCAGTAGAGGCGGAAATGGGTCCTCTGAACCGGGAAGGGCTTTCCCCATCCCATTCTAATGAATCGAATGAGGATAGTGATGAGCTGGAAAATATGTCTTCCAAGTATAAATTGTCTTTGGATCAGGTGGATGGCCTTTTAAAGGCTATTTATGCTACTCTAGGCCTTGAGGAAGAGCATAAAGAGATGTCTTTACATGACAAGATGTATGCAGGACTTAGTGAGTCTAAGTCCCGTACCTTTCCAGTCCATGCAGTGATTTCTGAAACAATCAGAAAAGAATGGGCTGACCCTGATAGGAAACCATTTTTCTCTAGGGCTCATAAGAGAAGGTTCCCTTTTGATGAAGACCCAGCAGCTCTTTGGAATAAGGTTCCAAAACTTGATGCAGCCTTTTCTCAAGTGTCAAGATCTACTGATCTAGCATTTGAGGATATGGGGATCTTAAAAGACCCCATGGATAAAAAAATGGATCAACAGCTCAAGCGGACTTGGCAATCCATTATGGGCAACCTTAAGCCAGCAATGGCAACTACTTGCATCTCCAGGAACTTGGAGTATTGGGTAAATCAGCTTAAAGCTCATATAATAGCAGATTCCCCTAAGCAAGAAATCCTTGACTCCTTTTCTACCCTCTCAGCAGCCGTAGCCTATGTCTCTGATGCCTCAGCAGAGTCTATCAGGATGACAGCTAAGGCGGCAGCCCTTGCTAATTCGGTTAGACGGGCTTTATGGCTAAAGACTTGGCAAGGGGACACAGCATCTAAAAACAAATTATGCGGGGTCCCTTTTCTAGGAGACTTACTGTTCGGCCCTGATTTGGATTCAGTTCTGGACAGGACTGCAGATAAAAAGAAATCTTTTCCTGTCAAAAAGAAGAAACAACCAGTCAAACGGTTTTTTCGTCCTCAAAGGGCTCAGGAACAGAACAAGTCTCAAGAGAAAAAGAAAAGCTGGTCAGGGCAGAGGGGTAAGGGCAGAGGAAATGTCCTTTTCCATCCTCCTGCGTCAGCCAGCAAGACGCAATGACAGTCGGTTACAGGTAGGGGGAAGACTACAAGACTTTCTCCCCTATTGGGCAAGCATAACAGAAAACCAGTACATTCTGAATATGCTAGCCCAGGGTTACAATATAGAATTTTCAGATCTCCCCCTAGAAAGGTACTTGGTGACAAATCTTCCAAGAGATGTAACAAAATCCCTGGCAATGAAGAGCCTATTAAAGGATCTGATAAGTCAGGGGGTTATGACTTACGTCCCACAGGGGGAGCTTTATCAGGGATTTTATTCCCGTATATTCCTGATAAAGAAACCATCCGGAGATTTTCGGTTAATACTAAACCTGAAACCGCTGAACAGATCAGTCCAATACAAAAGGTTTCGTATGGACTCCATCTTCACGGTCAAGAATCTATTGACGAGGGAATGCTTTATGGCATCAATAGACCTTCGAGATGCCTATCTGCATATCCCTATAGCCCCGCAGTCCCAAAGATTCCTAAGATTGGCGATAAATTTGGGAAAAGAGGTTCTGCACTTGCAATTCAGGGCCCTCCCCTTTGGCCTGTCTTCTGCCCCACGAATATTCACAAAAATAATGGCAGAAGCGCTTGCACCTCTTCGCATGCAGGGGATTGCGGTAATTCCGTACTTGGACGACCTACTCCTTTTTGCCCCCTCCAGGGAAAGACTGCTAGACAACCTCGGAAGGACCCGAGGTCATCTAGAAACCCTGGGTTGGATCATAAATATGCAGAAGTCAAATTTCGTTCCAGCCCAGAAAATACTATTCCTGGGGTATCAGATCTGTTCAAGGGAACAAAAGATTTTTCTCCCAGAAGAGAAGAAGGGGAAAGTCCTGAAGGTGGTAGCGTCCTTGCAGGCAAGCCAGCAATTATCAGTCCGACAAGTGATGTCATCCCTAGGAACCCTAACCGCAACCATACCAGCCATTCAATGGGCAAGGTTACATTTCAGGCCTCTCCAGAGCTTTCTCCTGAGAATATGGAATCACAGGTCAGAATCTCTGGAAGCAAAGGTAAAGATACCCACCAAAGTCAAGAGATCACTTTGGTGGTGGAGAAGACAGGAGAATCTGTCAGAAGGCCTGCTCTGGTCATTTCCAATAGAAAAAGTGGTAACGACAGATGCCAGTGTATGGGGTTGGGGAGCTCACTTAGACCAAGACTTCGCGCAAGGAATGTGGTCTCGGACAGAGGCAAAGAGGTCCTCAAATTGGAGGGAACTAAAGGCAGTCGCCTTAGCTTTAGATGCCTTCTCTCCTATCCTTCAAGGTTCCCATGTCCGGGTCCTCTCAGACAACGCCACTACCATAGCCTACCTAAACAAACAGGGGGGTACAAGAAGCAAAACACTTCAGTTGCTAGCTTCAAAAATCCTGGTTTGGGCAGAAAAGCATGTTCGGTCCTTATCAGCAGTCCACCTCAAAGGCACCTTAAATGTAGTGGCAGATTATCTAAGCAGAAGGCGGATTCAGGAGTCAGAATGGAGCCTGAATCCGGAAATCTTTGCAAGGATTACCAGGGCCTGGGGTCAACCGCAAATAGACCTATTTGCGTCACAGGAAAATACACAACTCCCAGTATTTTTCTCTATTCACAGAAACGACAAGGCCCAGGGGACAGATGCGTTAATCCAGCCCTGGAACTTCCATCTGGGTTACGCATTTCCTCCTTTCCAACTTATCCCGTTGGTGTTAAGGAAGATACAGAGGGAGAAGGTGGCAGTAATCCTAATTACTCCATTTTGGCCAAGGAGGGCATGGTTTTCCACCATTCTACAGATGGCAGTCAAACCATTTTGGCGGCTGCCTCTCCGGCAGGACCTGCTCCTACAGGGTCCAATACAGCATCCGGGAGTGGCCAGTCTAAGCCTCACGGCTTGGTTTCTGAGGAGCAGTTGTTAAGAAACAAAGGTCTGTCACAACCCTTGGTAACTACCTTACTTTCCAGTAGGAAAATAGTGACCAGAAAAATCTATGCTAAATATTGGAAGGTCTTCAACTCTTTTTGTCATTTGACTAAGAGAAAAGTAAAAAATTTAGTGTCAATTTTGGAATTTCTTCAAGAGGGGGCAGACAAGGGATTGTCAGTCAGCACCCTTAAAGTTCAAGTAGCTGCTTTGGGAGTATTTCTAGAAAGACCAATCTCTTCTGAGCCCTTGGTTATAAGATTTTTCAAGGCACTTACCAGATCTAGACCAGCTCCGGCTAAGCACTTTCCCAATTGGGATCTATCAGTGGTCCTGCAAGCCCTTACAAAGGAACCTTTTTGAACCACTACAAGGAATCTCTCTAAGGAATCTTACTCTTAAGACCTTGTTCTTAGTTGCAATAACGTCAGCAAGAAGAATTGGTGAGCTGCACGCCCTATCTGTTAAGAGACCCTTTTTATCTATCTACACAGATAGGATTGTACTTAAAACCGATCCGGGTTTTTTGCCAAAGGTAGCGTCAGCACACAATAGGTCGCAGGAGATCATCCTGCCAACCTTTTGCTCTAACCCTTCGGGGGAAAAAGAAGGCAAATTCCACAATTTGGATGTAAGAAGGACCTTATTACAGTATCTGGAGGTAACAAGTAACTTTAGATCCTCGGATTCTCTATTTATACTTTTTTCGGGTAAAAAGAAGGGCCAACAAGCTTCTAAGGGGTCTATAGCTAGATGGCTTAAATCAGCTATTCTAGCAGCCTACTCTCAGTCGGGGCTCTCTCCCCCGCTGGGAATTAAAGCACATTCTACCAGGGCTCAGGCCACTACATGGGCAGAAATGGCTGGTGCCACCCCAGATCAGATTTGTAGGGCGGCTACGTGGTCAAGTTACCTTACGTTTGTCCGTCATTACACAGGCTGGATCTTCTGTCAGCCAGTGAACAGGCTTTTGGCAGAAAGGTCTTGCAGGCTGTGGTCCCTCCCTAAGTGGGTAAGTCTCTGTTATCCTCTCAAGGTGCTGTCCTGAAAGACGTTAAGGGAAAAATCAAGTTAGACTTACCGGTACTTGTTTTCCAGGAGTCTTTCAGGACAGCAGCAACCCGCCCTTATTGTATTAAATTACTATGCTGTGACTAACCATATTCTGATTATGTGTTCCAGCTTGGGCCGGAGGTTCTCTACTACTACTGATGATAAGTGGGAAGGAGCCTCCTTTTAAAGTTTGGTGGAGGTGTGTTCCTGTCAAGTGGGTGGAGCCACGCTCTCAAGGTGCTGTCCTGAAGACTCCTGGAAAACAAGTTACCGGTAAGTCTAACTTGATTTTTTTTTTCTCTCTGCATGCTAATCTGTGAGGTGTGGACTGGAGGGCAGAATATTCCATTTTGCACAAATTTTCCTTTTATTATATTTTTTCCCCCTTTTCATGGGTAAGATTATTGCATTATTTATGATATGATATATGCTGAATAAAAGTGTACACTAACTTTATATATTTTTTTTTTTTTGTGTATATATATATATATATATATATATATATATATATATATATATATATATATATATATATATATATATATATATATATATATATATATATATTTCACATTATTTACCCTGTTTATGATACATTTCCCTCTTTTGGGTCTACACTTGTCAAACTTTCCTAAAATTTAATTTTCAAATTTGTCTTCTGTCTTGACATGATATACTAGCAGACATAAAATTCTCATTGCTGTTTTTTCTACTTTATAGTTGATCTATTGCCACACTATATCTCCTGAAGAAGCTTAAGAAAGCAAAACATGTAGTGAAAAGTGGTATCAACTTATGTATTAACTCAATTACTGTATTTGTTTTTTGTAAACATACATTAATGTTCTTCTTTATGTCTGTTTTTTAAAAAGATTGTTAAATAAAAATCTTTTATTTTACGTTTTCCACCTTATTTCATCCCAGCATCGGTAAAAGTCCTGAGGCCTGTCCCCTGGCCTCAATGTCCTCTTTTTCATAAATGTATTGTTTGGGATGTGGTGCTCTTGATTTTTCCTCGCTTCCTTTATTTCAATCTACTTTAAGCATAGGTTTATTTCCTCCAACAGTGTTAAAACCTTTGGGTATCACAGACCGTTGAAATGTAGAATGAATCCCTATGTTGTAAAGTTACATAATGTTTACATCATGTTCCAAAATAGATATAGTGCATCCATCCATTTACATCCGTAAATATACAATGTAGAAGGTGACAATTGAAAACAAGTGACAAACAGGGAGCACTAATTATATGTGTGACTTTAATACCTGAGCCTGGAAAATATCTACAGTTAGACATATGTAATCTAACCCCTATTCCTTTTCCTTTGACTAAGATGATTAAGGGTTCCTTATGATTTGGAGGCATTGCGGAATGCATGAGGGAGCAAACTAACTATAAAATCTAGGGTCTAGGGTTCCGTTGAGTCTACCTCCGGACGATACAAGCACCAACACTTGAATACGTTTTCAATGCTTTATTGAACAATTAATGAAGGAAGTAGCAGGAAAGAGGGACAACAACAACTGCAGGGAAAGCTCAAATACCTTTCTGTAGGATTCTTGACAAATGTCCTTTAAAGTTGAATATTACAGTAGAATGCGCTCCCCTCGTGGGACACACTCTTTGCTCGCCTGGATAGGCCTCTCTCACTTGCCTAGCAGCCAGCACGCAGCACAAACAAAGTCTCTGCCATAGACTTGCTTGGGATGAACCCGTACAATCCTCTGCCACAGGATGTATTGGTTTTGTGGTGAATGTCAGTCACAGTGCTTGAACCTTTAAGCCAAACCCGGCAACACTATGCTGTGAAGTTATTTTAGGATACGTCCTCCAACCGAGTCACCAGGCCCCTCTCCAGACCAGCACTCTGCATGATCCTTCCATGACGGGTCCTCCCCTGGGATCTCCTCGGTTGTCCAGCTTCTTCACTCTGGACAGACAGCTCAGGACCATTCCTCAGCTGCTGTGGTAGGCCCCAGACTAGCTTCTGGGCCCACCCATGCGCTGTAGCGACGCGGGCCTCCGGGAACAGAGGACCACGAGGTAGCACTCTAACGCATACCTGTCGGCCAGGAGGGCCAGCAGGTGGCTGTAAAAGGAACCCAAAATATGGCGTCTGTCCCATAAATACCCTCTCCCAGAATGCAACTCGGAGGACCACCTCCACCGAGTTGTCTCCGGGACAGAGGAGCACCCATACGCTTTGACACGTTGCCTTTCCAACACTAGCCAGTGGTAACAGCGACACCTACCGGTCAGTATGGAAACACCCGCAATGTCAGCCAAGCTGGAACAGAGGCAAATCTAACTTCCCTAACGAACAAGTTACTAAATTTACCTATCAGATGGTAGATCGCAAATCTACCAGCGCTACAATTATTTTTGGCAATTTCATGTGCAATTTGCATAGACATCCTGTGCATGAAGTTGCTCAGATGTCAGCAAGCCGCACATGAAATCGCACTGGTCAGCGGCTTTGAAATTGCGCTGAAGTAGCTTGATTTCAAAGCTGCATTCAGTGTTAAGCACCGAGACAGAAGACAACATTAGCTGGGCATGTTGCAGTTTTAACTTGGCTTGCAGAGTTTGATAGACGGGACCGACTGTCAGACACGTCCATTAAGGTCAATGGGAGCATGCCGCAACCACGAGCCAAATGCTTGTCTCTGGTTGCAGAGCAGTATTTTAATACATAATCCCCCTTGAGATAAAAAATACATTCAGGAGGGTGGATGATTGCCCCCTAAACATCTGGCAGCTACTACTCCAAAACATTCTGAAAAGTTATCCACTGGAGATCCTATTGTCTGAAAGATTACCTGTGCATATAAAACCCTTTTTACAGAAACGTTTATCGCGCCATGCTGTTCGTTGCTTGGGAAGAGCACCATAGTGCCGAGACAACATTGAGGAAAATGTTTTCCTGTACACTTTTGAGCTATTGATGAATGAAACTAAACCCCATAGGTTGAGTATTCCGAAATCCACTTCAGATTTTCAGGGCTCTGGCTGCAGATACAAAAGAAAGAGGGGGGACACAGGGAAGAAGGAAAAATGCTGCTCACCCCTGATGATTGAAGCCAAAAAAGAAAGAGACAAATTCCCCACTTGGGGTTTTTAGGCAGCGAAATGAGAAGGTAAAAGGCCAATTTATAAAAATGTATCTTTATTGTACAAAAAACTTAACACACTGGTTAAAAAAATGAGCTCCCATGGGGTATATAAAAATGCATAACACTCAACACAATACACTGTCTATAAAGTTTATGACAACATGACATGTGCGTTGACTAGGCAATAATAGAGTGGACCTGACGCGTTTCGACCTGTTCAAGGTCTTCTTCAAAGGTCAATTTGCTAAAATTGTATCAAAAAATGCATGTGTCAGAAGAAGTCAGTGATCATTGGAAGCAAATACGTAACATATCAATACAGCATATTTACCCAGTAATGAGTGTTCTAGGCCCAGGAGCTTCTTGTTGGGTAGATCCCTTTAAAATCAGAAGATTGTCTGCTCGCCTTCCCCCAAAGGCCTCGTGGCATCACCCGCCACAGCCCCCGCCACCAGGGGAGGAAATCCCAAAGGGATGTGACTTACAAGAGGTCACACTGTGAATCACCCCTTGAATACGCAGGTCACCCGGTCGGTCAGATGGGGGAGGCACCTGCAATAACAACCCAGGGACAAAGGAGTTAATGGGAGTGAGAACAGTGTGCTTATATGTATTGGTGTGCACTCCAACATAAAGTCCAATAGGTACAGGGAATATATGTATAATGTTATCAGCTTGGTTGTAAAATCCAAGACTGCCTGCAGCCTCCCACTACGTGGGCCAAGGCCCGTGCGTACTGGGTGTATGTGTCTGTGCGTGCAAAAGTCCGCACAGACATGTATGTGCGTATATGCACACATGCATATATGTAAAGGTAGTTTAAATATACCTATTTAGATAAGAGAAATATGGCGGAGTGCATACTAAAATAGAAAAATAAAAAAAGTTGTATATATCTAAATCAAGAAGAAGGTGGTGAAACAGTAAGGTTAATACCTCAACCCTGAAAGAATATAATTGATGGCAGGTGAAGGAGGAAAGTGAAAAGAGTGTAAAGACCTGGGACAAAAATCCACTGGTGTGAACAAGAGTGTAAGAGGTGAACGCACACAAAGGAAAAGTGGACAACAAAAACCATTGCAAAAAGTGAAAGTGACAACCAAGTGAACAGTGCCCACTAGTGAGGGAAGAAATATGTGTCAAGTAAGGCAAGTGGGTTACCTTATAAGCAAGGTAAAAATTAGTGCAAAGATCACACTGTGTTGCCCAATATTACTTGCTCTTAGGTGTGACCTGACCCGGGATAGGTCACTGCCTAGGACTGGCTGAAAGCGCCTGTCCAGGTTACCATTTGGCAAGTCTGAAATTGTAAAATAAATAAAAAATATTGTATACATTTAAGTATTAGAAGTATATATGTATATGGTCGTTGTGATAGACACACTTTTCACTTTCCTCCTTCACCTGCCATCAATTATATTCTTTCAGGGTTGAGGTATTAACCTTACTGTTTCACCACCTTCTTCTTGATTTAGATATATACAACTTTTTTTATTTTTCTATTTTAGTATGCACTCCGCCATATTTCTCTTATCTAAATAGGTATATTTAAACTACCTTTACATATATGCATGTGTGCATATACGCACATACATGTCTGTGCGGACTTTTGCACGCACAGACACATACACCCAGTACGCACGGGCCTCGGCCCACGTAGTGGGAGGCTGCAGGCAGTCTTGGATTTTACAACCAAGCTGATAACATTATACATATATTCCCTGTACCTATTGGACTTTATGTTGGAGTGCACACCAATACATATAAGCACACTGTTCTCACTCCCATTAACTCCTTTGTCCCTGGGTTGTTATTGCAGGTGCCTCCCCCATCTGACCGACCGGGTGACCTGCGTATTCAAGGGGTGATTCACAGTGTGACCTCTTGTAAGTCACATCCCTTTGGGATTTCCTCCCCTGGTGGCGGGGGCTGTGGCGGGTGATGCCACGAGGCCTTTGGGGGAAGGCGAGCAGACAATCTTCTGATTTTAAAGGGATCTACCCAACAAGAAGCTCCTGGGCCTAGAACACTCATTACTGGGTAAATATGCTGTATTGATATGTTACGTATTTGCTTCCAATGATCACTGACTTCTTCTGACACATGCATTTTTTGATACAATTTTAGCAAATTGACCTTTGAAGAAGACCTTGAACAGGTCGAAACGCGTCAGGTCCACTCTATTATTGCCTAGTCAACGCACATGTCATGTTGTCATAAACTTTATAGACAGTGTATTGTGTTGAGTGTTATGCATTTTTATATACCCCATGGGAGCTCATTTTTTTAACCAGTGTGTTAAGTTTTTTGTACAATAAAGATACATTTTTATAAATTGGCCTTTTACCTTCTCATTTCGCTGCCTAAAAACCCCAAGTGGGGAATTTGTCTCTTTCTTTTCTGGCTGCAGATACAAACCCAGGCATGGCCTTCGGATATGTCCTTCATATTGATACCTCTATACCAGGGATAAGCAATTAGTGGACCTCCAGCTGTTGCAAAACTACAACTCCCATCATGCCTCTGCCTCTGGGTGTCATGCTTGTGCTGTCAGAGTCTTGTTATGCCTCATGGGACTTGTAGTTCTGCAACAGTTCGGCTCAAAAGATAGATACCTCGGTTGAGACAGCAGCTGCTGCCGTTGCAGAGATATACGTCGGCAGTTTAAAGATGGATATGTACAGGAGCCGGTCGGCAAGTGGTTGCAGCATTTTGATGTCCTAGTCGGAATTGGTGACCTGATGAGTGTTGTCAGAGTCTACAGTATAAGTATTTTGATGTCAAAATGATAAAGGTGATGTGGCAGTCAGTCAATATGTTGATGTCATAATTAGCATTATAGGGTGACAGTATTGTCCTCGTGTTAAAATACTTCCTAAGTCAATATTGTAAGGACTCAGGAAGTACTGGTATGTCAAAGTAAGGTTTGTGATGTCATAGTTAGTACTGTCTTATCACTGACATGACCCAGTGTCTATCCTATATTTTTACTCTCAATACTGCCCAATACCCCAGTGTATTCTGGGATGTGTGATCCTCAATGTCATTAGATTGATCATTCTGCTGCACACCAGCAGCACACACCTTTTTCTCATGACAGGTGTATAAAAAAAGTACATTAGAGATGCCACAATCAGCGCTGTATCCTGGCCTAGGCCGACAAGGCCCAGGCCTTCGGTAGCACTTTGCAGGGGGGCAGCATGGAAAGAGTCCCCATCGGCTTGCGCTGTTTATTTTTTACCATCCCTGTCCCATTGCAGAGATTTCTCTTCACTTCCTGCCCCATAGCCACACAGGAAGTAAGCGGAAATCTATGCAAATTAAGGGAATCCATTCTCCCCCCACCCTCCCCAGGCCCTCAGAACTAGTGTCCCCACTTGAAAATTTCAGGGCGGGTCTTAAACAGCAAGGGGTATGGCCTTGACAGAAAGGGGTGGGTCACATTTAAAAAGAGGGGTACACGGATTAGTCAGAACCTTTCAACTTTACATTTTTTTTTTTTTTTTAAGGCACCACCACTTCTGATGAACTGTAGTACTCTATGTGTTTGTATTTATTTTATTTTATTTTATTTTCCACTTCATCTTATTAAGGAAGCAAGGATGAATGCATGGTCAACAAGTCACCAATGGCATCTCCCATATTTCTGTCCAGACAGGTTCTTTCAGGGTAAAAAAGCCATATGACATTTGGTACAAGGAAGGGACCAAAAAAAAAAATTTCAGACAAGAGGCAGCCATTATAACTGCTTTAGATTGAGGTTTTCTTTTTGGACAAGTATGTCTCTTTAAGTTGGCCTTTAGACCCCATCGGAGCTTATCAGAAGCTGCAACCTAGAATTACTAAGTTCATTCATTGATTTCCTAATACAAGCACAGTACTAGTTTCCAAGGCCTTGTGCAGCAGCCACATAACTGTAATTATTCCCAGACTGAGAAACACATTGAGCACACAGTGGAGGAGGTTTAACCTTGACTGTGCTGGATCTCGCTACAATCCCACTTGCAGCCAACTTCTTTTCTCCCATGCAAAAAAAAAATTAAAAAAAGCCAGAATGCATAAAGATAAGCCTTGCAGGCAGTATGGCCAGCACTAGACAAAGCCCTTCTTTCTTCAAAGCACACTGAGCACATTGCTTGTCTGATAAGAATTGTTCTGACGTATTATTTCAAGTTTGTAGCC
The DNA here is from genome assembly GCA_037952925.1 of Lithobates clamitans. NCBI lineage: Eukaryota > Metazoa > Chordata > Amphibia > Anura > Ranidae > Lithobates > Lithobates clamitans. The sequence goes on from JBBGZY010000363.1 coordinate 893,047, forward strand.
CAATATCCCCAAGTGCTGACTCTGCGAATAGATTCTGATTTCTCTCCAACAGAGTTGAGTGCTCTGTGCCAGGCAATAATTATCATGAAAATGGAGCATGCTTGGATAAGAATGCATGCAGGCGCTAAAGAAAACTCTTTAGAAAACAAGCAAAACCATATAGGGCTGGAACTAACAATTTGTTTTCTCAATCGATTAGTTGGCCGATTTATTGTTTCGATTAATCGCTTAATAACCATAAAAATAAGTGTCATGTATAATTTAGTTAATATGTAAAGTTTTTTTTTTTTTTTTTTTTTTTTAAAAAGCACTTTATTCTTAAATATCTCTATGCAGTGGTATATCTAAATAACCAACTATATGGTTAGGGAGCAAAATCTCTAATCCACTCTGAGAATAACAGACAGAAGAGGTATACTGTATATACTATTAGAGGTTGAATCTGATAAATATCATCAGACTCAGAGATCAATTTTTTTTTTTATTTAAAGAAAAAAAATAAGTTAAAGACTGTTTTGCAGATTTTCAAACATAACTGTAATATATGCAACAGCAGCATGCTTTTTTTTGTATCACCTGTCATAATGGGGTTCCAAAAACTAAAATTAGCCCTTTATAGTACAAAAAGAGCAAATAGTCACTACTATAAAGGGGTTAATTTTTTTTACTGTGGAACAGTGAAAGTAATAATATATATATTTCAGACCTATTACCCAGAAGTGGGATATATGGGCGTTTTCAGACCTGAAGATATATAAAGCATGGAAGGGAGATCTAAATATTTTATATTATAGTAAAACTTTTTTTTTTTTTTTTTTTTTTTTTTAGAAGCTTTTTCACCCTAATGCATAAGATGCATTAAGGTGAAATAACACGGGGGTTTACAACCCTTTTTTTAAATGTAATCCCTTCTATCACCCCCAGTCTATTAGCCTCCACCTTCTCTGGGTTCAGATGCTGATCTTCCCTGAGTTTTTTTTTTTCTAAAAACAAGCATGTAATCGATTAGTTGTTTCGGCCCTAAAAGCATATCTTTTTGGCATATTTGTTGTTAAAGTTCCTTTATGTATAGCAACCTAAATTTTCTAAGAGTAGCTCTAATGGAAATCTGGATTCTCAACATTCTGAGGTCGGAAAAACATGCAAAGGACACAACCCCACAAAACCCAAGTTATGTGGACCATAAAGAATTAATTATCAATTGATTATTATATAAACCCACTGGTGCTCTTTATTTAACACTACTTTGACTTTATATTACACTAGGAAATAAAAACAATTGAGTTTGGATGAAAAGTTAGTGCAATATAGCTATTTTTCTAATTTAAAAGCATGAATTCATAAGATCTCAAAGAGGAATACTGGGTATTTAATTCCAAAACAAGAGAAAACCCTCCAAATAAACAGTTTGAAGCTGTGATGCCGTATCGCAAAAAAATGGCCTGGTCATTAAGGGGGCAAATCCTTCCGGTTCTTGAGTTGTTAACTCAAGTGAAAAATTTCCCTTTTTTATTGGCAAACTGGGGAAGGGTTAGACCTTCCACAGGATCTTTTAAAAGTGATATTTTCATTTTGTTGGCACTAAAATAATGAGTATCCCAACAGAGGCACAGCTAATTTATAGAAGGAAAAAAAGTATATACAGTATCTCACAAAAGTGAGTACACACCTCACATTTTTGCAAATATTTTATTATATCTTTTTCATGTGACAACACTGAAGAAATGACACTTTGCTACAATGTAAAGTAATGAGTGTACAGCTTGTATAACAGTGTAAATTTGCTGCCCCCTCAAAATAATTCAACACACATCCATTAATGTCTAAATCCAAAATTGGGGCCAAAGTTTCAATGTTTTGTGTGGCCACCATTATTTTCCAGCACTGCCTTAACCCTTTTGGGCATGGAGTTTACCAGAGCTTCACAGGTTGCCACTGGATTCTTCTTCCACTCCTCCACGACAACATTAAGGAGCTGGTGGTTGTTGGAGACCTGCCGCTCCTCCACCTTCTATTTTGAGGATGTGCCACAGATGCTCAATAGGGTTTAGGTCTGAATACATGCTTGGCCAGTCCATCACCTTTACCCTCAGCTTCTTTAGGAAGGCAGTAGTCAACTTGGAGGTGTGTTTTGGGTCATTATCATGTTGGAATACTGCCCTGCGGCCCAGTCTCCGAAGGGAGGGTATCATGCTTTTCTTTAGTATGTCTCAGTACATGTTGGCATTCATGGTTCCCAATGAACTGTAGCTCCCCAGTGTAGGCAGCCCCAGACCATGATACTCCCACCATCATGCTTGCCTGTAGGAAAGACACACTCACCTGGTTGCCGAAACACATGCTTGACACCATCTGAACCAAATAAGTTTTATCCTGGTCTCAACAGACCACAGGACATAGTTCCAGTAATCCATGTCCTTAGTCTGCTTGTCTAAAGCAAACTGTTTTGTGGGCTTTGTTGTGCATCATCTTTAGAAGAGGCTTCCTTCTGGGACGACAGCCATGCAGACCAATTTGATGCAGTGTGCGGCATATGGTCTGAGCACTGACAGGCTGACCCCCCCCCCCCCCCCTACCCCTTCAATCTCTGCAGCAATGCTGGCAGCACTCAAATGTTTATTTCCCAAAGACAACCTCTGACTATGTCGCTGAGCACATGCACTGAACTTCTTTGGTCGACCGTGGCAAGGCCTGTTCTGAGTGGAACCTGCCCTGTTAAACCACTGTATGGTCTTGGCCACCGTGCTGTAGCTCAGTTTCAGGGTCTTGGCAATCTTCTTATAGCTTATGCCATGTTTATGTAGAGCAACAATTCTTTTTTTTCATATCCTCAGAGAGTTCTTGAGGTACCATGTTGTACTTCCAGTGACCAGTATGATAGTGAGAGCGATAATGCCAAATTTAACACACCTGCTCCCCATTCACATCTGAGACCTTGTAACACTAACAAGTCACATGATACCAGGGAAAGAAAATGGCTAATTGGGCCCAATTTGGACATTTTCACTTAGGGGTGTACTCACTTTTGTTGCCAACGGTTTAGACATTAATGGCTGTCACAACTGTCACATGAAAAGATATAATAAAATATTTACAAAATGTGAGGGGTGTACTCAATTTTGTGAGATAGTGTGTGTGTGTGTGTGTGTGTGCGTGTGTGTAAAATAAGTATTGAACACGTCACCATTTTTCTAGGTAAATCTATTTCTAAAGGTGCTATTGACATTAAATTTTCACCACATGTCTGTAACAACCCATGCAATTCATACATACAAAGAAACCAAAACAAATAAGTTCAGAAATTAAGTTATGTGTAATAAAATGGAATGACACTGGGAAAAATTACTGAACCCATGAAGAAAGAGAGGCCTATGAAAAGGTGTCTCATCACCAAGGTGTCACACAAACATCTCATGATGGGTACAAGCAAAGAGCTCTCTCGAGACCTTCGCAACCTTATTGTTGCAAAACATACTGATAGCATTGATTACAGAAGGATTTCTAAACGTCTGAATGTTCCAGTGAGCACTGTTGGGTCCGTAATCCAGAAGTAGAAAGAACATAATTTCTTCATAAACCCGCCACGACCAGGTGCTCCTCACAAGATTTCTGACAAAGGAGTGAAAAGAAATATCAGAAGAGTTCTCCAAGAGCCAAAGTGGTGGAGAGCCAAAAGAACACTTGTGAAAAGTTTCAGAAAGACCTGGAATTAGCAGGTACAATTGTTTCAAACAAAACCATAACTAATGCACTCAACCGCCATGGCCTGTATGCACGCTTACCATGCAAGACTCCATCCCTAAAGAAAAAGCATGTTGAAGCTTGTTTAAAGTTTGCTGCACAACATTTAGACAAGCCTGTGAAATACTGGGAGAATATAGTCTGGTCAGATAAGACCAAAATTTAACTCTTTGGATGCCATAATACACACCGCGTTTCAAGGTCAAATGGCACTGCACATCACCCCAAAAACGCCTCCATACCAACAGTGAAGTTTGGAGGTGGGAACATCATGGTGTGCGGTACTGGCAAACTTCATATCATTGGAAGGAAGGATGAATGGATAACTGTACCAAGACATTCTTGATAAAAAATTTGCTGCCATCTACCAGGATGATGAAGATGAAACGAGGGGGGACATTTCAGCAAGGCAATGATCTCAAACACAAAGCCAAGGAAACTTGGTTTCAAAGAAAGAAACTAAAGCTGCTAGAATGGCTCAGCCAATCCCCTGACTTGAATCCAAAAAAAAAATCTCTGAAAAGAAATAAAGATCAGAATTCATAGTGGAGGCCAACTGAACCTTTAAGATTTGAAGACTGTGTGGAAGAATGGGTCAAAATCACACCTGATTCTCCATCCAGGAGGCGTCTTGAAGCTGTCATTACCAACAAAGGATTTTATACAAAGTATTAAATATCAGTTGGTGTGTTCAATACTTTTTCCCTGTGTCATTCCATTTCCATTCCACACATAACTTAATTTCTGAACTTATTTGTTTGGATTTCTTTGTATGTATGAATTGCACTGGTTGTTACCGTCATGCTGAAAATTTCATGTCAATAGCACCTTTAGAAATATAGTTACGTCGAAAAATGATGATGTGTTCAATACTTATTTTACCCGCTGTGTGTAATAATGTATATAGTTTTTAGTAGGGAAGTACTTCGTTTTTAGGTTTTTATGGTGCTGATTTTCCTGAAATGTCTTCCATAGTCAGCTTGTGTATGGTATGGTGTGGTGTTGTGTTTCGTAGTTTTTTTTATTTTTACTAATACTCAATCTTTAGTATGAGCATGAGGGATGATCACAGTAACAAAATAGAACCAAGGAATAGGCAAGGAAGCACGAAACATGTACAAAGGAAAGAGACTAGGCCAAAATAAGAAGGGGGGGGAAGGGGAGGGAACAAGCCAGGTTGCTGTGATTTTAGGTAGAGCGCACGCTTGGTATTCTTGTAAGGAAGTAAATCCTATCCAAGCAAACCATGTAGATCAGAATTTATCATGTATGTTTTGAAGGGAGGGAATTAAATCCTCTATCAACATGGTATAGTTTATCCTTTAAAACCACATAACCATACTATTTGGGTAACCTTGTTTTTTTGCGGTCTGTGTCCCCACTGGGGATATACTCTTGCATTCTCTTTGGTCACCAGGACAATAAATGAAGTGAAATCTCCCCAAGAGGCACACATACAGAAATTTTATTTTTTGTTTTATATCCCTTTCTCAATGCAACCAAAACCTATTGGTTAAAATTTGAGTCGGACTGCTTTTTGGCTTAAGTTAAACAATTTGCATTTGCTTGGAATTTTCACTTGCTGTTAAAGAGACCATGCATCACAGTTTGAATGTGAAATGTGAAATTTTGAATGTGAAATTTTATCTCACACGGGTCATCATCTTCCATCTCTCTTACCTTGGTAAAATGAGGTAATGAGGGAATAAGGTTTGGGAGGTTGGATCAGTATGGGAGAAACAAGTATGGAGGGGATCGAGCTGATGTGAGCGCAGGAGGCTGGGTCCAGTTAGTTGAGGGTGGAGTGGGGGAAGGTGGGGGGTGAAAGAGCCCCCACCCAGGAAACATATGGGAGGGGGTAAGGAGGGAACAAAGATTAGGGGCAACAGGAGGCAGTGCCATCAACCCAGAACATCAATTGGAAAGAACTAAGCGCATCTTAAACCATCTAGTACGTATCTTCTATTCTGTTTCCTGGTAGCAATTGCATGTAGAAGAGACAATAGAAACATTTTGTTCTTCCGTTCGGTGGACAAGCAGATATGTAAGTTGCAATGCTCATTTATGAATGGGAGAGGGTGTTTTGTCACATTTTTGGGGTTGTGTTTTGATATGTGCAAAGAGAGATCATACAAATACTTACAAGTATAACATTTATCAAAGATAATGACAGATAAAGAAAATATAACAAGAATACTTAATTAAAGATGCTGTTTTGCCATGGAGTCCCCCTGCACATGCAGCATGCCAAGATCAGAGGCTTTTATGGTTGCAAGCTCTGGTGTGAGACTAGCCCTTCAAGTTCTAGCTAGGGTACATATGTCTTGTATGTAGGGAATGGTCAAGCCCACCTTCAGAGCAAAATGACCTTTCAAGGAAAATTGCAAATTCCTGAAGGCGAGGGGGGCTGGCTTGTCCATATAGGCAGCTCACATTCCAATAAGATGAGTCATATATATTATATTCTATTCCTGGGAATATGTTCATCTTTAGGATGTTGTATCTGCCCAGTCATGAAAAGTTGCTTTTGGACTGGACCATTTTCGCAAGCCTTTTTTTAACCCCTAATGCTGTGGCTTCTGTTCTGTTGGCTCCTGGTCAGAAGCCTTGACCGAGCTGTTGGTGTACTTGGTCCATGTGCTGTGAACGCAGACTCGGCACACAACTTTTTCATGTACAGTGCCTTGAAAAAGTATTCCTACCCCATGAAATTTTCCACATTTTGTCATGTTACAACCAAAAATGTAAATGTATTTTGTTAGGATTTTATGTGATAGACCAACACAAAGTGGCATATAATTGTGAATTGTGCGATGGCTGGGCATTAAAGCCCACCTTTCTTGCTGCTGCATATATATTTTATAACTGTTTGTGTCAGTACAGTTGTGGTAAACCGACTTCAAATATGCCTAATGTTTTTGAGTTAGATATGTATTTAAGGCTTTCTACCAGTCACTAGACACATAGTTACATAGTTACATAGTTAGTCAGGTTGAAAAAAGACACAAGTCCATCCAGTCCAACCATAAAAAAAAACAAAAAAATACAAAAACAAAAAAAAAAAAAAACGTACAATCCAATATACCCAATACTATACCCACAGTTGATCCAGAGGAAGGCAAAAAACCCCAGCAGAGCATGCTCCAATTTGCTACAGCAGGGGAAAAAATTCCTTCCTGATCCCAGAGAGGCAATCGGATTTTCCCTGGATCAACTTTACCTATAAATGTCAGTACCCAGTTATATTATGTACATTTAGGAAAGTATCCAGGCCTTTCTTAAAGCAATCTACTGAGCACATTGCTATTTTTATTTACCACTAGAGCTGCACGATTCTGGGCAAAATGAGAATCACGATTTTTTTGCTTAGAATAAAAAGATCACAATTCTCGTGGCGGAAAATCTTTCACATTATACAGAAAAAAAAATTGGGCTAACTTTACTGTTTTTTTTTTTTTTGTTTTTTTTTTTTTTTCTTTTCAAATTCATTAAAGTGTCTTTTTTTCCCAAAAAATTGCATTTGAGCGACTGCTGCGCAAATACAGCGTGACATATAAAATATTGCAATAACCACCATTTTATTCTCTATATATACATATACAGGGTTTTTTTTTTCTCGGAGAATAGGTGCACCCCTTGTCTCTGCCCCCTACCCACCTCTGACCACCGTCCCTTGATTCCACCCCCTACTCACCTACGAGTACTGCCCCTTTATACAGAATACAGAACCAAGTATAATTTTGTGGTGCTAAATCATTTGTATGGAACTTGTTAATGATAAAAAGAAAAGCAGTAAAATAGATCCCCTGCAGCCAGCAACAATAGAATCAGAGCAATAGATCCACGCACAACAATAGACTCCCCCAGCAACAATGGATTCCACCCCAACAACAATAGATTCCCTGCAGCAACAGTGAACCACCCACAACAAAATATCACACCCAGTAACAAAATATCCACCCAAGCAACATTAGACCCCCCCCCCCCACCATCAGCAACAATAGATCTCCCAGCAGCCAGTAAAAATAGACCTCTCCCTCAAAAGTAGATACCTTCCAGCAACATAAGCCCCCCCCCCAGCAACAATAGATTCCCCATCAGCAACAATAGACCCTCACACAAAATCAGATCCCCACCAGTGACAATAGATCCCCCAACAGCCAACATCAATAGACCCTCCACCACATCCCACACCCCATGCTATTACATACATTCAGTGCTGGAGGTGCCGGGACAGCGTTCCCGCTGAAAAAAAAAAAAATATATATATATATAATATATAATATATAATATATAATATATATATATATATATATATATATATATATATATATATATATATATATATATATATATATATATATATATATACACACAAATGTCAGAAAAAGGTTCAGTGTTTAAACTTCCCTCATTTTCACACCAAAGTGTATTCCTTTTGATCGAAACTAAAGGACAAATCGTTACAATATTTCCACTGCTAAAGAATGTAGTGATTCTTGTCTCTGCCTCTCTTTAGGCTTTAGCAGAGCAGAAAGAATTCTCTGCATAGAAAGAATCGGGGAAGATCGCAAGGAGAAAACATTGCGATAACGATTCTTAAAGCGGGGGTCCACCTAAACTGCCAAAAAAAAAAAATATTAAAAGCCAGCAGCTACAAATACTGCAGCTGCTGACTTTTAATAAATGGCCACTTACCTGTCCCAGGGTCCAGCGATGTCGACAGGCGAAGCTGAGAACACGCTCGGTTCTCGGCAGCTGCTGCCGCCATCCTAGGTGAGGGAATCAGGAAGTGAAGCGTTGCAGCTTCACTTCCCGGTTCCCTACTGCGCATGCGCGGGTCGCGCTGCGCATCGTAACTAGCCCCCGCTATCTCCTGGGAGCTGTGTGTTTCCCAGGAGACAGCGCGGTCGGGATGGGAAGAGGCATAGACTCCCATGGGAGTCTATGCCAGAAGTTGGTGCAAATACCTGTCTTAGGTATCTGCACCCCCCTCCCCCCTGAAAGGTGCCAAATGTGACACCGGAGAGGGGGAGGGTTCCGAAAAGCGGAAGTTCCATTTTTGTGTGGAACTCCGTTTTAAGGATTAATTGTGCAGCTCTATTTACCACTTTACAGAATCCTAAGATCAGCCATAGGGAAAGGAAAGGAGGAGTGGAGAGAGATAAGGATATGAGGGAAGTAAAGTATTTTAAATATGAAGTCCAGTTATGGATATTTTATACATAGTTACACTGTTCCAGCTTGGATGAATGTAACTATTGTGACAGTATGAGATGCTGTCACTGGAAAATTGGTGATTTAAAGGACACCGAGTATGCACATTGGCTCAGTGCAGGACTACAGAGTGTAGCTGTGGAGTGGAGAAAACTGCTTTTGCAGCTTTCTCCAGGTTTTGGTATACCTGGATGGGGCTCTGTAGTTGGAAGATTCCACAGTGTGTTGGGTGGGACAGAATCTCCAACCCTATGTCCAGGTTTTGTGGAGGACCAGCAGGGTGTGTGCTCAGGTGAGCACACCCTTTTATAATGAAGGTATGGGAATCCCTAATGGCTCCTAGTTGGAGACATCTCCCCCCTTGAGAGACAGGAGGTCTTGAGCCAGTGGCAGCCAGAGCACGTATTGGGTGTGTGTGTCTGCAAGAGGCAGTAAACGGCCTGAGGACTAAGGCCAGAGCGGAGCTGTGAGCGCTAGAGTAAAGCCGTCCACACTGAAGAAGCCTGTGAGTCTGTGTGACTAGCATAAAGAGCAGAGAATGTTACCAGTGGGTGTCCCAGAGAGGGGAATCAAGTAATCTGAAGTCTGCCTGCTGATGATCGTGACCAGAAGTGTCCCCAAGAGTGGTATCCCGAGGCAACGAATGAGAGCCAGTCATTGAGGAGATGCCAAGGAATTAAAGTTCAGCGTCCAGTGCCGTGTTTGGAGTGTGGTCAAGTGGGCATGGGATCTTTATTTGCCCAAGGCTCTGGAACACCACCGGTGAGTCTGGAAAGTCTGCAGTGTCGCCTTGTGGCCGCAAAGAGGCAGTAGCTTGTGAGGATGCATCTGTGAGACAGCGCACTCAAATGAAGCCAAAGTTATCGGCTACCGGATATGGTAAGACTGTTGCAGTTTGTAGGAATGATCCCAGTGAAGCGGCAGTGTGTCCGGTGGGGAGATCCTCAGAAGGTGTGAAAATGGACTTACTGCAGTGTGCTACCCAGAGCAGTGGGGAGACGAAGGTTAAAACCCAGCTTGCAGCAAGGTCAAGGACTGAAAAGAACAATTGCACTTTGTATGCACCTAAGGTAATCCAGCAGAGTGCTGGGAGAGATGCTAGGGGTGACCAAAGCAGTTGGTGTGCCATGTTCCCTAGCGACAGTGACAGATGCTGCAGAGTTGCCCTGGGAAACCTCCCAGGAGCCCACAATGTTGCAGCGGAGGGTTTCCCAGGCAAAAGAATCCCTCTGGAGAGGAAGGGTGGTGTGCTGAACGGCACACAGGGTGCAGTGCGTTATCTCCCAAAAACCGCCTGCTAAGGCTTATAACACTGCTATGTCTATGAATGCCTATTATAGAGATATTGCTGGTGATACATGTACTTATGTTGGTGATGTGTTCACTAATAATGACGAAGGGGGATGTCTCCCTTGGCAACCAGAAACAGAGCCACAGGGTTGTCCATGGAAGTCTTGGGCTCGCCATGCGTTGGAGCCAGAGATTTTCCTGGACAGCACTGAATTTGCTCTGGTGGAACAGACTGGGTCTACACCATGCTGTGAGTTTGTGTGAGCAGTCCACTCATCCTATGTGTAACCCAGTTGGTAAGGGGTTAAGTCAGCCGACCAAAGCTGAAAGTACACAGCTGAGTGTGTTGTTAGCGCCCCCTGGGCAAGCTGGTCAAAATGGTGTATTGCAGCCTACCTGGATTGATGATGCATTATCTAAAAGTAAAAGCATGTTGTCAAAATGTGATTTTATATAGAACTGACAAAGGTACTGTTTGTGCTGCAGAATCCCAAGTACCTCCTAAAGCAGATGATGAGGTGCTGCGGAGCACTCATAATAGGAAACACAATGGATTGGGACAGTTGGGCCAAACAATTGCTAGCCATGCTGGACAAGGCTATGTTAGGCGACAGGGGTGTGGACACAACAACTTATATGCCAGACAGGGGAATCGGGGAGCTGCGGGTGGTTGAGGGTGTGTTGGTTCCTGCAAATATGGTTTCCCTCCAGTCAGAAGGACCAGATAAAGGCGCATGCATAGCAAATGTGTTGTCCACAGCCCAGCCGCTGAATGTCAAGTGTGAAGGTGACAATGTAACCAATGTTGACTTGCAGAGGTTCATTGTTGAGTTAGAGAGGATGAGTGGGAGCCAGGGATCTAATGGAAATCCGTGGGAGCATCAGGCTGTGAGGTGTACCTCCAGTGAGGTGGTGGCCCCTTTAAATATCTCATCCTCTCTAGCTGCAGTGAATGAGCCCCCCCATGTCTCTGATAAGGGAAAGATACCTAAAAAGGTTTTGCATATTGATCTGAAGTGTTTTGGAATTGACAGATATGCTAGTGGAACTGCTTGATCTGGTGAAAGCACATTTCTTGTATACCTGGGTGCCTCCATTACAGTCGGATGTGGTGGTGCTGCGTGGTACCAATGGGTGGAGCCAGGTAGTACAAGCTGTGCCGTGTAACCTTAATCACCAGTGGAACTGGTTGGTTCGGTGCTTTTTAACAGTGTGGCCAGTGATCTCCCCGTACCTTGTGGGGGTACTTCCATATGCAGTTCGGTACGGAAGCAAGAGCTGATGGAGAGATCAGAGGTCTCTGCGCCTTTTGTAGTAATGGACACACCAGTTAGTGTGGTCCGAGGTGCAGCTCAGCAGGGATTAGTAAATGGCGCGGATACTGCCTCACCCGCTAGACCTCCTAAGGAAGGAAGGGCCTGATATGGACGCGGCAAAAGCAGAGATTCTGTCTGTCACCTGCAAACAGGTACAAGTTGAGGTACCCGGAGACGCTCTAAAAGATAGTATAGAGAGGAACAAAAATTGTGACATGGAAATGTATGAGCTGTCAAAGATTGGTACTGCTAGCAATGGGTAATGCGTTGCTCAATGTGAGTTGTTAGGACAACTGCCCACAGAGATTTGGACAACAGGTGATGTGAAGTCTTGTGAAGGTCCCATAGGGGATAGCTGCTCTCCTGTTTGTTGTCCCTCCTTGGGCCTGGCCCTAACAAACCCTGAGAAACAGTATTGGTAAATGTAGAGATGGTGATTTATTACTGATTGTAAATGTAAATAATGGGCTTGATATGAAAATGAATAATTTCTTGGTAAATGAGCGTGATATCCAGATGTTGAGCTCTGGGGATTTGGTGGTCAAGATTAATGGCAAAGGAGTTGGTAAACCTAAGAGACCTATTGTGAAGGGGGAAACAGGTACCAGTAAAGGAACAAGTGGTTCCTCATCAGGCATAGTGTCAGTAGTAGGTTCCCTACAGAACCCAGAAAGTGTGTTTTGGCAAAGGGCCACCAGAAAAGAAATGTAAGCTCAGGAACCCCAAGGAAAGAGGGAGAAGTCTGAGGATACAGAACTGTAGGACCCTGCGATCCAGGCTAGGGCATGCCTGGAAACGCACCTGAAAAAAATTGAGCCTACGCAGCTGACAGCTGGCGCAGAGGTGCCCTAATCAAGGATTCGGGGTGGTGTGTTTTCCACCCCCTTTGGGTTAGAAACAAAGCGGGGTGGGGGAGATGCTGTCACTGGAAAATTTGGTGATTTAAAGTACACAGAGTATGCACATTGGCTTACTGCAGGACTAAAGAGCGTAGCTGTGGAGTGGAGAAAACTGCTTTTGCAGCTTTCTCCAGGTTTTGGTATACCTGGATGGGGCTCCATAGTTTCCATAGTGTCTTGGGTGGGATGGAATCTCTAACCCTGTGTCCAGGTTTTGTGTAGAATCAGCAGGGTGTGTGCTTAGGTGAGCACACTCCTTATAATGAAGGTATGGGACTACCTCATGGCTCCCAGTTGGAGACATCTTCCCCCTTGAGAGACAGGAGGTCTTGAGGAGTCAGAGGCTGCACATGGCAGTGTGTGTGTGTGTGTGTGTAAGAGGCAGTAAACGGCCTGAGGACTAAGGCCGGAGCGGAGCTGTGGGCGCTAGAGTAAAGCCGTCCCCACTGAAGAAGCCTGTGGTCTGTGCGACCAGCATAAAGAGCAGAGGTACTGCTAAAGAGATAGCCAGGTGGGTTAGCATTTTCTGTTTGTGTATTTGGTGGAGAACAACCCCTGCGTGGGAAACCCTTTGAACTTTTTATTTTCCTTTCTTAATAAAAATGGGCTACCAGGCCCTTTAAAATATATTTCCGGACTACAGTGAATCACTATAAAACGCATCAACCACTAGAGATAATGGTCCCCCATGTTACACTATGCATATAAAATACCTAGCCAAAGCCCCTGAAAGCAGGAAATCACTGTAGAAGATACCACTACTCCTGTGATTTCCACTTGCTTCTAAAACCTGCTGTATTCTGAACACAGGAGGTCGGCCACTTGGCATGGGTGCTTTGCATTTTCTGAATGAATGCAAAGTGTTCTCTGTTTGGAAACAGTGGAGTAGTCATCTTGTGCTTTCCACCACATCCAATTAGAGAAAGCTTTGCATTCACTGAGACGATGCAAAGCATTCTCTCTATGGTGCCCAAACTCCTGTGTTCTTAATGCAGCAGGGTAGCCTCTCAGTGCAGGTGTTCCGTCAGAATCGGGGACCCGTCAGATTAGGTAACGGAAGTGACGTTCGATTGCCTGCGTACACCCGCTACCAGGCTGCCTAATCTGACATAACACTGTAGTCAGAAGAAGGCGGCAGCGAACATCTTGGTACACCCAGCTATGTCTTCAATTTAAGAGTAACTTTAAGTCAGCGTATATAAATAAATATCGTATATTGACATCTGTGATGGTGATTTGATGTTAAATTTTGAAAGAAGCTGGACGCAAACAGTAGGAAGGTAGTGGAGGCAATGTTGGTACACCGCACACTGCTCAGCGCTAAACCTTTTAGGCTTTAAACATGCAAACAGCATCACAGATGTCAACATATCATATTTATTCATATACGCTCACTTTATTGCTAAAATGACTGACTGTTAAATTAAAGATGTAGCTGGGTATAGTAAGATGTCTGCTGTCTTCTTCTGACTGCAGGTGTTCCGTCAGATTAGGCAACCTGGTAGCGGTTGTACTCATGCGCAGGTGACGGAGCGTCGCTTGCATTACTAATCTGACGGGTCGCCGATTCTGACGGAACACAGGACCTGGAAACTAGTAGATATCACTAGAGTAGCGGTGTCTGCTTCAGCCATTTCCAGTTTCCAGGGGCATCAATCAGGTATGGTATATACATAGTTACATTGGTCCAAGCTGGCACCTGTGCTTGGCAAGTTTGAGGTTCACTGTCCTGGAAGTCTGCTATCCAACTACTTTCAAAATCTTTCTGGTCTGCATGCAAAACATTTTTTTTTGCCCCCATCTAAGCAGAAGAAAAGTATACATTATTGTATGTTTTCTGAGTTACTAGAGAAATGAAAATTATAATTTGTCACAGAGATTTTGCAACAAGTCTGAAACTGATAAGAATTCCTGATGAATGTGTTGTGAGGGAAACCCCTACAGAGTTCAAAGATCAGAGATAGAAGGGAAGCTAGAAATGCAAGCTCTCCCAACACTGCCTCGACGGATTCTACTCATTGAGTGAATTCCCTTTTCAAAGGGTCTGCCCAAAAAGTGTTATTTTAGGCACAGATGAAGTCAGGCCATTTGTCTCATGTTTTGGGTCTTTCCATCAGCGAGATCATAATTTCTGGATGAGAGTTTTGGGAGTTCTTGCCCACATTTGATATGTTTCGGATTAAAAATCCAACATATTAGGACCTCCTAATTGTGTCCAAGTAGGAGTACAGAAAACTTCCAACAGAGCTCCTTTGAGATAGTAAGAAATTTCTATCTTCATTTCTGATAGAATAGGGAAGGGTTGGAACCTTTTGGGTTTATTTGCTGTCTGTGTCTTTGCAAGGGAGATTACCTCTTTTTTTTGTTCTAGTGACCATTGTCGTGGGCACTGATATTGAAGTTCAGTGACAACTGCTTAAGAATGTTCCCTTTACATTTGGAGAGATGTTCTCTCATTTCTTGCTATATCTCCAAGACAGAAAGTAAAGGTGAATCTCCTCCAATGGGACAGCCAGCAAAAAAAGAAAAAAATTAAAGGTGTTTGAACCATTCTCTACTCAATCCAAAACTAAAAGAAAAAAAAGGTCGGGGCTTTAGATATACAGTACTTTCATTTTCAAGCATCTGCCCAAAACTGAAATACCAATTTTGGGCGCAGTGATTTTTTTTTTTTAATGCAGCAGTTACATTGTCATACAATTTGTTTCCTTCCTTTGCAAAAAATAAATTAATTAATTAATAAAAAGTCGTTTATAACTGTGAGTACTTACACCAAATAAAAATTACTTTCCCAGTCTGCAGTGCAAACTGTTAATAGATGTAATTGAATTGATGGGCTGGTCTTTTTATGACTAATGTCAATGCATCACTGAGGTGTGTTCTTGTTTGGTTTCCAGTAAAATACATTAACCTTTTGATTGCAGATACATTCCATACCTTCAAAAGACATGGGGGGAAAGTTGTAACTATATACTCGAGTATAAGCCGAGTTTTTCAGCACATTTTTTTTTCTGCTGAAAATGCCCCCCCTCGGCTTATACTCGAGTCAAGCACTTTTCTGCAGCAGAGAATGACATTTTCCAAACCGATTTTGGGGCCCCGTATCTCTGGGAGACTTAGTGCTAGGAACCCTAAATTTGGTGTGCAAACCCAGTGGAACTTGCACAACAGCATATCCAAAGCTGGGGTTCCTAGCACGAAGTGGCCCCGAGATACGGGGCCCCAAATTCAGTCAACTGTGTCCATCTGCAGCAATGTCATTTCGGGACTCTTTGGGTTCAGAGACCCCAAATTTTGGCTGCAGCTAGGGGGCATCTAGGAACCCTTAACTACCGAGTTTGAAGTTCGGGGGACCTATGGCTGCAAATGGGCACAGTGAGGCTGCAAATGGGCATTGTTGACCCTTTTTTCCACTTACAGTAGCTGTGCATTTCTCACCCTAAGCTTATACTCGAGTCAATAAGTTTTCCCAGTTTTTTTGTGTTAAAATTGGGTGTCTCGGCTGGCTTATATTCGGGTCTGCTTATACTCGAGTATATAAAAACCTTCTTTTTTTTTTTTTTTTTTTTTTAAATAAGATTCTTTTTTTTTTTTTATTATCAGCAAACTATAAACACATTTATAAAAGCTAAGAATTATTTTGTGTCTAATACAGATTATCTGATTTGTGTATGTATTTGCCTATAGTTGGGTTGTTTGCATTTTCTATCAAGATTCTGTCACAGGTTTTATGATGCTGATATTGTGGTGTATTGTCATTAGATACCATACGTTTTAATGCATAAAAAGTTGGATAGGATAATTTTTATGATCTCACCATTAGTATTGCCATAATGGTATTTATTGTACTGGCAATAAAGCATGTAATTGCCATGGCGATTTGAGTTTTATTTTAGGATCTACAGTTATTAGGTTCAAGCTAGGCTTGGTTATACAGATTGGGTTTACATTAGGGGTAAGTCTGCTATGTTTCTATGTTATGTTATTGAAATGTAATATTTGGTTGTGATAAGTTTATGTAGTACAACATATCGGTGCTAAATCTTTTTATTACAGTTTATAAAACGGCTCCTGCTGTACAGAATGGCAACCCGTAACAGCCAAATTCTATCTGTTTTTATTTAGAAGGGGTCAATTCACTAAGCGTTAATTAACGGCCAATAAAATGCTGTAAAATAGCGCTTGTGGTAAACCAGTTTTGAAAGTGCAATTTACAATTTAAAGAATGCAGGATTGGTTTGATTGAGTGGTAATTACTGCATTTTTTCATGCAGTAATTTACCGCATTGAGCTGGTTGCTAAGCAGCAGGCTGGGAAGCCGACCACCGAGTGCTTAACAATGGATGACTCAACAGCTGTCAGCGTGGTCCCCCAACCGGTGATGTACAAGTCCATATCAAATGTTGATGATCACTTTGTTAAGCAGTAAATATTATAAAACGTGAGCAGCGCTAAAAAATAAGTGAAAAAGCATATAGAGTGATATATATGTAAACAAAAAATAGAAAAAAATACTGCGCCAATCACACAAACAATAAAGAAAAAAGCAGCCAACACTACAATCAGACAAATTGTACAAAGATAATAAACAAAATAAAGTGTAGCGCTAATACTGTGTCAAACGGCCTGGGGCTATGGCCCCAGATTCTAAAAATAGCAGTGTATCGAACTTGTAAATATTCACACTATGCAAAAGGAATGGTGATCCAAAATCTCACAAACAAAATAAGAAGTGTATCTCATAAGCCAATATGGCACATCTAAAGTGAGTGTGCATATGTAGATCACATCAAAAAATATATATGAAACAACACCCTTATACAGGTGAGTAACCAATCAAATCTAGCTGGAGCAAAATAATCAATAAAGTGGAATAAGCAATATACACAGTGTGTAAAGTGAAACGGTGCTAACATCAAAGACATATATATATAAATCAAATGTTATGATCTTATTCTCAAAACAAGTTCATAAGCTCCTATGAGGTGGCAGTCCCATAATTTCTCATATGTTACTCAAACAAAACTGGTGGACAAAAGATGTAATACTGTTCTTCCCAATGGCAATCCCCAACAATAGAAGGAGGTGAGGTACTCTTACCAGCACTGGTGGACTCACAGGCCGAAGGCGGTGAGTCATCAAGGCTTAGGCTGTCGTATACCAAATGACAATATGAATGCGGTCTGTAGGGACGGGATCCTCCTCCTCGGTTGGGGGTCAGGTGTCTGCCCAGATAGCTGGTGAGATCCTCTAACTCAGCGGTGTAGACAAACCATAATCGCCATATCTAAAAAAGGAAAAAAAGGGAGCCTCCACATGGTGTAAATCCAAAAAATCAATTGAAGTTTATTGGACAAATCAGAGTCACCCGATAATAAAAAACATATCCAATAGAATCGATTCAAGAAATATTAAAAATATTATTAAAAAAGCGTGGTAAACAAGTGGCTGGGTACAGCAAAACGACCCGGCTAATGGACACCCGTTCAGGACGACGTACGGGTTATACTGTGATGACGTCAACAAACAAAGCCAGATATAGACATTAACATCTTTCAATCACTTCCTGTTTTTACCAGGAAGTTGAGCTTTGCCACCGATGTCTCACAACGAGGCTTGGTTTTGTTTTCTCTTGTTCTAAATGTGCGATGAGTCAGTGCGTCGCCCGTTCCCTTGACGATGTCTTCGTGAGACGAAACGTACGTCGGATGGTAGATGCGCTGACGTCATCACAGTATATTCCGTACCGGCTGCAGTGTTTTTATATGCTTTTATCTCTGGGTTCACATGTAAGTGCAATCTTTATTTACATTAAATCTTGGTCTTAACGATTTTACACTATGGAGAGCCATTGTTTTATATTTATGGGTCCTGCCTATTGAATGTCGGGTTGGATTGAGCTGCCTTGTTTTGAGTCCTGGTCCCTCATTGGAAGCCGTGGTGTGAGTCCTGGTCCCTCATTGGAAGCCGTGGTGTGAGTCCTGGTCCTTCATTGAAAGCCGTGGTGTGACGGTTCCTGTATTGACCATCAGGTTGCTGTACAAGCTTACTAAAGCTTGCCATCTGGTAAGCGCATAATACACACGGTGGTGGATCCCCTCACATGCTGTTTTGTGATTGAATTATTTTTATCCGTACATCTTTGGTTGGACTCCTTTCCCTCTTCTATCTGGACTGAATATCCATTTACTCATATTTTTTCACTATTTGGACTTATTCCCCCCCCCCCCCTTTTTTTGTTTTTTTCTGTGACCTTAATCGTGTTTCATACATGCTATTTCCGAGTCCTTTTAGGGCTTCTATCTGGACTGAACATCCATTTACTCACATTTTTTCACTATTTGGACATATTTTTACCCCCCCCCCCTTTTTTTTTTTTTTTCTGTGACCTTAATTGTGTTTCATATATGCTATTTCCGAGTCTGTTAGGACTTTTTTGTTTACATATATATCACTCTATATGCTTGTTCACTTATTTTTTAGCGCTACTCGTGTTTTATAATATTTACTGTTTTGTGTATATTCCACTTATTTTGAGCTGCTGCTTTATATTTCACTAGGTAGCGCGGTATAATATATATTTTTTTTCACTTTGTTAAGCAGGCCATAGATGGAGCAATTTTCTTTCCTGCAACTACGGTTTGCAGGAAAGGAAAATTGCTCGCTTTCCCCCATCAACACAGTCAGTGTTGATTGACGGAATCCCTCCCGTGGAGCAATTTGTGTTCTTCCAGTGGGTGGGGGGAGCCGTACCTGCCAGGAGAACACCATAATTACAGGAAGTGGCTATAATAGCCGCTAGCAATAATCTCATTTAAAATCCGACAGGCTGGTTGTAGTGTACCCAAGTTGATCGCTCAACTTTGGTACAGTCAGCCTGCCATACACATTTAGAATCTCGGACGGTCCCTGTTGAACTGGCCGAGATTCAAATCTTCTATGGCTAGCATCACCCTATGATTTAACTTACGTTGGAGTATTCTAAAGGTACCCATGTATGAAAGCTGATCATTTACAGTGCCTTGCAAAAGTATTCACCCCCTTGGCTTTTTACCTATTTTGTTACATTACAGCCTTTAGTTCAATGTTATTTTAATCTGAATTATATGTGATGGATCAGAACACAATAGTCTAAGTTGGTGAAGTAAAATTAGAAAAATATATACATAAAAAAATTTCAGAAATTAAAAACTGATAATTGGCATGTGCGTATGTATTCACCCCCTTTGTTATGAAGCCCATAAAAAGATCTGGTGCAACCAGTTACCTTCAGAAGTTACATTATTAGTGAAATGATGTCCACCTGTGTGCAATCTAAGTGTCACATGATCTGTCATTACATATACACACCTTTTTGAAAGGCCCCAGAGGCTGCAACACCTAAGCAAGAGGCACCACTTACAAAAGACTGCCATGAAGACCAAGGAACTCTCCAAACAAGTAAGGGACAATGTTGTTGAGAAGTACAAGTCAGGATTAGGTTATAAAAAAAATATCCAAATCTTTGATGATCCCTAGGAGCTCCATCAAATCCATCATAACCAAATGGAAAGAACATGACACAACAGCAAACCTGCCAAGAGACGGCCACACACCAAAACTCACAGACCGGGCAAGGAGGGCATTAATTAGAGAGGTAGCACAGAGACCTAAGGTAACCCTGGAGGAGCTGCAGAGTTCCACAGCAGAGACTGGAGGATCTGTACATAGGACCACAATAAGCCGTACACTCCATAGAGTTAGGCTTTATGGCGGAGTGGCCAGAAGAAAGCCATTACTTTCAGGATTGGGAAACTGGTCAGAGTTGAGGGAAAGATGGATGGTGCTAAATACAGGGATGTTCTTGAGCAAAACCTGTACCACTCTGTTTGTGATTTGAGGCTAGGACGGAGGTTCACCTCCCAGCAGGACAATGACCCGAAAACACACTGCTAAAGCAACACTTGAGTGGTTTAAGGGGAAACATGTAAATAGTGGCAAGATGTGGCACGCTCATAGAGACTTATCCAAAGCGACTTGGAGCTGTGATAGCCGCAAAAAGTGGCTCTACAAAGTATTGACTTTAGGGGGGGGTGAATAGTTATGCACATTGACGTTTTCAGTTATTTTGTCCTATTTGTTGTTTGCTTCAAAATAAAAAATAAAAAACATCTTCAAAGTTGTGGGCATGTTCTGTAAATTAAATGATGCAAATCCTCAAACAGTCCATGTTAATTCCAGGTTGTGAGGCAACAAAACACAAAAAATGCCAATGGGGTGAATACTTTTGCAAGGATATATATATATATATATGTGTATGTATGTGAATCTACAGTATTTTATTGTATCTTTTCATGTGACAATACTGAAGACATTACACTTTGCTACAATGTTAAGTAATGAGTGTATAGCTTGTATAGGCGTGTATATTTGCTATCCCCTCAAAATAAATCAACACACAGGAATTAATGCAAAGTGAAAATGTCCAAATTGGGCCCAAAGTGTCAATATTTTGTGTGGCCACCATTATTTTCCAGCACTGCCTTAACCCTCTTGGGCATGGAGTTCACCAGAGCTTCACAGGTTGCCCCTGGAGTCCTCTTCCACCCCTCCATGACGAGATCACAAAGCTGGTGGATGTTGGAGGCCTTGCGCGCCTCCACCTTCCGCTTAAGGATGCCCCACAAATGTTCAATAGGGTTTAAGTCTGGAGAAATGCTTGGCCAGTCCATCACCTTTACCCTCAGCTTCTTTAGCAAGGCTGTGGTCGTCTTGGAGGTGTGTTTGGGGTCGTTATGTTGGAATACTGCCCTGCGGCCCAGTCTCCGAAAGGGAGGGGATCATGCTCTGCTTCAGTATGTCACAGTACATGTTGGCATCCATGGTTCCCTCAATAAACTGTAGCTCTCCTGTGCCGTCAGCACTTATGCAGCCCCAGACCATGACACTCCCACCACCATGCTTGACTGTAGGCAAGACACACTTGTCTTTTGTACTCCTCACATGGTTGCTGCCACACACGCTTGACACCATCTGAACCAAATAAGTTTATCTTGGTCTCATCAGACCACAGGACATGGTTCCAATAATCCATGTCCTTAGTCTGCTTGTCTTCAGCAAACTGTTTGCGGGCTTTCTTGTGCATCTTTAGAAGAGGCTTCTGGGACAACAGCCATGCAGACCAATTTAAAGCATTGTGCGGCGTATGGTCTGAACACTGATGGGCTGACCCCCCCCACCCCTTCAACCTATGCAGCAATGCTGGCAGAACTCGTATATCTATTTCCCAAAGACAGCCTCTGGATATGACGCTGAGCCTGTGCACTCAACTTCTTTGGTTGACCATGGTGAGGCCTGTTCTGAATGGAACCTGTCCTGTTAAACAACTGTATGGTCTTGGCCACCATGCTGCAGCTCGGTTTCAGGGTCTTAGCAATCTTCTAATAGCCTAGGCCATCTTTATGTAGAGCAACAGTAATTCTTTTCAGATCCTCTGAGTTCTTTGCCATGAGGTGCCATGTTGAACTTCCAGTGACCAGTATGAGAGAGTGAGAGCGATAACACCAAATTTAACACACCTGCTCCACATTCACACCTGAGACCTTGTAACGCTAACGAGTCACATGACATCAGGGAGGGAAAATGGCTAATTGGGCCCAATTTGGACATTTTCACTTAGGGGTGTACTCACTTTTGTTGCCAGTGGTTTAGACATTTAATGCTGTGTGTTGAGTTATTTTGAGGGGACAGCAAAGGTTGATCTACCTGACCTTTGCTTAGTATCAAGAGATCCCCAAATTTTCCACTTCTTATTAAGTGATTGAACAGTACTGACTGGCATATTCAAGGCTTTGGATATCTTTTTATATCCTTTTCCATCTTTGTTAGGTTTCATCACCTTGTTACACAGGTCTTTTGACTATTCTTTTCTACCTCCTCGTGGCACAGTGTCTAGCTTGCTTAGTGCATCCATGTGAGAGTTAACAAACTCATTGACTATTTATACACAGACCCTAATTGTGGGTCTAAACAAAATCCACAAATGTGGGTAATTACCTTTTGAATTGCAATTTTAACTTGTATGCCACCTTCTGTGTCTGTACCAAGGCCAAACATTCCAAGGTATGTAAACTTTTTATCAGGGCCATTTGGGTTATTTCTGTTATTATGATTTAAAAAGCATCCAAAAAAACAATGTGATAATAAATGGCTTCATGTTATTGCCATCCTTAAATAAAAGACCATTTTTTGGCATGATTAGTCATATTTTCAATATTCATGCCAAAATTTCACAATTTCTGCCAGGGTATGCAAACTTTTGAGCAGAACTGTACTCTCGCCACATGAGTGGGCATTGTTGTGCACCAGGAGGAACCCAGAACCCACTGCACCAGCCTAGGGTCTGACAGTGGGTCCAAGGATTTCATCCCGATACCTAATAGCAGTCAGGGTGCCATTGTATAGCCTTTTGAGGTCTGTGCATCCCTCCCATGTATATTCCTCCCTAGACTGTCACTGACCCACCACCAAACCTGTCATGCTGAATGATGTTACAGGCAGCATAACGTTCTCCGTGGCTTCTCCGGACCCTTTCACGGCTGTCACATGTGCTCCAGGGTGAACCTGCTCTCATCAGTGAAAAGCACAGGGCACTAGTTTCGGACCAGCCAATTCTGATGTTCAGCAAATGCCAATTGAGTTCCACTAGAGGAGGTCGGGCCCTCAGGCCACCCTTATGAAGTCTGTTTCTGTTTCTGATTGTTTGTTCAGAGACATTCACACCAGTGGCCTGTTGGAGGTCATTTTTGTAGGGCTCTGGCAGTGCTTATCCTGTTCCTCCCTCTTTGCACAAAGGCGCAGATACCAGTCCTGCTGATGGGATAAGGACCTTCTACGGCCCTATCCAGCTCTCCTACAGTAGCCTGTCTCCTGGAATCTCCTTTATGCTCTTGAGACTGTGCTGGGAGACCCAGCAAACCTTCTGGCAATGGCACGTATTGATGTGCCATCCTGGAGGGTTCCAGGTATCGCCTCATGCTACCAGTAGTGACACTGACCCTAGCCAAATGCAAAACTAGTGAAAAACAGTCAGAAAAAGATGAGTATTTTCAGGGTTTCTTTGAATTTTATATCTCTATCTCATTTTCATATGTTTTGCTCTAGCACCGCTATAATCCCCTTTCCCTTTATCTACCAGTTATTTAATTACTCTGGGATGAGGTGCCGTATCTGATATATAACCATCTAGCCACACCTGCATTTTTTCCAGCCCTCTACAATGTCAGGTCACCTGAGTCCAGGTGACAGATGCACCCTGTTGGGGTCAGGAGTGCACCACAAGGTAGTGGGCCCAATGGCTGACGGCTGCGGATGGAGCTCTAGGTAATTCAGGAGAGCAGGTATTCTAAAGCACCAACACGGATCAAACTGGGAGCTCAAGCAAGAGATTTCCCAGGGCACGGAATCGAAGAGCCAGTGGGTGTTCACCAGAGGCCCCTACTGGTGGGGATAGATTTAGCTGCAGTCTGGCTCCAGGTCGCGACCCCAGGGCCTCCCAGCTCACAGTAGACTACAGGCAGGTAGAGAGGAAGCAGCAGACTGTGACAACAAAGGATAGTCAGGAGATAAACAAAGGTTGGGGCAACAACCAGGTATGGTTAGTCAAGAAACATGCCAAGGTCGGGATATGAAGCAGACAAGGACAGTCAAGAACAAGCCAAGATCAGTAACTAGAAATAGATGTAGAACACACAGCAAGGAGCATGCGGAAGCCAAACGCACAATTTTTATCAGCAGGGCTGGCTTGCAGTGCACAGATTAATATAATGTTCCCTGATAGGGCCTGGGGTGGAGCCATGCTTTGAGGAGGGATACTTAAGCAGCCAGGTTAAGGGCGGCTGGTCTCTAAGCTGAACACATGGAGAGGTAAGCTGACAGACAAACATTACTGCGGATCCATGACATACAGGTTGATAATTTTCATTTCCATCCAGAAACGTGGCGTCCTTTCCTTCCTAACACATTACCCAGTCTGTATCAGTATAGCTATCCAGCATGATATTTTTCCCTATTGAGATCTGATGTGTTTTCAAAGTGTTTTTTTTTGAGCAGTGTACAGTATATATAAAGTGTGTGTATACAGTATATGTAATCTCCCACAATAGTTATCAAATTCAAGTGATCGAGCATCAATAATACTCCATAAGTTCATATGATAGAAGAAAGGTCTGACAAACTATGTTCAGTATGTGAATGAAAAGGTAATATAATTACAATAACCATAATAATGATATAGAGAGAAGGCCTGATCATCACAGAGCGGGGAGCATTGCTGTAACCGCTTTCATTTGAACTGCTGAGTATTCCCCAGCGCTCACTGTCGCATACAGCCCCGCCTTCTGGCCTGCGTACTTTGATAGACAGAACACCTGTCCAATGCCAGAACGTGAGACATATATCAAAGTTGAAGCGGCATTGATGGACACAAGTGAGGCTGCGTTGTTTGGCACAGGTGAAGTGGCATTGATTGACACAGTTGAGGCTGCATTGATGAGCAGTGAAGCTGTATTGTTGGGCACAGGTGAGGCTGCTTTGTTGGGCACAGGTGAGGCTGCTCTGATAAAGTTAATATTTATTTTTGTAACTTAATTCTGCATAAAACATTTAAGTGACATTTCATGAGATAAATTTATGATGGCGTGTTTAGGGACGGGGCAGGGTAGGGGTTGGGTGGGGCAACTGGTGGAAAGTAACCCTTAAGGCCTGGCTTGTAGCTCAGGACTTGAAATTTTGAGCCCTGAAATCTATAAGCAACTCTCTAAACTTCCACATGAATTCTAAAAGTGTGATCATTGTGTCCCAGAGCCAAATGTTGGATCGCTTGGGAGGTGTGTGTGTAAGTGTATAGTGTGAAAGTGGGTCATTGCACATGCTTATAAAGGAGGTGTAGAATTTGAAGCTGACAACAGGTGCACTAAGCAGGACTTGCAGCGCTAACAATTTCCAATGAGGTGTAATTTTCACCATTTGTAACCATATTGGAAATTCCTCCTGTTGCAAGTCCCCACTGAGTACTCCTGCTGCTTTATTTTTATAGAGAGATAGAGATATGTTCATAAGTTTACATACCCTGGCAGAATTTGATTTGTTGGCCATTTTTCAGAGAATATGAAATGACCCTGATCAAAAGTTTACATACCCTGGTGATCTTGGCCTGATAACGTGCACAGAAGTTGACACAAAGGGGTTTGAATGGCTATTAAAGGTAATTATCCTCACCTGTGATCTGTTTGCTTGTAATTAGTGTGTGTATGTTTATAAAAGGTCAATGAGTTTCTGGACTCCTGACATACCCTTGCATCTTTCATCCAGTGTTGCACTGACATTTCTGGATTCTGAATCATGGGGAAAGCAAAAGAATTGTCAAAGGATCTGTGGGAAAAGGTAGTTGTAGTAGTAGTAGAAAAATAAAGATATCCAAGGAATTGAGAATGCCAATCAGCAGTGTTCAAACTCTAGTCAAGAAGTTCTAGTCAAGAGGTTCTGTTGAAACTAAACCACGGTCAGGTAGACCAACTAAAATTTTAGCCACAACTGCCCGGAAAATTGTTCGGGATGCAAAGAAAAACCCACAAATAACTTCAGGTGAAATAAAGGGCTCTCTGCAGACGTGGTGTGGCTGTTTCAAGATGCACAATAAGGAGGCACTTGAAGAAGGATGGGCTGCATGGTCGAGTCACCAAAAGAAAGACATTTCTATGCAAATGCCACAAAGTATCCCACTTGCATTACGCCAAACACAGTGACTAGCCTCAAACCTTCTGGCACAGTCATCTGGAGTGATAAGACTAAGATTGAGCTTTTTGGCCACAATCATAAACGCTACATTTGGAGAGGAGTCAACAAGGCCTATGATGAAAGGTACACCATTCCTACTGTGAAACGTGGAGGTGGATCGCTGATGTTTTGGGGATGTGTAAGCTACAAAGGCACAGGAAATTTGTTCAAAATTGATGGCAAGATGAATGCAGTATGTTATAAAAAAAATACTGGAGGAACATTTGCATTCATCAGCCAGGAAGCTGCGCATGGAATGTACTTGGACATTCCAACATGACAATGATCCAAAACACAAGGCCAAGTGGACCTGTCATTGGCTACAGCCGAATAAAGTGAATGTTCTGGAGTGGCCATTTCGGTCTCCTGACCTCCAATATCATTGAGCCACTCTGGGGAGATCTCAACCATGCAGTTCATGCAAGACAGCCCAAGAATTTACAGGAACTGGAGGCTTTTTGCTAAGAGGAATGGGCAGCTTTACCATCTGAGAAGATAAAGAGCCTCATCCACAAATGCCACAAAAGGCTTCAAGCTGTCATAGATGTTAAAGGGGGCAATACATGGTATTAGGAACTGGGGTATGTAAACTTTTGATCATGGTCATTTAGGTAGTTTCTGTTGTCATTATGATTTAAAAAGAGTAAACACAGTTGATAATAAATGGCTTCAGCCAAACACTAACCATGAGTGAAAGAAACGTTTTTGTCTTATTTATATTCTCTGAAAAATAGTATATAACCTACTGTATTCTACCTCCCCTGCACAGCAACACTTTGATTGCAGCACTGTACAGGGAGCGTGTCAGACTGCTGGGCTCTGTGTGAGCAGCAGTCAGGCTCTCCAGTGTGCAGCTGACATACACAGCTTCAGCAGTTGCAAATACACATAATAAAAAAAGAAATGAAGATAAAATGTGCCATATTCTTTACAGCTTAATTTTTGACTGCCTAAGAAGTGAAAAAAAAAAAAAAAAAAAGCTTTAATTGTGTAAGCTGGCAATTTGCATAGTATGCATTTTTGCTTATTTTTTCTTAGTCGTTCACAGTTCGTAATTAATGAGCTGCTACAGTATATAACCTAGAGGGTAATTTTGTAATATAAACATTGCCAAATCTAGATGACAACCCTCTGTTTACCGCTGTACTGATGCAGCCAATTGCAGCATACCTATTGCAATAAAAGTGATTCACTGCAGTGGAGAGTTTAGGCAGATTTCTATTTTGGTGCTTAGGCCTGGCTTCAGAGGTGGATGCTCATGTTCTCTGCACTACCACTGTTGAAATAGTAATCTCTAAATGCATTTTTAATAACAGAAAATGTGCAAAAGCCTTTTTGTTAAAAGATAGTCATCAGCTGGCTTGTAGGCCATCAATTACTCTGTGTTTCTCAGTCACCCCTAATCACAGGGGAACTGCTGTTAATGTAGCTGTAGTGCACTTACGCTTGCAAGATTCCCCCCGGAACTAGACTGGGTGGGAGGTGACCTCTGCACACTCCTCGGAAAAAAAAAATCAGTATGTCTGTGTTCTGTCTTCTATTTCTATATTCTATAGGAAAAGGTCACCGCCAGTCTCTTCATGGCATTAAGCTAACTTCTGGTTGAACATCTTTCACTCTTTTTGTACCCACTCAAGGTACCATCATCTCACCAGGTGTAGCAAATGGGCTTGTTGGCTTATATATCACTCTTGTGCCATGTTCACTGTTCCTGACCTTGTTTTTGACAATTTGGGACTTGTATTTCTCTTGAATCTCTTTTTATAAGGCCTTAAAAATTAAACATTTTCAGCAAAGGAACCGATTTTATAGAAGTTCTAGATTCAGTAGCCATTCTACAGTCAGGTAGGCTTTCTTTTCCTTAGCAGGCATTTCTGAAGGACAAGCTGACATCTCTATGCTTCTCCTGCATCAGCTGCCCAGGGATAACATGACCAAAAACGCCATGTTCCTCTAAGATGCCATAAACTCCATTGTACTCTCACTTAGAGACCCAATTTGCTCAGCCACTCTCAAGGCAAAGATGTTGGCCAAAGTTTGGTTCTTGCTGCCCGGTTTCTGAGAACTCTGTTCTGTTCTTATTGGAGGGTAATTTCCTCCAGTCAGACAGGCATGTTGTATACTACACTGGAGCATAAGAATTCTTGCATTTTAAAGAACCCTACAGGCTGGTAGCTGCACATTCAACCACCCTTTGATGTATGCAGTCCCAGGACAGGTTAGTCTAGTGCCCAGGGCAAGGATGTGGAAATGCGCCCCTCCCCCATTGTTAATGCATGCCTTAGAATGGGTTTACTGCCATGTGTCCATTTCCTGTCCCCTTGCTCTGCTGCACCAAGGGCAGCTTCCCCTCCTGCCCACCCCTTGTTCCGCCCTGGATGTCTGTGATCAGCTTTAAGGTTTACACACCAATTTGTAACTAAACTTCACCCACAACAGTCTTTACAGTAATTTTAGGATAAGGAACCACCTTTTTCTAAAAAATCAATAAATAATAAAAAAAAATATCACCAACTGGTAAACGGGTCTTAATAATTGCAGGAGCCAAGAACATATGGATAAATTGCTACTCTAAGCACATCCTAGCCAGGCAAGCCTTAAAATGTTCTAATTGAATTGATTGAAAAAAATGTACTCCAAAATCAGTACACGTTTGCCGTGCTATGCTGTCAATCACAGTGTGCAGTAGAGTGATTGGGCACAGATACCCTATGTTTTGGGGTGGCAGATTTTGGACTTCATGTTATTTCTTTGCATAAAAAGGAGGTGAATGCGAATTGGTTATTGCTGATTTCTTCTGTGTGTTCTTATTTAAAAAAAAAAATATTGTCTGCTGTTAGACTAGCAGTTTTTGTCCTTGCATCTGCCCATTTTAAATTTTGTGTATGGTTAGCATTAAAATAGTATAATGTGCAGCATATGTTTTACATCTCTTTAAAGGTCTGTGCCAAGATGTGGGCAGGGTGCCTCTTGCTGCTTCAAATTCTCACAGCCACAACAGGGTATATTGTGGAACCAAATAAGCTTCCTAAACCGGGGAAAGAAGGTAAGGAACTTTTCACACTGATGCTAAAGCTGATGGTTTACTTTAAGGGGTTTCTGTTGCAGTGGACATCTGCAATTCATACAGTCTTACAACTGTGTGTAATGATGATGATTACTATTAAAAAATATATATACTGTAGTGCTAATGAGGTAGAGATCATAACATCACTGCCCTGTCTCTCTACCTCATCCAATCAGAAAATGCCTTGAAAAATGCAAGGCATTATTTGAATGGTGCTTGTGTCCAGCGAGCAACCGCCTATGTTTACCATGCATTAGGGCATCTGCTCGGCATGGGACCCAGAAGATCATGTCAGTCACTGTAGTAATTATGACTACTACATTGATTCTATGCTTCCAAAGGAATCCCACAGATATGACCTATGCATACTTGCATTGGTCCAAGCTGGACCAATGTAGGGATGCAAAACAAGCTGGACCAATGTAGCGATGCAAAAAAGCCATACCTGAAATTCCGCTTTAAAAAATAAAGGGAGACAGATAAAATATTTGATGCAAAAGGCATATATGTAATGTTTTATGTATTTTTATTACACACTGTTGCTCCTGTCACTTACTTTTTAAATGTAGTGGAGATGATGATGGTGCTATATAAAGCATTAATAATAAGCTAGGTTCACCTGTCATTTCCTCAGTTACTGATCCTTTCATTAAATACAGGCACCTCGATGATCTTACATGCATCATAAAACATTTTAATTTAGATTTGATATATAAATCCTAATTCTCTCTATGGGTGTGAATATAGATGCTGACGTGTATGGGAGAAAAAAAATATATATACTTGCCAGATATTCCTGTAGCTCCTTTTAATGTTGCTGTAGGCCTCTGGGCAGCCTCCCTGGCCAGTGTTCTTTTCGTCTTTTTATCAATTTTGGAGGGACGTCCAGTTCTTGGTAATGACACTATTTTCTGAACTTCATGACGACTGTCTTCACTGTGTTCCATGGTATATCTAATGCCTTGGAAATGCTTTTGTACCCTTCCCCTGACTGATAATACCTTTTAACAATGAGATCCCTCTGATGCTTTGGAAGCTCTCTGCGGACCATGGCTTTTGCTGTATGATGCGAGTAAGAAAATGTCAGGAAACTTTATTTGGGGTTAATTAGAGATATTTTAAATTATGACAGGCGTGTGCTGACTCCTTCTTAACATGAGTTTGAATGTGATTGCTTAATTCTGAACACCACTACATCCCTAGTTATAAAGAGGGTATGCACACTCCTGCAACCACATTATTTTAGTTTTTTATTTTTAACCCCCCCCCTAAAAGATTTGAGTTTGTTTTTCAATTGAGTTGTACAGTTTATAGGTCACATTAAAGGTGGAAAAAGTTCTGAAATTATTTATCTTTGTGCCATGTTTTTGCATTACAGGGGTCTGTAGACTTTTTATATCCACTGTATGTGTGTGTGTAGTATAATATATACCCATACCCCAGCTGTTCTCTCCGACGCTTTGGCATGGAGATGGGCCCTTATCATCCTAACATACAATGCAGGACTCCTAGTGCTGCACTGTATATGATGACTTGCAGCCAGAGGAGCAGCTAAAAGAAGGGGCTCCGGGGGGGGGGGGGACTGTAATAAGGTAGATATTAATCTATGTGGACTAGTTAGTTTCCCTAGGTATACCAAAGCTGTGCCACATCCAAGTATTATTTAGAAAAAGAAGAAATTCCCCTGAGTGGACTTTATCCGCACTATGCTAAGGATACTAATATATATAATTGCGTAATAATTGTGTATAACGGAGTATAAGAAATAACAGAATTTTTACTTAAACATAGCACAATTTAAAAACATAATGTTTCATAGATTTCACAAAGCATATTACATAGTTACATAAATCATTAGTGTGATCATCTTCACAGAATGAGTTGTGCAAAAGCTCTTAATTAGCACCCAACGCGTTTCGGAATAAAACAGTATTGTCCTTCAGGGATGTAACAAAAAAAGAGCAGTTCGTTTTGTAATATGCTAGATTGGGTTCCTTTTAAAAATCCAATACTGGAATCATACTGGGCATTATTGCTGGTGCATTTATCATAGAAGGCATCAGGGTTGATGCTGAATGATGTCAAATGGTGGGGGTCCCACTGTTAGTGGGGTGTGGTGTCTCACCTGTCCCCGTCCCTCCCGGATGCGTGCAGGCCAAGGCGACTACTGAGGCAAAACAGGAAGGATCCCCTGTTTAACTTAGATTCAAAGTTTGCCAGCACCGCATCCCAGCGTCCAGCGTGTACAACGCCTTTAAAGATTTTTAAAGGAACCCAATCTAGCATATTACAAAATGAACTGCTCTTTTTTTTGTTAAATCCCTGAAGGACAATACTGTTTTATTCCGAAACGCGTTGGGTGCTAATTAAGAGCTTTCGCACAACTCATTATTCTGTGAAGAAGATCACACTAATGATTTATGTAACTATGTAATATGCTTTGTGAAATCTATGAAACATTATGTTTTTAAATTGTGCTATGTTTAAATAAAAATTCTGTTATTTCTTATACTCTGTTATACACAATTATTACGCAATTATATATATTAGTATCCTTAGTATAGTGCCGATAAAGTCCACTCAATGGAATTTCTTCTTTTTCTAAGGTAGATATTACAGCTTATTCCTCTACCCCTGGATGTAACAGCATTTTTTCACGACAGTGCAGGGAAGCTCCAATGCCAGAGTCGTTTCTTTTCTGCTGCCTGGAATGAGGCTTTAAATGCATTTTTATAGACATCTCTGAGTGCCTGCGTTTTAAGCAGCAAGCAGCTTAGCTTGTGAGGAAAGTGGTTCTAAGGTCAGAAACGTTTTTTACCTTGATGCATTCTATGCATTAAGATAAACACCTGCATGCAGCTGCCCCCCTTATACTTACCTGAGCTTGATCTCAATCCAGCACTGTGCACAAAAGCAAAGGCTCTCTCCCTCCTCATTGGCTCAGAGACAACAATTTCCTCTGCTGTCAATCACAGCCGGGGGGGTGGACATGTAGCCCGATTGGGAGCAAGCCCCGCTATGGGGGCACTCAACAAGGGAGTTGCCAGGAGCACGGGCAGGGGGGGGGGGGGGCCTGAACAGGAGAATCTAGGCTGCTCTGTGTACAACCGTTGCATGGAGCAGGTATGTATAACATGTTTTGCTAATTTAAAAAATAAATCAAATGTAATCCTTTACAATCGCTTTAAAAGATTAAACATTGAGAGATATTTGGTCCATCCCATCATGCATTGTAGAGCTAATCTTGACACTTTTCTTCTAGTTTTTCTGGCCAGTGAAGATGCAAGTGAGTTTATTGGCCGTAGGCTGCTGTATAACAGCTGGGATTTTGAGGCGTTTACACCGGGTAATCTGGAGAGGGAATGCTATGAGGAGGTGTGCAACTATGAGGAGGCCCGGGAGTGCTTTGAGGATGACCAGAAAACTGTAAGTATATGATGACTTGTCATGTTTTTAGTAAAATGTGCAGAATCGGGAGATGTATAGTTATCCCTGGAATACAAGGGAAGCAAGTAAAAGTCCCATTTGCTGCTTTTTTTTTTCTTTTTTCTTACTACTGTTATTCATTTGACAACATTGTCCTATATTTTTTACATTGTAGTTTTCATTTTGGATAAAATGGGGAGTGGCTAAACCCCTGTAAGTTTATTATTTTTCATCTTTGTCCCATTGGGAAGACACGGCATAAAGTAAGAAGAAATCTCTACAAAGTGAGCAGAATTGCAAGCTGTTGCAGGATCTGCAATTGCTGACTTGTACTTACATGTACAAGGGTATAGATGAATAAGCTCTATGTTGAAAATGTGTTATCCGTGTTAAACTGCATCAAACGACCTAACTTAACAGTATTGTATAACTTAACCATGTTAATATAGGTATCGTATCTATCAAGAGTTTTATATATATATAAAAAATTAAGTGTATAGGTCGAGTAATTATAGGTATAGAGCTTGTAAAAGTAAACAAAAATTATATAAAAGAAAAATAAAAGAGAAAAATAAGTAAGGAGAGAGGGGGAAGGGGAAGAAAAAAGACAGAGTAGGTTCACAAGGTCGGTCCAGGCACCAGGGCACAATTCGGCATATTTTGTATGTGGATAGATATGTGGTTCCTTGAATTAGTTAGGCAGTAACCATGGCATAAGGCCTGAGTCATTAAAATTTGGGGGTAAGTGGTGTTTAATCCATGGATTCCATATTTTCTTACATTTCGAGATATGATTACTATCAATAGCAGACATTTTGGCATGAAACATTACTGAATTCATTCGGTTTTTTGTTTCAGCCAACACCAGTAATGGCGATTTCCATGCTTTCGTCATTGTTTGTTTTGCGGTCGTTAAAAGTTGAACTAAAAGCCTAAATTGAGAGAATGTTAGATAGTCTGGCTTCAAGTTAAGTAATGCCATGAAAGGGTCTGGTTGTATCAATGTTTGGAACATTTTGGAAGCCAATTCAAAAATCTCATTCCAAAAAGATTGGGCTATTGGACATGTCCACCATGTATGCAGGTGTGTGCCTAAATCTGAACAACCCCTGAAACAGAGGGCTGATTGAGTGGGCTTGTATTTAGCCACTCTGGAAGGTACAAGGTACCAGCGGGTTAGGACTTTATAGTTTGCTTCAATCGCCGCAACATTGGGTGAGGAAGTTTTAGTAATTGAGCATATTCTGGACCATTCTGCATCATCCAGTTTTTGTCCCAAATCTTCCTCCAACTTCTAGACATAGGTTAATTTATCAGGCTTAGAATTAGCCAGAAGTTGCTTATAAAGAGATGATATCATTCCTTTAGCAAGTGGGTCTTTTTTACACATTGCTTCAAAAGTGGAAAAGTGAGATCAGGGCTTTCCAACGTTTGTGAAAGGTGTAAAGAAATGTTTAATTTGAAGATATCTGAATAGTTCTGACTGCGGTAAGTTATAGCTTTCCCTAAGAATAGGGAAGGATCGAAAGGAATTAGAAATGACAAAATCAGAAAGCGTTAGGAGTTTAACTGTTGACCAGGCTTTAAATGATTTCGGGTATATCCAGGCTGGGTAAAAGGCAGGATTTTTGAGAAAGGATATCAGGGGATTGTGTAGTGATTGTAACTGATGTTTTGTTTTTAAGGCTGTCCCTAAGGGATATAAAATATTTAGTTATGGGATTACATAACTATTATTATATTGCAAAATATAATATAATAATGCGACGATCCTTAGGTTGAAGCCATAATAAATTAGAAATTAGAAAGTGGGTCACATTCTGATGCTTCTATTAATACCCATAATGGGATTTCCTGAATAGTGTGGTACTTGGAAAGACTGGCCAGGTGAGCAGCTTTATAGTAGTAGGTAAAATTGGGGAGCCCAAGGCCTCCATTGGATTTAGGGAGATATAATGTATGTACAGGTATGCGTGGTTTAAAAGGACCCCAGACAAATTTTGTTACTCTTTGTTGCACCAGTCTCAAATAATAAGATGGAATAGATATTAGTAAGACTGGAAACAGGTATAATAATTTGGGAAAAATGGTAATTTTGATTGCGGTGATCTTTCCTATCCAGGACAGTGGAATTTGTGACCTTTTTGTTTTAATAAGTTCGTTATCTGTTTCAATAAAGGGGGGTAATTGACTGAGAATAAATCTGTATGTGAGGCTGTCAGATGAATTCCTAGATAGGGAATAGACTGCCCAAATAAAGGGAAGTGCTATTTTTTGCTGGAATCAATTCTGCATCAGTTAATGAGATGTCGAGTGCTAGACATTTCTTAGAGTTAAAGGCTAGGCCAGAGATTGACACAAATCTGCTTAGAATAGGTCAAAGATTAGGGCCTGAAATTTGTGGGAATGATAGAAAAAGAAGGATATCGTCCGAACATACAGAGTTTGTGCTGTAGACCTGCTACTTCGATGCCGGTATTTTGTAGGATTGGTTCTAATACATTGGGCTAAAGGTTCTAGAATAAGAGCGAATAAGAGGGGAGATAGCGGACAACCCTGTCTTGTGCCTCTTTCAATATTGAATGATTATGATTTGTATCCTGAATATTTTATGTATGCCTTGGGTTTATTGTAAAGTGCCGTTATCTATTTTATGAAATATGGGCCAAACCCCCATTTTTGTAAAGATTATTGCATATAAAATCATGAAACCATGTTGAATGCCCTCTTGATGTCCAGAGAGAGAAAACAAAAAGGGATGCGTCGCTTCTTAGCGATATGTGCCATAAGCACCGCCCTGTGCACATTATCACCCGCTTGTCTCTGTGGCATAAAGCCCACTTGATCTCTGTGTATTAAATTTCCTATTATTTGGTTAAGGCATTTTGCTAAAATTTTTGCTAACAATTTAATATCTACATTCAAAAAATATATGGGGCGGTAACCTGAGCAGGAAGTAACATCGGAAAGAGGCTTCTGGATCATACATGCATACAATTGCCGTTAGTGATTCTTGTCTGAGTGTGGTCATCTAACAATACATTAAATGCCTTGGCTAAAATGGGGGAAAGAAGCTCTGTAAATGTCCGATAGTATAAGGCCGAGTATCTATCTGGACCTGGCCTTTTATTTATCTAAAATTCTTTAATGGAATCGCCTACTTCTTCCGTTGTTATGAGTTCTTCTAATAATGTTTTTTGGTCATGAGATAGATAATTCTGGTAGAATGGTATTAGAGAAAAAAGAGTCAGCTTTGTTAATATTGAAAATTTGAGTTGATTTATATAAAGAGGCTAGATGAGTTTTGAATGTATGCATGATTTTGACTGGGTTACTAGTGTAATTGTCTTTTGAGAACTTTAAGTGAATTGGTTTGAACGATTTATTTGTTGTATTTAGTGCTCGAGCTAGATATGTGCCTGGTTTGTTGGTTTTCATGTAAAAAATATGTCTAGTGCATTTGTAGGTTTTGTCTACACTTGACAGTTTTTTTTCAATGATTGCCTTTCCCTTACTTCAAACAGGCAGGATTTTTGATCCTGATTACTCAACCAGGGTGCTGCAACCATAAGACACAGTTTTCTCTCGATTAGTGTAGCGAGTTGCCATGCAGCAAGCCAGTCCTCAGCACCATAACACTCTAGGGCCATGATGCTTGACATCATTTGTTGTTATGGTGTTGGCGGTTGGCCCATGCACGCCAAAGCAAGACATGACAATGGTCCAGGGAAGGTGGTATGCAGGCCTAACCCCAGCAATCAAAGGAGGATGGAAGTCCACCTCCTCCAGACCATCTTAGGCCAAAAGGCAGGGCTCTGATTTGATAGGTGGACTGTTTGAGTTGGGGAAACTCTCTGATGTGATGGGAGGACTCTGAAAGAGAAGAGATGGGGAAACTCTGGCATGATCTTATCCAAGTATATTTGATAACAAAGATTTGCATTTTAGACTGGGGTTACTTAAGATTTTGCATACTTTTAAAGGGTGCCATGATTGAAGAAATATTGAGAAACCCTGGGATAGTATCAGGAATCTCAATAGGCAAGTAGTTATTCTGGGTGGCTGGTTCCAGAAGAGAAAGGGGAGCATTAGGATTGCAAGCCCAGTCTTTTAAAAATAAGTTATCAATCACAGAAAAATTGGACTTTTTGATATTTCCCCTCCTATATCTTCCAGGTACGTGGCATAGTATACTTTAATATGTCCACGGTAGCCATATCTAAATTCATTGTTGGAGAACCTTAGTGAACAAATTGCATCATGAAGGCCAAGGAATGCACCAAACTGGTCAGGGATAAAGTTGAGGAGAAATTTAAAGCAGAGTTGGGTTATAAAATAATATCCTAAGCTTTGAACCTCTCACGGAGCACTGTTCAATCCATCATCCAAAAATGGAAATAGTATGGCACAACTACTAACCTACCAAGACATGGCCGTCCACCTAAACTTACAGGCCGGGCAAGGAGAGCATTAATCAGAGAAACAGCCAAGAGGCCCATGGTAACTTTGGAGGAGCTGCAGAGATCCACAGTTCAGATGGGAGAATCTATCCACAGGACAACTATTAGTCGTGCTCTCCACAAATCTGGCCTTTATGGAAGAGTGGCAAGAACAAAGCCTTTGTTG
This sequence comes from Lithobates clamitans, assembly GCA_037952925.1. Lineage (NCBI taxonomy): Eukaryota > Metazoa > Chordata > Amphibia > Anura > Ranidae > Lithobates > Lithobates clamitans. The sequence continues at coordinate 930,444 of JBBGZY010000363.1, forward strand.
AAAGAAAGGCATAATAAGTCCCATTTGCAGTTTGCGAGAAACCATGTGGGGGGACACAGCAAACATGTGGAAGAAGTTGCTCTGGTGAGATGAGACCAAAATTTACCTTTTTGGCCTAAAAGCAAAACACTGAAGAAATTACACTTTGCTACAATGCAGGGTGGATATAAATCAATGACTTTTTTTTAAGTATTATTTTTTTAATTTAAATTTTGGATTTTTTAGATTTATTTATTTTTTTTAATTTATCAAATTTATTTTAATAAAATGCTTTTGGAGTAAAAATCTATCCAAAGATAGTCTTCTATTTAAGATACATTAATAATTTCATTTATTCAGTATGAAATGGAGCTTAGTTATGTAGCATGAGGCTGTATATTCTGCAATATTTCCATTTTTTGGTAAACTCATTCACTGAATCCAAGCTCTGCAAACTGAGATAAGAATGTTCAATGGAATTGATGCATTCACACAATTTCACAGTAACCATGAGATAAATCAAAGTTCAGGAATGTTTCTTTATCCCATTGTTTTTGCAAATCTATGTACACTACAAACTGTATGAATGAATTGGTTCTGATGTTGCTGTTTTACTAACCTGACAGCTTACTATTCTAAATAGGAAACCTTAATACTGTTTGCAAATATTAAAGATTCTAACTACCAGCAAGAATAAGTCCTTACATTTTAAAGAGCACTTGTCATTTCAGATCCATCATGGCAGCGCCTTTTAGCGGGCATCCACTCACCTGCTGCGGCCATGTCCCTCACCTTGTGGTGTCACTGCCGCATCAATCACTGCCGCATCAACAGGCTGTTTTATTAAAGTGAATGGGACTGTCGGTGAGTCAACAGCGGGTCAGAGGAGGAGCCGCTGCGGGACAGAGATGACAGTTTCTCTTTAAAAATTATGATTTAAATCAAGTTGATTTAAATCAAGCCTTTTTACTTATGATTTAAATGGACTTGATTTAAATCAAATACACCCTGCTACAATGTAAAGTAGTGAGTGTACAGCTTGTATAACAGTGCAAATTTGCTGTCCCCTCAAAATAACTCAACACACAGCCTTTAATATCTAAACCGCTGGCAACAAAAGTGAGCACGACCCTAAGTGAAAATGTCTAAATTGGGCCCAAAGTGTCAATATTTTGTGTGGCCATTATTATTTTCCAGCACTGCCTTAACCCTCTTGGGCATGGAGTTCACCAGAGCTTCACAGGTTTGCACTGGAGGCCTCTTCCACTCCTCCATGACGACATCACAGAGCTGGTGGATGTTAGAGACCTTGCACTCCTCCACCTTCCGTTTGAGGATGCCCCACAGATGCTCAATAGGGTTTAGGTCTGGAGACCTGCTTGGCCAGTCCATCACCTTTACCCTCAGCTTCTTTAGCAAGGCAGTGGTCTTCTTGGAGGTGTGTTTGGGGTCATTATCATGTTGGAATACTGTCCTGCGGCCCAGTCTCCGGAGGGAGGGGATCATGCTTTTCTTCAGTATGTCACAGTACATATTGGCATTCATGGTTCCCTCAATGAACTGTAGCTCCCCAGTGCCGGCAGCACTCATGCAGCCCCAGACCATGACACTCCCACCACCATGCTTGACTGTAGGCAAGACACATTTGTCTTTGTACTCCTCACCTGGTTGCCACCACACACGCTTGACACCATCTAAACCAAATAAGTTCATCTTGATTCCAGTAATCCATGTCCTTAATCTGCTTGTCTTCAGCAAACTGTTTGCTGGCTTTCTTGTGCATCATCTTTAGAAGAGGCTTTGTATCAATGTAGCAAAGTGTAATTTCTTCAGTGTTATCAAATGAAAAGATAAAATATTTACAAAAATGTGAGGGGTGTACTCGCTGTGTGTGTGTGTCAATTTTATGAATATACATTAAAATATTTTATCCAGATTTTATAAGGATGGAATATATGATCATTTTTATAAAACATTCCAAAATGTGAATATATGGCTAAGGACATGATAAAGTTCATATAATCGCTCACAGCACGAAAATTGCTTGCATACATTTGCTGAAATTTGAATATATTTTGAAGCATCCATCTTAATTTTCTTTTATTATGCAATGCATGCTAATGGACTAAAAATCCCACATTCACATTTTTTTTTAATACTGCTAAATACTGATAAATATTAACATTACCATTTAATGTACTGACACAAGTTAAAACACTGAATATTCATAACTGTACAGCTATATAGGGAAGAATGGGAAAATAATGGGAAATTAGGTTTCTGTAATATGTGAATGCTTCTGTCCAGTAATTGAAGGTCAGAGGGAAAAATCCTGAAATCTTGTGAAACAAGCCTTTATGTTCACTCATTCTAGTCACATTAAAGATGGAGATGTGAAGATTCTGTGATTGACAGGTCTGGCAGTCGGGTTGCCATGGAAACATGAGGGCTGACTGAGCAGTGCCGGCCATGCTTTGCTTGACACTCTGCCAGATGGCTTTCTTACTATCAAAAACCTTTCTGTTGGTATCTGAAAGGGGGATGGGAAAAGCATTGGGGTAGTATCATTAAATTAATGGTGGGTATCATGCATTGCATGATAATGCAATCAAATTTCATATAGTATATAGATATGTATTTTTTAGAATTCCCAATTTTGTCCCATGTGAAATATATTTTTTCTTTTTACATGGTGGATATAATTTTTATTTTTTTATGTTTGCTTGTTTGTTTTTTCAAGAATTCAAGATTTTGTCCCATATGAAATAATGCGATAATGCAATCGGTTTTCATCAGTATATAGATATACATATTTGTAATATAATTCACAAAATTTTGGCACGCATGAAATGCAATTTCCTTTTTTCCACCCTCCACTTTATTTTATTTTATTTATTTTGTGCATTAAATAAAATGTGTGTGTAAAAGCAGCTAATGACCTCCAACCATAGTCCAGCAGTGTTCCCTTGCAGCTTTGTGATAAGGTGGTGTCCCCTTTTCATTGAACAGAATAGAAAATCCCTTCTAGAAATATCCATTATGACAGATCGGTCCAGTGCTTGGAGCTGAGACTTTTGCAGTCTCAAAAGTAAAATGAAGTGCAACTTTGGTACGTCACGCAGAAATTATGCTGATATTTTTAGGCAAAGTATCTAAATTGTGATGGGAAGAAAGGAGGGACAACGCGAGAAAAGAATGTAGAAATTGTAAAGCAGATGACTTGCAGAATGTCTTGGAGCTGAAGTCTCACCATATGCTGCAGCACCAACGGAGAGAGTGATACTCCCATATCACCTCTCTCACCCTTCTGCTTCTCTTAATGTCTGGAGATATTTCTCCAAATCCTGGACTACCATCATTTTACCTTTTAGCCAACATACCCAGCACCCCCTATGCTCTGCCAGCAGCCACAATCTACACAATCTAATTTCTATTCCTCTTCTGCCTAGAACCAGCCTCCCCTTTTCCTGTGCCCTTTGGAATGCCCACTTGGTTTGCAACAAACTTACCACCGTCTATGACCTATTTATCACAAACTGCTTCAACCTACTTGCAATTACGGAGACATGGCTTCAAGAATCTGACTTTCCTTCTCCTGCTGCCCTCTCCCATGGTAGTCTGCTGTGGACTCAGTCTCACAGGCCTAGTGGACAGAAAGGAGGTGGTGTTGGAATCCCCCTGTCCCCTCAAAGCATTTTTCAGATTCTTCATCCACCCCGCTCTCTGTCCCTCTCCTCATTTGAAGCTCACTGTATTTGTCTATTTTCTCCAGTTTCGTTGAGAATTGCTGTGATCTATCGGCCTCCTGAACTGGTATTAAGCTTCCTTTGATGACTTCTCTGTCTGGCTACCCTACTTTCTCTCTTCTGAAATCCCAACAATCATTCTTGGTGACTTCAACATCCCTAGTAATCTTAACATTCCCGCTACTTCTAAATTTCTGAACCTAACCTCCTCTTTTGACCTGAAACAATGGGCAAACGCTTCTACTCTGTTGGCAACTGCCTTGACCTATACATTTTGTATTAATTGCCCCTCACTCCTAGATTGCAAGCTCTAGCGAGCAGGGCCCTCTGATTCCTCTTGTACCAAATTGTAATGTAACTGTAATGTCTGCCTTCATTTTATTAAGCGCTGTGCAAACTGTTGGCGCTATATAAATCCTGTATAATAATAATAATAATGCTGCAGCACCAAAGGAAGCCTGTATTAAAGCATAGAGGCTGCCATCTTTGACTTCAGCTTATTAACATGCTAGTTCCCTGGTTGCCATGCTAAATCAATGATTTCATTATTTGATGAGTCGGAGCTTCAGTGTATTTTTTGTGTTTTTCTGATCAATAAACTTGCCATGAAGACTGTTTTGTAAAGGTTTGAAAACAATAAATAAAAATAATATAATACATTTGAATATATACTACAGTAGTATTTTTAATTGTACACAGCATCATGAGCCGTCCAAAGAAAAAGTACTTTTCTGATTGCCCTCTAGTGGCCATTTTCCAGAATGCACCCACTGTTTATGGTTGGGCAATTTGTAGTTTTTGTGGCTATATGAAGGTCATGATTACATCTTAGTTCTATCACATAAAAGCTAGCAATTCATGTCAAAGCATTGAGCTTAATGCCACAAGACCAAGACTCTCTCTCTCTCTCTCTCTCTCTCTCTCTCTCTCTATATATATATATATATATATATATATATATATATATATATATATATATATATATATATATATATATATATATATATATATATATATATAAAAATCTCAGTTTGACATACCATCTAGGTATGCAAAGCTTGTCTCTATTCTGACAGTGAGATCACTGCAGCTGATTTCCAAGCTCTGTTCCCTTGCTGCATCAACTAGAAGAGGCTTGGTAGGGGAAGTGGTGCAGAGCTGGAAAATCTAGCAGGGAGGTCTCATCACCAGACTTCCTAGTAGATAAAAGTAGCTAGTAGGTAATTTAACCCACACATGTCCTTGGCATTGAAACTTTAGTAATTTCTGTTATACCATGTTTACTTTAAGGTGTTTGGCTACCTTTTGCAATTAGATGCTGGTTTAAAAAAGTGTTTTTCATAGCAATTTAAATGATGTTGGCTTTCATTTTTCATTTCATAGCATGGCCACAAAAAGTGAACAGGATTTGGTGGTGCTTTTATTAGCTCCAGTTTTCACCAATTAGCCATTTGCTTCTAACAGTAGTTGTGGGTGTGTGTGTGTGTGTATGTGTGTGTGTGGTTATTTTGTATGTATGTGTTGTAATAATGCTGTATCTATATCTTTTTCTTTTATAGAAAGCCTTTTGGAGCAAGTATCAACACAATGGACAGGGAGGCAACTCTGGTAAGTGATTTGTTTTTTAAAGCTCAAAAAATTTCAAGGCCCACACATTATTTCTCAGCAATTTACTTTCACAAGATTTTAAACTTGTCCCCACATCACAATGGCAGAGCCTGGCAGTTTTAGTTCAAATGAAGAGGTCTCCATTGTGAGCTGCAGTGGGGTGTTATGTCACCCCATATCCTGAGGAACTGGGCAATTGATGAGTTCCAGGCAGGTTCAGTTTGACAAAAATAAGGATTGTTGGGCTTGCAGATGCTGTCTAATTCCAGCTCTTGGTGTCTTTGAAAATATGGTTACCAGCCTTTGTATAATGTCAACCTCCTATGCCTGTACAATATTGTTCTAAACTATAGAATTCTAGCATTTGATTAAAAAAATAAACTCCTGCTGTCGGTAAGAAGGGTGCTATTTTGCTGGTTGTGATAAATTGAACATATTTCTTTCTCTGCTCATCATAACTGCAATAGAAAGATTTTAGCCTTTTGAGGAAATTATTCAGCAGTATATACACATACAGAATAGACTTTACACTGCTTCCACCTTTTTAAAGTGGAATTCTGGGATAACCCTAACTACTCCTTTAAAACTGTCACCTCTCACCTCCTAACTCATATGCTTACTAACCTGTGTAAGAAAGATGTGCATACTCGCCTATTTTCAGGCCACTCTGGTTTGGTCCTGATCTTCTGTATCAACAAGTGACAGGGGAAAGGAGAGAGCGCTGTGGCACTGATAAAAGGGGGGGGGGAAATGTCACCCCCCCCCCCCCATAGGCTTCAATGGCTCGTCTGTTGTCTGTGCTTCCTGCAGTGCTGGTTGGTGCAGGGGAGCCAGATCACATGGCCAGACTGGAGCGGCCAAAATATTGGTCACTAGATACACTTTTCTTATACAGGTTAGTTAGCATAGGGTGTTAGGAGAAGGGAGGGGACAGTTTTAAGGCTAGTTATGTGTAGAATTATCTCAGAATTCCACTTTAGGGGTCCTTTCAAATGTGTGACTATTATTGCCGCCCTCTTGAAAAGCAATCTACCATGGTTGACAGAAGGTGAGGAGGCAATATGTTTTGGCCCTTGCCTCGTCACCTTCTGCCGTACAATGTACAGACCTGACAACGGGGGGCTTCACACACAATCCGGTGGCTTCAGCCAGTGGGATTGTGTGTAAATCTGACAAGCAGGCTCCTGCCTGCCAGGGGGAAGCATTCAAGCTGCTGCACTGCCGCCCAATTGCTTCCACACACCCCCAGTAATGGCGCCAGTGTAGCACAGGGGAGACATCCAGGGTCTCATTATAGAGAAACTGTCACCAAACTGTCAACCTTATAGTAAAAATAAATAAATAAAGGGAACTAAATAGTAAAAAAATTAAAGTTACACTCAAGCACATAAAATCGCCCCACAAAAAATTTGAGACCCCCACATATACGCACATATGAACGTAAACGCATGCGTTGGGGGAGCCAACGCATAAAAAAGTTGATTGTGATACACATGTTGCATATCGCCGTGCACGCCGGAGTGAGAGTAATATTTCTACTACCAGACCTCCTCTGTAATGCTAAACTGATGACCTATAGGGGCTTTTAAAGTGTTGCCTATGGAAAATATAGGGTACTGAAGTTTGAGACCATTTCACAGTCGCACGCAAATTTAAGTTTTGACTTGTTGGGCATCTATTTACTCGGTGCAACCTCATATTTTACATTTTTGCCAAAATATTGAGTAATTTATTGGGTTTGTGTGCCCTAAAATTCAACTCTATTTAATACTGAAATTACCTTTGCAGTAATTTTGTGTGACATAAAAAATTGGAACTACCATTCTCTAGGGTGTCTGCTTTCAGAAAATATATAATCTTTTTGGGGTTATATGTAATCTTCAAGCCTAAAATTATTTTTTAAGCATGTGTGCAAAAAATAATAAATGTCTGTGGCAGCGTAAGCATTAACCCTGCCTGTGTCAGCCTTCAAAATGCCAACCCACTGCACAGCAACCTTATCATTGTACCTGAATGGGTACTGTCTACTGAATGCAATGCCATTTTTAATTTTTGCCATGGTGCAAAGCGCCAAGGCAGGTGTAAAGCTCTGAGTGGCTGCATTTCTGTGTTTAGATGGGAGATCGGGGCAGGTAAAACTATGGCTCAACTGCCTGTTTTTGCCACCCCTGGGCACCTGTGTAAAGAAGTTCTAACAGTCCAATACCCTGTGTCTTTTGAGCAATAAAAATAGATACCTAAAGTGACCAATTTCTGGTCTAAAAAGTACATAAGGAAAAATAATGCTGAAATGCCAACACTCTGGTGCCTGCAGGCAATAGTCTGAACAAAGTTGAAGTAACATTTCAACTCTCACAATTCTATTTCCTACCCCAAACCATTCAATAGTCAAATGGCAGAGACTTTACTTCCCGCTGAGGCTTTGGTATTTGACTGCTGAATGAAGGGGTCTGGGTCTAGGATCCAAGGGGCTCCACAGAGGTTGATTTTGAAGACAATCACAGGTATGAGCACTTTAGCTGTATTGTTGCCTTATGCATGATTTAGTTCAGGACATATTCAGTTTGAAGTCCTAATCGCCTTCTTCTTAAAGCAAACTTGTCAAACAAAATACTTTTTAGTTTTTTGTTTTTTTTTAATGAAGGCTACCATACCTAGCTAAAATTCTGCATGCTACACCTGTTCAGTATTACAGCAAGTAAAGTTACTGCTTGGGATTTGTTTGCAGCTTCTAAGCCAGATGGCAGCTTCCAATAGAAAGTGAATAAAAATGATTAGGGCTGTGCTATTTCCATTGCGCTAGGTACTGTGGACTGCTGTATCGGGGTTGTGACAGGTTCACTTTAAGACCACCCAGGGATTCATAGATTACACATTTTAAACAGCAAGGTCCTCTGAAATATCCAGATGACCATCTGCCTTTTTGAGAGCTGTACTGGAGCATCCTACCTATTGCACTTTCTAGTTGTCTGCAGGTAGAGTTCTATGCAAAGGATGTTCTATCAGAAAAGACATCCCTGGCATGTTTGTATTCATACATTCTCCCTAAAATGGCTTCTAAATGGCTGGCCGGAAACAGGGATGCCAGTGACACCTTATTGCATATAATACCAGCAAATGCTGCAGCTTGCCATATCCTCTTAGCATGCTTTCTTTGTACTTGCTTCTAAATACTGGTCTAGAAGTATTTGCTCTATAGAAATCATTATGTATAGAGCCGTTGAATCAATCAGGCATAATTAGCAGCATAGCAGATAACATTTATTTTTTCCCTTTATTTTCTCTTATCGTTTAACACAAAATGGCACTGTGTTGATTTATAGTATATGCTCTGGGTTCATGAAGATGCAGAAAGGATTGTGCTTCTTTTCTATGCAGATCTTCTGAAGTGAGCTAGTGTGGGCACCATTGTGGTCTGAGACACTCTAATATGTTCTTCCTCTGTTTCTGCAGGAAAATCTCCAACAATAGATGTTGCTGGCCTTGTGGCTGGGCTGGTAGCAGGAGTAATAATTCTTATAATGATCGGAGTTCTTATTATGTACTGTGTAAGGTACAGGGCCAAAGAAAGGACAAGACAAGGGAGGTAAGTGCTGATGGTATACATGTGTGAGTCGTGACATGAACAATGAAAAACAATACCAAGCATCCTACAGTCTGGTGTTGGTTTGACTTTGCATGCCTTCCACAAACAATATAAATACCTCTTGAGTATATCTAGCTGCCTAGAGACTGCTGGTCTTGTCTCTGAAAACACCCAAGAATATAGAGCCACCAATCCACATTATTGTCCAAAATGGGGTTTTCCACTTTCTTGCAGAGATTGTAATACCTCTTTTCTAACGTTAGGGCATTTGCTCTTAAAGCTTCTTGAAAACATGTTTAGTGTGGACCCACTGCTAAAATCAAAAGGTCCACCTTTCTTGATATGATTTGAGGATCACCCCTCTAAGCTCCACCATGTTGCCTGCAGCCTAAGCAAAGATCACATGGTCTCTAACAAATATATACTGCTTTATGTCATTGGACACTGCAGAGAGCCTATTTTGAATTACACAGACATTATAGGGTTGATTTACTAAAACTGGAGAGTGCAAAATCTGGTGCAGATGTGCATGGTAGCCAATCGGCTTCCATTTTCAGCTTATTCAAATAAAGGAGAAGTATAGCCAACCCCAGCTCTTCTAAAGAATGCTGTCGGTGTGGAGGAGAATCACAATTTTTTTTGCGTAGAATAAAAAGATCACGATTCTTGCAGCGTAAAATCTTTCACATTGCACAAAAATAATTGGGCTAACTTTACTGGTTAGGTTTTTTTTTTTTTTTAATCATTAAAGGGTAATTTTTTCCCCAAAAATGCATTTGAACGACTGCTGCGCAAACACAGTGTGACATAAATAATTTTATTCTCTAGGGTCTCTACTAAAATATATAAATATAAATAAATATATATATATATATATATATATATATATATATATATATATATATATATATATATATATATATATATATATATATATATATATATATAATAGTTTGGGGGTTCTAAGTAATTTTCTAGCTAAAAAAAATGATTTTAACTTGAAACCAACAAATGTCAGAAAAAGGTTTAGTGTTTAAGTGATTAAACTTCCCTCATTTTCACCAAAGTGTATTCCTTTGAGCTAAAGGACAACTTTTTACAATGTTTATACTTAAGTTTCACTGCTGAAGAATGTTGTGATTCTTGCCTGTTTTTTTTTTTTTTGTTTCATTCTTTTGATGGTTGTCTGCTTTAGCAGAGCAGAGAGAATTCTCTACATAGAAAGAATCAGGAAATACTTTTTTCAAGAGCGCAACAGGGAAAAAATCGCGATAACGATTAATTGTGCAGCTCTACTCTGTCTATATGTATATTGGGGCTGATTGAACACTTACCAGTAATTCCTACTGTGGTGGGATGTACTTTGGTTGGTTTGCTTTTGCTTTATGCCAGAAAGACCATTACACTTCAGTGGAGAAAGTCCATTTCCCCCCACCCTTCACTTTCTGGAAACAGTTGGTAAATGGCCTATCTCTTTATAAAGATAAATATGCCAACATAGGTTGTCCCAAAAAATATGAAAAGGTCTGGTCCAAGTGGTTAGCTGAGCCATCAACGGCTTCTGATATGCCCTCTGTTTTGATGTGACCTCCATCGGCTTCATTGCCTTGGTAACAATTACCCTCATGCCATGCTCTTCATTGCCAATCAATTTGGATGTGCGGGTTAACGCTTGTAATACCTAATGACCTAAGGGAGCCATGCCTCTTTTCTTATTAACGTGACTCTTATAATCTCATGCTGTTTGCATTTTTGTTGTATTTTGTACTATGTTCCCTCTGTGAGGGTCACCTTGCTACTTACTTGTTTGTATGTGTGTTTGCTACCTGTCTGTGGCGTCAAAACTAATAAAAAATAAAAAAAAGTGTAGCCAAAGCTATTTTTGGTATACTTCTCCTAAGGATCACAGAAGTGCAGTTCGTTCTGCACTCCTGTGACCCATTTTGACATGACATGATGTCACGGAGCCAGTCCAGGCTCAGGAAAGATCCAGATTTTACAGTCAAGATCTACCCAAAAGCCTGGATTGGCAGATGGCTCAGCCTCTCAGCGAGCTGCTGGGAGACTGAGCCTGCCACTCCTGCCCCCTCCACAGCCTGTCGCTCCAGTGAGTGCTGGTGGGGCAGAGCAGACAGCCGGTGACTGTCACCAGTTCTCTGCTCAGTGAAGACTGAGAACTGAGCAATCAGTGGTCTTTGCTCGCTCTTAGAAGCGGCAGGGGACAGATACAGCATCGGACTGATGCTGCATCCACCTAGGTGAGTATAAATGTTTATTTTTTTAAATCCATACTTCAAAAAAAAAATGGAATCTGATAGATTTCTATTCAGAGCTGCACCAGATTTTTCACTCCTTCAATTTTAGAAAATCAACCCGTATATATAACATTAGAGAGAAGCAGAGTCTCCTTTTGTTAGACAAAAATATGGCAGCCTCATGCACGTGAGTTTTTTTTTTTTTTTTTTTTAAACCCGTATCGATAAGAAACATTTTTCACTGAAAATAATCTTATGTAATCTAATAAAACATTTTAAACTATACTATTGCTAATTCATTTCAAGATCATGGGGCTTTAGGACGTGTATAGTAATGGTCTTTTGGGGTTTAATCCCTCCATTTTCAATGTGAAGAAAAAAAAAAGAAAAAAAAAACCTGCAACAGAATACAAGTTTTGCAGAGTTCCTTTTGCCCTATACAATTCTGTTTTTTTTCTAAATGTATCCAATGGTGTGCAGAGGTGGTCAAACAATGAACATACAGTATTAAATTTAAAAAAAAGCAAATAAACACTGTAAGGGTTGTGGTTTGATGTCCTCGGGGCTGGGCCAAGACATTGTGCTGCCTGGGTCCAAAAATGAAATGCAAACCCCCCTCCCCCCCCCCCCAAAAAAAATAAAAAATAAATCATGCCCACCAAAAGGCCCAGACACCCATTATTTTATATCATGATAACTACAACTAAAGTTACATTTATCAGGCAGTCAGATTTACATGCAACAGCACCTTGTCTATATACAAAATGATGACATACCATTATGCTCAATTCCAAGGGGCAGGCTAGGGTAGTCTGTGGACAGGCTAGGGTAGTCTGTGGACAGGCTAGGGTAGTCTGTGGACAGGCTAGGGTAGTCTGTGGACAGGCTAGGGTAGTCTGTGGACAGGCTAGGGTAGTCTGTGGACAGGCTAGGGTAGTCTGTGGACAGGCTAGGGTAGTCTGTGGACAGGCTAGGGTAGTCTAGGGGCAGGCGGAGTGGCCAGGGGGCAGTTGTCACTCCTCATGACACACACAACTGCTGGAAAAAAAATATTGGTCGTCAATTTGCTGGGTAAATAGAAGAGAAGGAGAGGTGTCTGTGGTTCAATTTGCTCTCCCTCTCAAAGTGCTACCAGGGACCCATAGTAGGGCCGGCCCTGGATGTCCTCCTTGGCACGGATCTACAAGCATCTTAGCAAATACTGCCCTGGGTCACCCGGCAATTATTCATTTATTTACTCGGGCCATTAAGTAATTTGCACATTTCACCCATCTTCTGTGGCTGTTAGAAGGGAAACTTGCTCTATCCAATAGACTTAAAATTATGCTGCACAATGGGGGTTCCTTAGAAGTTAGGGTGGCTTCAAACATGCTAGGGACAAATCCTAGATCTATACTCAGACAAAAAAGTTAACGAAAAAAATGGGCAGAGTCGATGGACTACTGTCTATTTCTGCCGTCACTTTTCCATGTCTCAAGCAGAAACCTTACAGGGGATACATTACTGCTCCCTGAGAGGTTAAAGACGTAAACCCACATGTCAAAACTGAACACAAATAAATCAATTTTTAAAATAGATAACATGTCAAATGAGTTCATATTTTGTGTAGCCAGTCTAATGATCAAGGAAATCCTGCCAGACCAATGTGTTGAGCTTGATCAGGACACCTTTCCACCACAGCCTCCTGATATAGGATAATCAGTGAGGTCATCTCTCTTCTAACTCAGAATCAGTGTTAAGTTGGCTATGCACATAAAATATATGATTTTACAATCGCCTATTGAATTTACAAAAATTATGTAATATGAGAGCTAACCTCAAACAGCCTTTTCAGTTTTTATCTAGTCATGGCCCTTGCACTATGTAATTGTTGTTAGATCTTTTGAAGATTGTACAATCAAATTGCAAAGTATATTTTACCTTTTAAAAAAAAAAATTGTAATGTATATGGCCAGCTTTAAATGTGCTCCCACCCCTCTATTCTATTTCCCATGTGAAAGGAAGATGTGTATACTTATCTATTCTGAGAGCGGTCCATCCTGGTTACTTGATCAGCTGTCAGCGGCGGCTGCAGTGTAGAATGAGGGACCACCGACAACCGATGCCTCATAGTAAGTCTAAGGGTGACGTCAGTGCCCAGGCTCCGCAGCTGTTGTCGGTGTTCTCTTCATTGAAGCTGGCCACTGCGGAGATCATTTGACCAGACTGGATCACCTTTAGGATAGGTAAGTCTTCCTTTCACAAGGCAGATACAATAGGATTCAGAAGAGGGGGGGGGTAGGGACAGGTATAAGCTTAGTTAGGCTGGACTTCCACTTTAAGCTCACCATTCAAGTTAGAAGGTACAATCTCTGTACAATTGCCTTTAGATTAACTAGAACTATGTAAAATGTTGGGCTGGCCCCTTCCCCCAGTCCTCTCTTTGCTGTGACACAGGTACTTTATTAACTGAATTTAGAAATACTTTTTCATTAAACGCATACCAGATATACACAGTGGTCTTTGTATCTGCCTGTTATAAGGGTGGACTGATCCTTTACAATTAAACAAAATGTTAAGTTTACTGAGTTTAAGTCTTGTTTTCTCTTTTTATCTTTGTATCAGACCCCCAGTAAACCTTACTAGCAATATACCCCTTGCTGAATCATTTCCGTTGACACCTCCACCTTTACCTGAACCTACTGCCCCAGGACTCCCGTCATATGAAGAGGCTTTAGAAGCATCGGGCACTTATGATGCACCTCCTCCACCATATTAGAGGTAATTACACCTAAAATCCTAATTACAGTAATACTCCAGTAACTGATTGGGTTGTCACCCAACAAAGGTTATGTCCAATCTTCTTTGGTCAAATAAGTGTATGGGCAGCAAGCCCACAACTTTCTATAATGACGGTCATCAAGACCATTGTTGAAATAGTAGAACTGAAACAGAAGGTCCCCTGGCTCCATTACCATGTGTACCTAATTCTTGTGTTTTTTTTCCCACACAGTATAGATGTTTAGCACACGTGCCAAAGGTCTGCATTGTTTAGGGTTGGTCATTTATTGTAGATGGCCATATCTGTTACAAACCAGCCTGCTTGATGATGCTATGAACGTGGATTTTTGGGAGGCCTGATTTATCTCTAGATGGACACACTTAAAGCTAGCCATACATTAGCCTCAATACACGCTAAACATACATGTTTTCATATTATTTGGCAAGAAATTACCAAATGTAGACAGTAAAAATTAAAATTATCCACTTTTACCGAAAGCTGCATCGCTCCAATAGACAATAATGCTTTTTTCAACAGATGATAGTCCACATATCCTAATACAATATGGTTATCCACTTGCCATATTAAAAACAGCTAAACGTAAATATAGAAACATGTCACATATGGCAATACAGGTAGATATGATTTATATCAGGGGTCACTAAACATTGTAAACAAAGGGCCAGTTTACTGTTCTTCAGACTTTAGGGGGGCTGGTCTGTGGCCAGCAGCAATAGAACATTTACCTGGAATCAGTGGGAGTAAATCATGCCCAGTCTTTTGTATTGGAGTGAGGAATACCACCCCATTGTTGGTGTCAGTGGGAAGAAATGGCGCCTATGGTTGTCAGTGGCAGGAATTATGCCCCATTTTTGCAATTGGAGGGAAGAATATTTTTTCATCAGTGGGATGAATAGTGCCCCAAGGGCCAAATAAAGGCAAGCATATGGCCGCAGTTTGGGGACTCCTGATCTAGATGCAGTAAAACACATGTATTTTGGTTTTACTGCCTGAAAATGCAATTAAAATAGAAATTCTGTCCTTTCCTATGTTGCGCGTTCACGTCTATGTCCTGCATCCTAGTCCATTTTTAAAATAAATTTTTGTGCTTTTATGCACATGAAACAGGTACATTGAAATGATTGTTAAATGCAACAAGTGCATGTATGTAGTTTTGTATATTTTTATACATCTACACTAGGGATGCACCAAAACCATTTTTTTTTTTTTTACAATGAGTACTAGTACCGATACTTTTTTTTATTTTTTTTTTTTAGTACTCACAATACCAATTACCGATGCCTGACGCAACTGTTTTGTTTTAACTTCAGCTGTCAGCAATGGTACAAAGCATTGAAAAGTTATTTACAAATTAAATAAATTGATTTTTTTTTTTTTTGCGCTTTTTCAATGTGAAATGTGTAAATATATGTTAATATATATGTGTAAAAATATTCACTAACAAAGCAAACAAAAAAAGTTTTAATTGTTCATAAAATAGACGTGAACAAAAGAAAAAAAAGCAGGTAAATAATAATTAAATGGAGGAGAATAGGGAGTTAATTAAGGCTGATTAGAGTAAATTAAGGGTTTATAAGAGGTTAAGCAGAGGAACATTTGTTCATCCCTTTGATCTGCAGATGAAGAAACAGAAATATACAAAAAGAAACCATGTTTCTTTTTATTTTAGTGTGTCAAGGCTGAGCAATGTTGTTAATAAACATTGCCTGCTGCTTTTTTTTTTTTTTTTTTTGACAGCTCCAATTACCGGACTTTTAACACTGGGGAGACCCACTGACAGCTCGAAGAACCGAGCATGAAAGTATCGGCTTCAGGTATCGGTGCATTTGCATGAGTACCGATACTTGTGCAAATACTCGGTATCGATACCGATACTAGTATCGGTGCAACCCTAATCTACACAATGGAAAATCCTGTTTTCTGAAGGTTTACCGCTCACTTTGTATAATGAATGAAAAAATAAATAAAATTGTGTTCATAAAAATGTTCAGAAATCTGTGCATAAAATTTACAAAAATGAAGCTTGCATAAAAAAGTGCATAACTGCAAACGTATAAGGACCATTTCACATTTACATGCATATACAAGAAAGAACATTTTTTTTCTTTTAAAGTTATTTTCATTTAAGAATTTTAACAAGACTAACAAAGCGGTATATAGAGTAACAGAGTACAAAATTGATTAGTGGCGGTCCCAGGCTTCCAGAGTTTCAAAAGAAAAGTGAAGTATACTTTACCTTTACAAAAGGTATCTTTTCTGTTGGAATGTTTCTGTTATGGAACAAAAAGTAAGCATAGGTCAACTATTCCCATTCACGCATTCCATCTCCAGGTCTTTCAGAATTTTTTTTTTTTTTTTTGATCAGACATTATGCAATGTGAGGAAAAACATTCAGAATAGTAATTTTCTATTCAGCGGGTGTGTAAAATGGACAAACCTTGCTAATTTTTTTTGCATTTACCAAAAACAGATCCTCGCCTGTCCCAGGATCCTAGCGCTGTGCTCACCCAAGCCCTTTGTTCCACTGGTCTTCAGTCCCCAGCTTGCGGTTTCACAGCCGGCTGCTCACTGCATATGCGTGAGCTGTGCCTTGCGCATTGTGAATGGTGCCGCAGTCTTCTGGGTCTCGATGTGTCCCAGAAGACTATGGACAGTGAGGGGGGAAGGTGAACTTCCACTCTGATTGCCTAGGCTATCCAAGCGGAAATGGGAGTGGGTACCTGTCATCTGTCAACTCCTGGGATGTAGGCCAGAAATCGGGAAGCAACTGATGAAATGTAAGAAAAAGTGAATATAACACACTTTTCTATCTATTCGATAATGCTGGGAGCATGAGATTTAAAAATAGTTATGTTGATCGAGAGTTAGGCACATAAATGCTCACACTGTGCAACTTGCCCTATCTTTTAAAGACACAGCATGGTACCACAGCGAGTCCTAACTACATATGTAAGAATATGATTTCTACTTTATATTGTGTTTCATTGCAGATATAGTTCAAGCAGGCACTATTGGATTTAACAGCCTGCTGGGTCTGAGCCTCTTCCTTTTTTTTTTTTTTTTTTTTTTTTGTTTGTTTTTTTTTTTCCCCCTCGGGGTAATTAACAGATCAACAGGCATTTTCAAGGCTAGTTGGTATGTGGAATACCAATGTATGTTCACTTTTTTTTTTTTTTTTATGTGCACTCTACAGGACAGCGCTGGAGGGGGTGGGAGGAACTGAGCAGGGCTGTTGCAGATAGAGCAATGTGCTATCAACCTGAAGAGCTAGGCATGGCTATTAACTGATAGGGCTATCAACAGTGCCAGTATCTAAGCAACTAAAGCCTAGTACACACTAATAGGTTTTTTTTTTTTCGTTCAACCCAGCTGGCTGAACAAAAAAAACCTGACAGCTTAGGTCGGAGCCGCTGTACTAACAAGCCGATGAACGGCAATCTCCCCTGCTGTTCTATTTTGTTTTAACAGGAGGATGGGCGCCCCCTCCCCCCCCAATCGGTAGACCTTTTTTCGGTCTTCCTCCTTCGACAGAATTGTCCGAGCGGCCGGTTTCTGTTGGACCGGTTGTAGTACACATGGGCCGAATGTTGGATGGTTTCTATGAACCAGCTGATGCTGCCCGACATTCGGCTCATGTGTACTAGGTTTAAAGCAGCATCAAGGGTGACCATGCTAAAGTGATTTTAGTGCTGTCACACCATCAAAGAAAGTTCCTGTCCAATGGTTCTACTGGCAGTGTTTAGGAAATTATTATTTACAGGGGTGCTTAGAAAAACAGAGAGCCCAGTCTTGGTGTGGGCAGCAATGTCATGTACAGTATGTCAAAGTTTAACTATAGTTCTTAAAATAAATGTCCTATTTTAATGTAACCTACGAATGGAACAGAATAGGGTTGATTTACGAAGGGCAAACAGGCTGTTTACTTGCAAGAGAATTTTCCCTTAGCTTAGTGAATGAGGTGAAACTCTGCTGACTTGCATCATTCAATCATGTCCAAGAAAAAATACTGCGTTTTTTTTGTTTTGTTTTTTTTTGTTTTTTGTTTTTATCCCTGTCCATGATTGGATGTTCTTTGCAAAGGAAAAATTCCCTTATGTATGTACATATGCTGACTGTTCTTTTATTTCCATTATATTTAGAGGTTCCACCAGATCGAATCAGCCCAGCTGAAGAAAAAAGTTTGCAATTGACTCGCGCGGCAGGGAAACTCATGTACTGTGGACCAATTTTTTTTTTTTTCATTTTAATTATGCTACTGAAAGAAACAGTTACCAAAGAAATGACCACTGAACCAGGTTCGAGACTTTATTAATGTTTACGCTCTGCTAGAAGAAGCAGCTTTATCCAATCCCCAGGATGCAATCTCAGTAACCGAATTTGTAACTTAATATGAGCCATCACGCTCATTATCCATCACACAGGCACACCAAGATTCCAATGCTGTCGAAGGCTTACATTAATGTAAATCTTTCCCCAACTTGAAATACACTGCTGTATGTGTGAAAATGAATTTCAGGGATCACAAAAATTCCTCCAGAAGGTTGAGAATACCCTACAAAGATGATATTTTCCAGGTGGAATCTGAAGTCTAAGCAGCCGGTTACTGGGCCGAAGATTGACTTTAGTTTAGTTCAAGCTGCGTTAAATATTTCAGAAGTAATTGCCTCTATCCTGTAACATCCAGCCGTTCTCCAAATTCCAAAGGAAATTCCTCTAAATCTGTGATGGACGTGACTTCAGAGATTATTCCGCACATCCAAAAGCTTTCAGATTCCCTGCCTGAAGGCCTTAATGTGTACATCCAGAGCAATGTATTTCAGGGCACGTCAAGCTGACAAGGTTTAACGCAGCTGTCAATATAAAGCCTGGGATTTGCAGCATTCTAAATGACTTTTAATGACACGGAGAGAAGGGTGTACTGTGAATTTTTAGTGCTGAACAAGGCCAGAACCAACAACATGGCTGTTGTGTGTATTTGAATTTTTTTTTTTTATATTTAAAACAACAGCCATACCTACAGCCAAGAACAGCATAAAAGAGAAAATTATATTGTTTAAAGGTGTAATTTTGTATTTTGTGTGTGTTTTTAGTAATAAAAAATGTTTTTTGACTATAATCTGTATACACATTCTTTCTCTGTTCAGGAAACTAGAAGATGCTGGAAGAACATCATTTTAAGGGGACTGGTCATAATAGAACTACAAAAGTCACTGCTGTTTTTTATTTATATATTTGTTCAAGCTTGGGGGCCTGTCATCCATTCTTCACTACCTACTGAGTCGTTGTGTGTACAGGTCAGGCAATGTCTTTGTTTTGGGTCAATGAATGGCTGGATAGTGAAGCGAGTATGACCGTCCTGAAGGTTTAATGCTAAAATCCAGACTAAACAAAAGTCTAAATATTAGATTTGGGTGTGTTCCTTCTTAGCATCCTTTGTGTACTTCTTCCAGATCTTTGCAGTAATTCAGCATAAAACAACTCCTGCAATTTGCTTTTGTGTCGAACTTCCTGTAATATAGACCAGTCACTGCTGCTTTCTCTCCTCATGCCAAGTGACTGGTCTTGCACCCACCCCTTTTTTTTTTTTTGGCCAACAGCCTGTTGTGGGCGTACCACATAGCCAGTGCATAGCTTTGCTTTTTGTGCAGGCTATGTGCCAGCACATAGATGATGTGATATTAATGTGGCAAGTTCTTGAATTAAAAAAATTGAGGAATTGAGGAATTCTATTGTGAACTTTTTTGTGTCCGGAGTTCAGCTTTAAACCGAAATCAGTTCTCATATTTTGTTTGATCATAGCCTGTTTAACTAAAGAAATTATAGAAGCCTATTTTGTAGACCGAATGAGTGGCAGGACTGTAGGAAGTGACCAGGGGCAAGTGCATTAGAGCCCACAGGTTGTGGGGGGGGGGCGTACAGGTTGTAGGGGGGGGGGGGGGCCTGAACTTTAGCCTGAAACAAAAGCTGCATTGTTCTACATGGGGAGGGGTCTGGCGATATCTGCTGGTACAAGAATCTTATTGATTTCATTTTTATTTATTTTTTTTAAGGGGGGATCTAAGCAATCCATTCCATAGTTCCTTAGTCTATGTTCTATGTAGAGATCTTTGGGAATGAAATTATTTTTTTAAGGGGGGGGGGGGTATCTAAGCAATCCATTCCATCAACGAATATTTCCTTAGTCTATGTTCTATGTAGAGATCTTTGAAATGGATTCAAAAGTAGCAATACTGTGGAAAAACTGGAATTGTAAATCTCCTGGCTGTCAGAATGCATAATTATTTCAGGGTTTGTCTATGTCACAGTACTATATGTGGCACATGAATCAAGAAGTGGCTTTCCATTTGAACCTTCACTGACAGCTGCTTTGGTTTGTGACAAAATCCCTTTAAGGAAGGAGCGTTATTTTAATGGGCTAAACCCTATGCTTACCTTCCCAGCCCTACTATACCATCTGAATCTTAATGGATTCACTAATCAAATCTATGGTGAGTCTATTGGCCATTAGGAACAGAGGTGGAATCGAAGAAAAGAAAATTGCTGAAGGAAGTTTAGACCACTGTATATAAAGAGTATGGGCTTAAAATTAAGCATCATTTTACACTGCCTGTTTTCACCATCCCTCCAAAATATGATAGTATCAGGTAGAGGGCCATTTTAATCATTTTATCATTTTATAATTGGTTTAGCCCATAACATGGCTGTTTTCGTTGCCTATACCTATGTGATTGTAAAGCCCCCCCCCCATCCATGGTGAAATGTAGAATAAAAAGCATCAAACCACTGCAGGTTGCCTATGGGTAATGTTTACATCTTTTCTTTATTAAACAGTCATTATTGTGCCAATGTATGGGAGTATGGAGATCGAGTGGCCATATGTTTCATAGTTTTTATGTATATTGGAAACACATTTCATTTAATTGATGCCTTACTTAAATTTGTATTTTTAAATAAAGATTATTTGCTAAGAATTTGTCATAATATGTAGTGTTTTTTTAAAGACTACCACCAGACACCAATTGAAATCAATCAGTGCAATGCTAGCTCAAGCCAGAATACTTTGTAACTCAATGTAGCTAAATCTCCCCTTGGAATTTTAGCTAAATTTTCCCTTGGAATTCATTGCGACCAGACTTGATATGATTTTTTTTTTTACATGTTTCTGGGCAGTACTAAAGGTATATGATTTTGTGTGGTCCAAATTCCCTTTCTGTTATCTATTTAGGATGGTATTTGTATTTTCACAGGATGAAATTCAAGGTTATTCAGACATTCAGATGGATTAGGCAAATAGGGCAGTCTGATGAAGAAGATGAATGCCAGGAGAGTTTTAGCCCTGCCAGGAGATGGGATTGAAGTGTGAGAGTAATGTTAAAGTTGGAGGATGGGTCATATTGTGGGCCGCTATTATTCACACACGGTTTTTAATGCTAAAAGCTATGAACCAATAGCTACCAGTGATGGGTTTTCGATGCAGTGTACCAACATAGGAGAGAAAAGTACAAATGGAAAACCCACAATCCATAGACTTGTATGTTTTTTGCTTTACAGAGGGATTATATAATGCTATATGTCTTGTACTGTATATATGCTGTGCTCTAGATATGGGGCAGAGAACATTTATGGGAGTTGTGTGCTTTATAATTGGTAACAGTCGGAGGCAGAAAATCAGTGCCCCTGCCTACATAGATCTCTTATAGAGGTACTTTGCCAAAGTTAGGAAGGAAGTGGAAGCAAGGGCCTGTATTGACTGACTTTTGTTTGCATACAAATCTATAGAAATGCAAAACCCACTTTAAGCAAGTCAAATGCAGGTCAGAAGAAGGTCAGCTGCAGGTCAAATGCCATGTGCCTGTATTTCAATGGCAGCTGCAAGGGGGACAAAC
The DNA here is from genome assembly GCA_037952925.1 of Lithobates clamitans. Lineage (NCBI taxonomy): Eukaryota > Metazoa > Chordata > Amphibia > Anura > Ranidae > Lithobates > Lithobates clamitans. The sequence goes on from JBBGZY010000363.1 coordinate 952,286, forward strand.
AGATGTTGTTAATGTAATCGGTCTCAAACAATTGATCACCCCACAACCCCCCCCCCCCTCATTTTTTTTGCATTTTTTTTGCATGTTTTCTTTGGGACTTCCGACATATGTCGCTGCGGCGAGATACGTCACTTCGTCACTTCTGCGTTTGCATCCGGCCCGCCCCCCCCCCCCCCCCCGCAGCCTTCTGTGACGACGGGACCATTCATAAAGCGCCACGCAACTAGTGCATGCATAGTACGAAACTGGCTGTGAAGCTTCACTGCCGGCTTCCCTTACTATGCCGGTGCCTGCACCCGAAGCCGATGGATGGATCGGCTTGGGGTGCCGACATTGCAGGCTCCCGGTACAGGTAAGTGTCCTTCTATTAAAAGTCAGCAGCTACAGTATTTGTAACTGCTGACTTTTATTTTGTGTTTTCCCCAGGCTGGGACCGCTTTAAGGTCCACTTTAAAGTGACCTATTATCACAGCTACATTACCTGTGGCCCACATCTTAAAACCCTGCTGCTTTGTTGCTCCCAGGCCTTATCAGGTATTCTACATTCCTGGATGTGTGGAATATCTGCTTCCCCACCCACACTAGTTCACAAGTCACATAAGAGCTTCAGAAGAAACTACAGCATGCAGTGGGGGTAACAAGTATTTGACCCATCCTACCAGTTGAATATTGCAACAGCTAGAAGACAGCGATGCTGTGCCATGTCAATATACAGCCTGACAGAAAGGTAAGTCTATTGCATCTTTAGCAGCTTTGTTCTTGTATAAAGAGAAACCTGTGCTGACAGGTTCACCTGCTGGCAGTTTCTTCTGCAGATTTGGAGATTTAAAATGGAGCTTGAGCCAAAACATATTTTTTTTCTCCAGCTTTGGGTAAAGTGGGGAAGGGTTAGATCTCCTGCTAGATTCTAACTCCAGCTTAGGTCACCATTTTGGAGATTTCCCCCTAACTTTCTGCCCTATTGTCACTGGGATAGAATGTAAACAAGTATACAATTTACAGCAGTAACGGTCATTCTCTCAATGTAGACACCTGTTCTGTTGAACCCAAGATATGATTTGCATTAATTTTGAGGAGTTTCCTCTCAATCCTTGTTCCATTTTAAATTAAAGCCCCTGAAAACCACTGGATGAAAGGCCTAAAAAGTATTTAAAAGTACTGATGTGTTCAAAGATCAAAAAAATGTTCAAAGATCAAAAAAGTACAATATTGTCTTGGCTATGGTATTTTCTGTCACTCTTTATTGATGTGAGAGCTGGACAATGCAGATATATTGATGTCTTTGAAATTTGGGTGTGGGTGAAAAATTATTTGTGGACAACAAGCAAAACTAAGTGGATCCATCAAGCTTCCATTTGAAACCCTAATGGCTAGGCTGAAGCTGTCTTATTCTGGACATATGAGAAAAGCCAACTTATTGGAAAAGACCATTATGCTTGGAAAACTTGAAGGTAAAAGAAGAAGAGGACAACCGGCAATAAGATGGATGGATACAGAAATTATAAACATGCTGTTGCAAAGACTTAAGAGCGGAAGACAGACCATTCTGGAGAAACGCTAACCATGTGGTCGCCACAAGTTAACACCAACTTGACATGACTTAATAATAACACATTAAGCTTTCGAAAGCCAATTAGAACATGGATTTAAAGAGAATGTGTCAGGTCCACTCTTTACCACCATCTCCTAACCAGCACCCTAGTTTGCCAGCGCCATCCCTTCAAAATCGGTGAACCCCTCAGCAGCACCCTGCACTTTAACGCACTTGGCCCCAGAGACTGACAACACTTACAGGAGTTAAGCATGGGGATCTCCAGCTGTACCAGGTGATAAACATCATAGCAAGTTCACTTTTATAAAGTTTGATTTCTAAATTGTTTAATTTTGTCCTACAACACACATTTCTCTAAATTCTGCTAGATGTTAGCTTTTCTAACTACTCTTTATACAATAAAGCCATTGAAACTAAGACTATAAAAATTAGCATGTAGAATCTCAATTTATAATGAAATGATTAATGCTCATTTAGGTATGATTTAATGGAATGCATAATGAGGAATGCAAAATGAATATGTAATTGCTCATTAGTTAATCAGTTCATCAACTGTCTTCGTTAGTCAAAGACCACCTCTGCTACAATGTGCTCATTTCATGTACACACAGTAGAGACTGCACTTTATTTTCTGTGGGGGTTGGGGTACCTTGTAAATTGGGTGTTCAGTGTATTATGTACCTCTCTGTGAATTGGAGATGTTGCCTGCAATCAATATTTACAGTAAAACTATAACGGCTCTGACCCAAAGGCACGAATAAGTCAGAGCTGATGTCTGGGGCAGAGGTTTTCTCTATAGAATTTTGTAGGTATAATCTATAGGTATTTTTGCTGCTTTTATGAGGGTATCTGTTTACTTTCTGTATTGGTGGTGAAGACACCTGCTGGAGGTTACCGGTATTCAAATGCTCTGAGTAGCATTGGGAAAACAACTAGCCACATTTAGTTCAATTTATGCTCTCTCCCCCATGACAGCCCCTACTTAGGGGCGATGCCTTCTTTACCATTATGAATGAAATGTCCAGGTCCCAGCAGGCTATATTATCATTATTGACTTTTTTGCACTTATTGCCTCCAAAGAGCGAAACGCATTGAGAATACATCCACCTCTTTCATACAGATGCATGAAGCAGATTTTGACAATGAACAATACAGTATATAATTTCATAATATATGTATGGGTATAGTGTGCCCACAATGAGAGATGCTTGTTGAGGGGCTAAATGGGGAAATATTTGGTCATCAACAAATTTTAAGCTCAGTGTAAATTGCAAGGAGTTATAAATGATTTCTAGAAGTCTTTTGTTTGTGTATGTAAGAAAGTACAATTGTTTTGTTTTTAATATATGGTCTCCAATACCTTTTTTTTAAAGTCCCAAACGATTTAGGTTTAATTTTGGATGTGATCAGTGGCGTCGCTAGGGAGTGGATTTTGGGGCTATAGCCCCGAATGTGGGGTCCATAGCCCTGAGTGTCTTAGCGGGTGCAGCTTTTTGAGTAAAGCGAAAGGACAGTCAGCAGCGGCTGCAGGCGCATTCTACCTTCTGTGTGATCCGGCGCACTGCACTGTTACCTGCAGGTTGCAGAGTGATATGTAGGGCAGCAGCAGGAGAATGGGAGAACGGTCGTGGTGCTGGATTTCTTGCATCCAGCCGAGGCGGCGACGCTCGCTAGTCTGCTGCCTCCAGAGTCACACTGATTATGGATGAGGGCAGCAGGAGAATGACAGTGGCTGGGGCAGAAGAGTTAAAGTGGTGTTCCGGCCGAAATTATACTTTTTAAATAAAAATACCCCTATAATACACAAGCTTAATGTATTCTAGTAAAGTAAGTCTGTAAACTAAGGTCTGTTTTGTTAGTTTATAGCAGTAGTTTGTTATTTTATAAACTTACAGCAGGCCGTGGCCATCTTAAGTGTGGGCATCTGAAGCCAGACTGTATTTCTTCCTGGATCTCATCCTTGCACATCTCGCACATGCTCAGTGCAGCACAAGCAGTGTAATAGGTTTCAGGTCAGGTTTCCATAGCAATGGCAGTTTCAGAGGAAGTTGCCACCCCTTCCCAGAAGGCATTGCAAACAGGAAATGATGCGATGGGCCGCAGCCAGGGAGGAGGAAGTGAAAAATGAATACAGCAGATATACAGTAGGTGCTGAGAAAAAAAAATAAAAAATATCCAATTTGTTTACAGTGCACAGTTTAGTGAGGGATGCTGAAAAGTTGTAAAAGTGGGTGGAACTCCACTTTAAGGTGCTCAGGGGGTGCTTCTGGAAAATCTCTCTCTCTCTCGCCACCCCCTATTCAGGTGTCCGGCCCCTTTTCGGATGCCGGGTGCCTGAATTACAGTTGTGGGGGTGTTTTTTTTTTTAAGCCATAGGCTCTAATAGTCTTCAAAAAAGATGGACTCTGAGCGCAGAGCATTGCGCTCGGACCCCACCCAGGTGTGTTAGAAAAGTAAATGAATATTTGCATATGGCTTTCTTTACTTTGCTGCTATGGACTCTAGCCGCAGATCTTTTGTAGATCTATCCACGCCCTTGGATGTGACGATGTAAGGATTCAGTGCCTTGGTCAGCCCTCTTGACACTCAATAATTTAATATTCTATGGTTACCTTTAGCAAAAACTGCTTGTCAGAATGATGAGTAGATCGAGAGCTTAAGTCAGCTAGAATTAAATTAAGTTTCCAACTTCTCTTGTATATGTTGAACGTAACTCTGCACCCTTCTACCTCTTGAAACTCTGAGCAGTGAGGCTACTTATCAAATTGAAAGACCAATGAGGGCTTTCAAGAAGTGGTCTAAGACTGTATCACATTACAGGGAAAGACCAGATTTGCTAATTTCCACTGTTTTGCATGTGGATTTACTGATCATTTTGACATATGTTCTTCCTGATCGCGATGCCCACATAGGAGCACATGTAGGGATTCTGTCCTAAGCAGGAGTATCCCTAGTCTAAATTTAGTATTGCAGCTAAGTTGCGATCATCCTGAGCTTTCATTGTTATAGTTCTGTTTTTCTTGGGTTTCCCCTAAGCGAAACCTATTGTTTAGGGGCTCCTGGCACGTCCAGGAGGAGATGAGCAGGAAGATGGCTGCCATCGTAAGGGGGAACGTTGCTGCTTAATAGTGTCATGGAAAGCTAGGTATAAGCTACTGCCGGGGGGCAGGAAGTTGAAGCTTTTTTAAGGGTAAAGTAAATCAACTGTCTTATTTCAACAGTTGTAAAACTGGATGACAAATACTATTGCATATGCTATATTTAATACAATATCAAAACTCTAAAAATACAAACTTGAAAGTCACAACAAAAATTCCTTAAACTCTTCCCACCCAGCTCTGGGGACCCTTTAAATTGGTCTATACGCCAGGGAGACAAGACAAACCACTCGTTCCCAGCACAGAATCCTTAGCCATCCACGGACGCATATGTGTGGTGTGTGGGCGTTAAAGTCCACCCTCTTTGCTGGAGCACAACATATGTTTTACCTGGGCAGCAAGAAGTTAAGGTAAACACTACAATATTAATTCAAAATGTGTATTTACTAATAATGAACTAAATTTTCTCATTAAATGTTGATGCATTGAACATTCAGAGATGCCCTTCTGAATAGCATATTTGTATACAGTGGTTATTTGAGCAGCTATGGACTTCCTGTCATCTTGAACAAGTCTGACCTCTTCCTTTTATTGAGGCATTTTAGGCCTCTGCAACTGCTGCTTACTGGATGTTTTGCATTATTCGCTTGCAAGTCTGTTTTATAAAAATGAGGTCTGCAGTTTCTTGCTTACTGTTTCAAATTTTTAGTCAGTAACTCAAACTCTTGACCATGTCTGCATGCTTTATAAATTAAAATGCAGCCATATGGGTTGCGTTTTGGCTATTAGGTGTCCCTAATAAGGTGGCCACTGAGTTTCCAACAAGCATTTTTCTGGATATGTGAGTATTTTCTCCAACATCTGACCTTCACCGTATGATTTTAGACTTGTTTGGTGCACCAGAGACTGAAATCCATGATGAACTATTGATATTCACGCTTTAGTAAGGGGGTCTTGCACTGTGTTGAAGAGCTATTTGTCTCTTGTGAGCATACATGATGCAATGTCATTTGTCAGGGCACCAAGCTGTCAGACAAGAGCATGAGACAAAAGATAGTACAGCTGTGCAAAACTAAGGCTCATACATTGGTTCTAATGTATGTTCTTCCTTGACAGTAGTGATATTAAGGTGCCTCACATGTTCATATTAGCTTGAAAAATTTCTGTCAATAAAAACAAGTAACTGTAAGGTTTTAAAATAAATATTTGTATTCTAGAAAAGGAAATTCTAGAGCTTTTTGTTTCACCTCTCTTAAATCAGCCTTCACAAAGCCCTTTTCAGAAGTCAATCGGGGGTTTATTCATGCACACTGGATTATCTAAACAAAAAAGAGGGCTCTAATTTGGTATGTTGGTTGCTCATAGTAGTGCTGATTCCCAAAGGAGCCGCTGCATTTTGTTGGTCCACCTAGTCTTTCTACTGGTCATCTAACTCAGTGGTTTTCAACCTCAGTCCTCAAGTACCCCCAACGGGCCATGTTTTTAGGTTTTCCTTTATTTTGCACAGCTGCTTTAAATCAATATCAATGACATAGTATTAATTAAGCCAAAAAATGGCCCGTTGGGAGTACTTAAGGGCTGAGGTTGAGAACCACTGATCTAGCTTATAACTACCCCAAGACACCCACCGATCACTGGTGACTGATCGTCATCCACTTTTTCAGTTTTTGCTTACAGGTTTTTTTTGCTTGGTGTCCAGTAGAGCAAGGGTTAGCGATTACAGGACACAAAATAGCAGCAAGTATTCCCTCCTCTCAAATAGAATTCAGACGACTTCAGGCACGTAATGTGCCTGAAAGCCAAGACTTTATGTTGTGTGCAGCCAAGACCAATCATGACAAGCTTTCCTGAAGGTTCTCCCGTTAATAACCACATTTCTGTTACCCCAGCCCAAGTATGTGCCCTTTCCCAAACCTTTAGACTTGACTCTGGAACTGTTTTACCCCTGGGCAGCAGGCCTTGGAGACAACAGCTGGATCTCTTACATTAACATTCTCTCCAGGCAAAGACTGGGATGGAAGAAATCCTCAACTCCCAGAATATTTCTCTTTTTTTCCCAGACCACATCAATGGCAATAAACCACCTATTGATTGGCCAGAGTGAAAAAAATATTGACCCATGACATTGTATCTTCTTGCACTTTCTACTGGGGAATGCCCCACAGAAGTAGGCTGAAGCAATCAATGCTAGGCTTAGGAGAAAACAACTAATACAGAAAATATAACAATCAGAGCGCAGGTTGGCTACAGCTATGTCTGAGCTGTTTCTTTTCTAAAAAAGTCAGATTAAATACAAAAACAACGCAACTAAAAAGCAGCTTAAAGAAACATGAATTATTGGGAAATGTTGTATTCTGTACATAAAATTCTTATTAGAAATGCAATTTTTGTGATGCATGTATATCGTATATGTGCTTAAAACTATATAAGTTTGTATATTAATTATAACACATCCCCCAGTACCTTTAGGATCCCCTGAGGAAGCCTTTGGCGAAACGCGTAGCGATACCTACTGGTGATGATACATTGACCCTTGTGATTGGCCCCATACAAGGAAGAAGTCTCTCATCTGACTCTCTATTCCACTTTAGGTACTCCTTTTAATGGGCCAACCAAATGTTTTTTTTTCTTTTTATGTACACATCATATCAGCCAACCAGCCTATGGGAGCAAGTTTTTTTTTTAGATTGCACATGTCTTTTGTGACATGCTCATTATGTGATTTTACATAAATTTAATAAAAGGTGACCATTGTAAGCACCCCTGTCAGTGGTAAATAATAATTCTCAACTCTCTAAGGCCCCTTTTACACTAGTGGACAGGTGGACACGATTTGACCCTCCAGTCTCCTCTATGGAGTGGACAGGTGACACTCGCCACTCCATAGAGGAGACTAGAGGGTCCTTAGAGTTCAGAAATATTACATCTAATCCGATCTGCTAAAAATATATAGATGGGGATCTGTTCCCCAACTGTCAGGTGGTCCATTTACTTCTGACCGCCCATAGAGAGCGGTCTGTGTCTGTTTCTGCTCTGCATAAGCGTAGTGGACACAGACCAGCAATCTGCCTGCTCAGTGGGGATCAGTGGACAGATTCCCCACTGAACAGGTGGACTCAAAGGGAGCCCACCCTGTGTGTAAAGGGCTTAACTGGCCTTTTTGCTAGAGAGCTTGGTCAGTTAAAGGAAATTGAAAAGTAACAGACTTACTGGCTGGATAGCCAAGTGAAAAATAAAGTTAAAAAAAATCCTGAAAAAGAAAACTAATGCAGGCACCATATATAAGCACTGGTAATCTAATTCATTTTTGTTTCTGGGTTTAATACTGCTTTAAAGCAGAGTCCCTGCATGGTGGTCCTACACATTCCCTACTTTTGCACCCGACCAGTTTAGGACTCTAAATTTAATTTGACCCCATCTCCAGCCTGGGGGACCTTTCTTTCTCTTTCCCACTCCCTCTTTGTCCCCCATTCTTACTCGTCCTGTCTCTGGGCCTCTTGCTCGCCGCCCTGTTCTCCAACTACCCCCCCCCCCCTTGTGTGTGGGGATTTTTTTGTTTGTTTTTTGTAATATGTTTTATGTATTTTTCGCGTGAACTTTTATCTTATGCTTCATGTCCATATCCCCTGCATGGGAATTTGTTATCTGGTTTCCCCCTTTTTTATATATTAATAAAAACATTGTACCAGAAGTATATTTACATTCATGTGTTGCTTAAAGGATGGGTTGTGTTGTACCACTAAGCTCTTTAGCATTCTCATGGTTTACTAGGACTAAAAATAAACTCTGAAAACTATTTTTGTCACATGGCTTTCTGGACAGTAAGCGATCACATCCTAACAACCAATTAGATTCTTCCTTTAATTTTTAAGGCTGTCCTGAAAAACAAAAAAGGAACCAATTAATCTGAACAGGCAACAAAGAAACCTTTTGTATCGTAATTTTTATATGCAGCTTCTCATGTTAAATTAGAATTGCACCTTTAAAAAAGTTTTTTTTTGCCCTGGTTCACATTGATGCGTCAAATCGCATGCCAAATCGGCAGCAATTGCCAGCAATGGCACTGTCCGAATCAGTGCGACACTGCATTTGCGGCACCGCACCGATTCCCAAAAGTAGTTTCTGTACTACTTTTGGCGATTCCGGGGTGCGATTTCCCTTGACATCTGTGCAGCAACCCGCACAGATGTCTCTGAAATCTCCCCCAAAGTCAGGACTGACATGCGGGAATGAAATCATTTCTTGCCGCTGTCAGTGTGAACCTTGGTTCAGAGAGGTTTGTAGAGTTTTCTTTTTTTATTTAATTAGAAGTTTTCACATTAAACCATTGTTCACATGATGTTGCAGACACATCCTGAAACCAGGATTCCCATGGTAATCACATGACCGACTTTTGTTGATGTTTTTCTCCTATTTACATTGGCTTTATTTATTGGCTGTTTTAGTAAAACTCACCTCTACCCAGAATTGACGACTAGTGTTTTTTTTTTTGGTTTTTTTGGCTCCATGCAAGTTGGTTTACAAAATGGTTTCTTTCAACTTTTCAGTATGCCAGTATCGAGGATCTCAGCCAGAGCTGCAAAGCCAAATAATGGTGTGATGCTCTCATGATGAATTCTAAATTATGTGGGCTAAACAAATGGCTGAAGACTTCAGCTACTAGATAAACACCCCTTTTTGTTAGTCTTTTAGGGTTATTCAGGAACTCGCAATACTGCAGGTAGGTTTTCCCACTGAGATCCTGGTCCTAGAGACACAGTATAAACCAGTGAATTATGACCACTTAGTACTGAAAGAATCAGTTTTGGGTGTTTTTAATTTTGAAGTCCTTTGGTGAAGCTAAAAAGAAACCGAGAAAAACATGGAGGCTGCCATTGCTAGTTTTCCTTTTAGAAAGCTTCCATGCTGATCCTCTGTCCTTAATGATTTAAATCTCTGGTCTCAATTATGCTATTAAGGAGCTTTCTCTCACTTTCCTGATCTGCTGCGGTTTAATGTATAAAATCTATTTATCAGCAGAACAGCCAGTCTGTTACCATTAGCAGTACAGAATAGATTACTGTGCACACATAAAAAATTACATTTAAATCCTGCAAGGCTATTTAAAAACACCTGAACATATTCCAAAAATATGGGGATTTGGTCACACTATATGGTTATGTAGTGCTAAGCCCACTCACTGCGCCAAAGTACCCCATTATCGGTGGGTTCTACACTAGTAATAGAATGAAAGATCCTGGGTCTCCACCACGGGAGACAAACTCCTCTATGTGGGAGAACTGAAAGGACTCCTCCTATACCACTGGTGGACACTAATAAGAGTTAATGAAGGGGGGATGGGGTGCTCCGGCTCAAGGAACCTGGTCAAGGTTCATCCAATATACATACAAAATCATTCTGTTACTAGTGTAGGACCCACTGATAATGGGGTACTTTTGATGCAGTAAGTGGGCTATGAGTGGAATAAGAAAGGAGGCGTGGCTCAACGTGCCTCTAGCCTTGTTCTGGGCCGGGACATGTCGATACGATGTCAACATGCCCTCCAAGTCTCACTGTCATCTCTTACAATCATTATATGAAAGGAATCATTAAGGCAATCTGCACTTCAAGCCTCGTTCTGAATCGAAGCCAGAGGAAGCATGTGATCACAAAACAGTCTCGTATCCCCTTGAGAAACAAGGAACAAGCTAAAAGATTACATAAAAACCACAACTGGCCCAAGCCTCATGACGGGCTCAAAAAAACAAAACGCATAAATAAACAACCAGAGCTGGAATTAAAATCGAGATTGAGATAAAAACAAAAGGTTCTAAACAGAAGAAAAATAATGAACTTCTCACAATAAGTACGACCACACTCTATTAAAAGATAAGGAACTAGTTGGGCCCTCTGGTGGTCATATCAAAATTGGAATATAACTTATAAATAGGGATATAACCAAGTCTAACCTAATGGTCCACATGATGGATAACACAAATTGGGGCACACCAACATCAAAAATAAAATATCAAAAACAATATATCCACTCCACATTCATACCATGTAGAAAATATGGTTTAAGCTCATATATGTAGTAGGTCTCCAATTGTGACACACCCTGCTTGGCTGAACCCCAATGCCAGGGTGAAGCTTAACTATTGCCAAAAACTGGATCTCTACAATGGAACCTGTCATAGTGTTTCACAATGCTTCTGTTTCTTCTTGCCACTCTGTTAGAAATGTGTTCACTAACCCTAGTGGCAAAACTACATATGGCCCTACCCACATAGTGCTTGCCACAAGGGCAAGTTATTAAATAAACTAAATTGGTTGTAGCACATATAATAAAAGGCTTAATTGGATAGGAGCGATGGGTGACATTTGATCTAAAGGATTCAGTTTTCTTTCTCCCATGAGTATTGTGGAGGCATACATTACACCTTTTGCAAGGATAATATCCTGTCAAATTGTGAAAAAATGTGGGTCTGGGGGATTAATAATATTGGGGGCAATTTTCATCTGTTTTTATAACCTTTTGTTTTAATCTCGATTTTTATTCCAGCTCTGTCTGGTTGTTTAGCTGTGTTTTGTTTTTTGAGCCTGTCATGGCTTTTAAACTAGGCGACGGGGGGGAGAGTCCAGATGTAGAGATAGTCAGCGCGGATATTCCAGAGGGTAGTATTGGGGACATTGGTGGTAGGTTGACTAAAACGCCTAAACCCGAGTTAAGTATAGTAACAAGTCCTATTTGCAACCCCAGAGCACCCAATAAGGGGATAGTATGCGACCGGTCTAAACTATGTGGCATGTTCACCAATGCCAGGAGTCTGGTGGACAAGATGGGAATACTGGAGCTACTGTTGTACGAGGAGGATTTCGATTTTGTATGAATTTCAGAGACTTGGTTCGACAGCTCTCATGATTGGCTAGCAACCATTCAAGGGTATTCCCTATATCGCAGGGATAGAGAGGGTAAAAAAGGGTGAGGGGTATGCCTGTATATCAAAAATGATGTACAAGTAAATGGGAGAGATGGCATCACTAAGGGAGCAAGGGAGGAGGTGGAATCCTTTATGGGTAGAGCTACAATGGAGGAAACTAAGGGGAAAGTAATACTGGGAGTATGCTATTGGCCCCCTAACCTGAGGGAGGAGTCAGACCTCATATCACAATTTGGATTAGCGGCAAGAATGGGAAGTGTCATTACAATGGGGGATTTTAATTATCCAGACCGGAAGGAACCGCGCATTTATCTTGCCAGTTCCTAAATGTTTTGCAGGACAATTTCATGGGTCAGATGGTAAATGCACCAACTAGAAACAAAGCGTTACTAGACCTACTGATTACCAACAATACAGACCTGATCACAGATGTGGAAATACGGGGCAATTTAGGAAACGGCGATGACAGGTCAATTAGTTCTAGTATAAATCACACAAATAGGAAACATAAGGGTAATACAAAGACACTGAATTTCAAAATAGTCAACTCCCCTAAACTATGATCCTTGCTAGAAGATAATAATTGGGATATTATCTTATGAACAAAGAACACGGCGGAAAAATGGGTATGCTTTAGGCGCATATTAAATAAGGGCATTAGCCAGTGCATCCCAATGGGAAATAAATTTAAAAGAACTAATAAAAGTCCTGGGTGGCTTAACTCCAATGTAAAAAAGCATATAAAAGCAAAGCAGAAGGACTTCAAAAAATACAAGGCTGAGGGATCATCATCAGCATTCCAACTTTACAAAGAATGCAACAAATGTAAGGGTGCAATCAGGGCGGCTAAGATAGAACACGAAAAGCACATAGCGGAGGATAGTAAAAAAAATCCCAAGAAATTCTTTAAGTACATAAAGGGAGGTCAGATCATATTAGTTCTATAAAGAATGATGAAGGGAATTTGGTTACGAAGGATGGAGAGATGGCAAAGGTATTGAATTTATTCTTCTCCTCAGTCTTCACGAGGGAATCTTGTTTAATCCCTCCTTACCAGTCTCTTAATCTATTAACGTGTTTAAGGATCTTGTCCTCAAGGATCTTGATGTGTTGGAAATAAAAAGACCTAATAATCCATCTGTCAAGATTGGGTTGAAACAACTCTGTGAGAGAGAGGATTTGATAGTTCGTCAGCAGACAAAGGTGGCAGCATCATCATTCTAGATAAATGTGACTGTGAAAGTAAGATGTTCAGAGTTTTTATTGATCAGGAGACTTATAGAGAATCATCACATGATCCAACAAATATATTTAAAAAAGATTTGGAAGCTATTAATAAACCGGTTTTCCGTGATTCCATTCTAGATTTAAAAAAAAATAGAATGCTTATTTGGGCCCATTAGCCTCTCGCATTCCCCCAATATACTACCTTCCTAAGATACATAAGAGTATGAGCAACCCCCCGGACATCCCATTATCAGCGGGATTGACTCGGTAACAGCCAGAATAGGTAGATATATTGATTTTTTTTACAGCCCTTAGTTAAAAAAATTCCTCCTTATTTGAAGGATACCAAGGATACCATTCAATGGTTGGACAATGTAGACTTCCCAGAGGGCTGTTTATTAGTTGCAGATGTGGCGTCCCTGTTTACCTGTATCTTGTACCAACTAGGATTTGAAGCTGTTCTTTATTATTTATGTCCGGATTTAACAGTGCCCCACAATCAAAATAAATTTATCATGGAACTACTGACCTTTGCCACAAGTCATAATTACTCTTGGTTTGATGGCCAGTTTTACCTTCAAAGAAAAAGCGTGGCCATGGAGGCCAAATTTGCCCCCAGCTTGGCCAATCTGGCCAAGTGGGAGGAGGATGTCGTTTATGCCCAAAGGAGACCTGAGGTGGTCCTTTGGCCACGATATATATATAGACGACATCCCGCTCCTGGAATGGTACCCTTGACTCACTCCATTCATATATGACCACTCTTAATAATAACACTAGAGGTATTTTGTTATCCTTTGATACTAGTCCATCAGAGATTCATTTTCTTCACTTAGTCATTTATAGTGGAGGATAACAAACTTGTCACTAGTACCTATTTCAAATCAACAGACAGGAATTCATACATTCCTGTCAATAGTTGCCACCATTAGAACTGGATGCGCCTCAGAGCCAGTTCTTAAGACTTTGACATAATTGCACCAATCTTCATGACTTGGAGGCACAAGCAATCACAGTTAAAAATAAATTTTTAGAAAAGGAATATCTTTAAACTGATCTTGTTCAAGAAATCCATATGATACGTGATATTGGATAGAGATGAATTCTTTCAGAATAACTCGCTTCGCTATAACAATTCTAAAGACCCTAAATGGTCCCTTTTCACATTCTTTTCAATTCAGCACTATCAAATTAACCACCTCAATACAGGGCACTTACACCTCCTTCCTGCCCAGGCCATTTTTCAGCTTACAGTGCTGTCACACTTTGACAATTACGCGGTCATGCTACACTGTAACCATGTGAAATTTTTATAATTTTCTTCACACAAATAGAGCTTTCTTTTGGTGGTATTTAATCACTTCTGAGTTTTTAATTTTTTTTTCCTAAAAAAACAAACAAAAAAAACCCCGAAAATTTTGAAGAAAAAACTTTTTTCATAGTTTGTCAGTACATTTTGTAAATAAGTAAGTACTTTTTCTCCTTCACTTGATGTGCGCTGATGAGGCAGCACTGATAGGCTACACTGATGAGGTGGCACTTATGAGCACTGATGAGGCGGCACTTATGGGTACTAATGAGCTGGCACTGATGAGGAGGCACGAATATGCCACACTTATGGGCACTGATATGTGGCACTGATGGGTAGCACTTGGTGGGCACTGATGGACACAGGCGGCACTGGTGGGCACAAACAGGTGGCATGGATAGGTGGCACTGATGGGCACTGATCGGCACTGATTGGCATTGATGGGCGGCACTGATAGCCAACACTGCCATCACTGATGGTCACTGATTGCTGTCACTTGTGGGCACTGATTGTTAGGACTTGTGGGCACGGATTGCTGACACTGGTGGGCACTTAATTGTAATCAGGGCACTGATGATCAGTGCCCTGATTACATACCTAGATGTCCCCCTGTAAGGAGATGCTGCTGATCGGCTTTCCTCATCACACTCTGTCAGTGTGAGACGAGGAGCGCCGATTACCGGCATCTCTGTGTTTACATGTGACCGGCTGTGATTGGACACAGCCGATCACATGGTTAAAGAGCCGCAGTTCTTTACAGAGATCGGGGCTGCACCGTGTCCTAGCAACACGGCGCAGTTGCGCGAGAGTGGTCGTGCTGGGCAGCCGCCATATGATGTCCATCCAGAACGAGAACAGTTTTGAAGGATGATCATTATTTCCCAATAAAGCTGACGTCATTTATAGGGTGCCCCATTACTTCAGATAAAAATTGCCCCCAATATTAAGACCCACGTTTTTTTCACAATTTGACAGGATATTATCCTTGCAAAAAGTGTAATGTATGCCTCCACAATACCCATGGGAGAAAGAAAACTGAATCCTTTCACTCCTATCCAATTAAGCCATTTATTATGTGTGCTACAACCAATGTAGTTTATTTAATAACTTGCCTGCTGGCAAGCACTAGGTGGGTAGGACCATACGTAGTTTTGCCACTAGGGTTGGTGAACACATTTCTAACAAAGAGTGGCAATAGGAAAACTAGCATTGTCAAACACTATGACCGGTTCCATCATAGAGATCCAGTGGGTACCCAATTTTTGGCGTGGGGGTTCAGCCAAGCGGGGGGGTGTCACAATTGGAGACCTACTGGATTTATGAGATTAAATCATACTTTCCACATGGTATGAATGTGGAAAGGGACATCAATTCATTCATCAACAAGGCTTGATGAGCCCACACCATATTGATCCAATTATACCGTGTATGGTGAATTTATATTGTCATTCCCTGGTTTTTGGTGTATATCTATTATGTTTTATTATTGGGCCAGCATTGTATTGTTTTGGATATTTTATTATTGATGTTGGTGTGACCCAATTTATGTTATCCATCATGTGGACCATTAGGTTAGACTTGGTTATATCTTTATTTGGAAGTTATATTCCAATTTTGATATTACCACCAGAGGGCGCAACTAGTTCCTTATCTTTTAATAGAGTGGGGTCGTACTTATTTTGAGAAGTTCATTATACCTTTTGTTTTTAATTCCAGCTCTATCTGGTTGTTTATCTATGTGTTTTGTGTTTTGTTTTTTGAGCGTCATGAAGCTTGGGCCAGTTCTGTTTATTTTTTGTAACTTTTTTTAGCTTTTTCCTTGTTTCTCAAGGGGGCGTGTGACTGACTGTTTTGTGATCACATGCTTCGAACGAGGCTTGAAGTGCAGATTGCCTCAATGGTTCCTTTCATATAATGATTGTAAGAGATGACAGTGAGACTTGGAGGGCATGTTGACGTTGTATCGACATGTCCCAGCCCAGAACAAGGCTAGACCCGCTTTGAGCCACGCCTACTTTCCTATTCCACTCACAGTGAGGTTTGATAGTGAGGCATGGAATTGGAACACCACAGATTTGATAATCTTGGTGTCCCCTGTTGCCATTTTAGATGCAAATCATTATTGGCAGATTACTTGATATATATTGCAATGACCATACACGACCCTCACACCCCAGATGATGTCCAATAGGACGAAACACTTGTGAGATCATTGCAAATCATCTAAACAGCTCTAAGATACAAGCTTGTTTTATTGGAACTTTTGTAATGTTTAACCCCCCTTTTTTATTAATTAAACCAAACCGTATTACACTATGTACGGTTATTTGTTTTTTATGCATACCATCATGGATTGCTGCAATATCTGATGTGGTTTACCGCACACTTTGGATTCTGTAACTGGATACTGGAACCTCTTGTGCAAGATAGGATGGGCCCCATTCTCTAAACATAATTTTCCTTGTGGTGGATCCTGCTGAGGTATATCCTCATATATGCCTGTTTAACTCGTGTGCTGTATAGTACATGTGTTCACCATTTCTGGAAATCACTTTGATTTCACTTCTAGGATCTCAGTTTATCTTCTTTGAACAAAGAGACTTTTACGTTCACGTTTATTATTTTTCGCATGAATTTGAACCATTTTGTTGTTGTTTTTTTAAATATCCTCCAGCACTTTAAACATTGTGTTTATTCACTTTATTCATTCGTTTGAATATATTCATGTATGTTTTTTCACTATTGAGCGCCACACTATTTGGTTATACTGTCCAGTCCACCATGGTCACTACCAGGAGGCTGGTCCAGATCAATTATGTGCAGTAGTGATGCGATTTAAGAATTAAAAAAATAGATTTCTTGTAAAAAAAGAATTAAAAAAATAGATGAAAAAAGTAATTTAGGAAAAATGTCATTTGTTCATGATACAAAGTGCTTTCGTAAAGAAAATTACATCCAAAGACACAAGGTTAGAGCTACTTTAATGCTGAACTCTAGGATAGTTTTAAAATGTTCCTTGCAGTGCCCCTTTCCTGTACTGCAAGTGGTAAATGATTATTTATTTTAGATAAGGAGGGATAAGCTGCAATATATGCCTTCCCCATTTACAATGCAGAACTGCTGGTCCTGCACTGTATGAGTTGATGTCAGAAACCCTACAAACGATGGAGTAGAGAAGGGAAGTGACTTCAGACTTTGCAGATAGGAGGAAGCCTGTAGGCAAGGAAAAAGGTAATTTTTGCTTATTCTTCTACCCCTACAATCAATGAACATTTAACCTATATGTAGCCAGGAGCTGGCTAATATTGCCTGCAGTATCAGGAGACACTCTGCGGCATTGTTGCAGTGGGACCACTTCCCCTTAGTGCTCAGCTTAGACTCTGTCATCACATCCTGCCAGCAGAGTGATTAACACCAGGGAGTAAAACAAAGCATCATGGGAGCCGTAGTCCTAGGACTTTTATGGACTATACGTACCAGCTGCCTGTAGAAGAGGAAGGGAATGCTGGGAAAGGCAAAATAAAGCCTGGACTAGGCCGGGATCGCTCTCTTGGGACCCCAGCCTGGGTCTGCTAGCAAGTGACTGTCAGGTCATGTTGTGCTACAGGGAGAGAGTCATCACGCATGTGTATAGGAGCATCCACTGTCAACCACTCCTGGTCATCTAGCGGCAGCTTTGAGGCCTGCTGGGCAGCATCGCAGCGCAATACGAGAGAGCGCCATCCCTAGAGCTAGGCTCTGCAAAGGCCTGTTGTGGAGTCTTCATATCACTCTTCACCAAAGAAGATCATCAGGACTGGTGAGTGGGCACTTGCACACCATCTTAACACAAAGGGACACTGCATGCAGACAATGCTGTCTTTCTTTTGCTTAAGCCAGTAGGACCCTACTCACCACTAAGCAGCAACAGTGTTCAACTTGTTTCAGGGCACCACCAGTACACTGTACATTATCCTGCTTGTCAGGACACCTCAGTCTAATTTACTTCACTCTGCTTGTCAGGATATCTCCAATATACCACCAAAGAGCTAGCTGAAGACTCAACAAATCCTACCACTACACAAGAGATTAACGCTTTTGATGCCACAAAGTCCCTATTTTCGTCTAGGACTCTAATTATTTAGTCAGACATCCCAACCTGCAAAAACTCCATTTCAGGGAAGGGGTGCTACGTGCTCCCCCCCCCCCCCCCAACCAATTTAACACAACTAGAGTATGAGCAAATGAAATGGAATCAGTATACAGAGGTTTACTTCTTCTGGGAGATAATAAAGGAACACTCTAACCACCATGACAACTTCAGAGAGAGGGGGGCTAACAAAGAAAGGGGGAGGTATGAGAGAGGGGGGCAAACAGAGGGGGAGATGAGAGAGACCAGGTGGGGGGTATATGACCAAGTGGGGTGGTATATGATGAGGTGGGGGGTTGTGACCATGTGGGGGGGTTTATGACCATGTGGGGGGTATATGACCAGGTGGGTGGGGTTTGTGACCATGTGGGGGGATATATGATTAGGTGGGGCCATGGGGAATAATTTTCTTAGCTTCTTGACCAGAGAACTCTCTGACCAGCCTACCGATGCCCCCCTACTCCCTGGTGATAAGGCTGATAGTACCTCTCTCTCTGGTCCCTCAGTTGGGCAGGGAGGAGAAGTCAGGCAGCCAATCAGAAAACACACACAAAATTATCAGATGATCTATGGACTGGAGGGGAAGAAGCAGAGGTCTGGCAGAGCTCCTCCAATCCATCTTCCGGCCAGAGGAACAACAGTCCTGTGATGACAATGCCGGGTGCCCGATCAGACCATCGGGCTCTTCCGATTTCCCCGATCACACCAAGTCCTTCCCTCTGAGGCTGAGCATGCCGCAGCGCCAGATCGGAGAAGATTGAGGAGGATGTGGGTGGAGTTTAGCACTAGGTCTCCTCTTCTTTGAATGCTGGGGCCTCACTGTGTGTGTGATGTCACTGGTTGCTAGACGCCAGGTGTCAGGCGGTCCTAGCAACAAGTTAGTACAATGTATGTGGTAGCGTGGCTGGCTGTGTTAATTTCATTCCGGGACACTGTATTTTCCCGGAATGAAGGTGCCCAGGACCTGGGACAGAGATGTCAAATAGGGGCCCAGGATCGGCCCTGCAGCCGGGATATCACGCGGGTGTCAGGGAGCAGCAGCCGAAATGCGAGAGACTTCCGCACCTCACAGGAAACTTGGGATGTCTGTTAAGTGAGCAGGTTTAAGACTAAAGGTTAAATTGTTTTAAGTGAATTAAATACAGTGTGATACCTTATTCTGGACCTGTGGTGTGGAAGTACAGAAGGGAGTGGTTTGACATAAAAGAAGGTCCTTCCCCTACCCTCTTCAGCCTGTACCCATAGATCTCAACTTAGGAAGAGTTTTGATCTTGTATAAGTGTTTATTATATATTGCAATTAGTTACTGTGTTTTTGGGTTTTTTTGCTGACTTCTACTATCAGAGTGTGTATGTCTCTAATTGCCTTTGGTTGTCACAAGAATGTCTAAACCCAGGGTATCGGGGGACTTTCAAGGTCAGGGCAACCAGGGGTACAAATTCTCTAAGCGGCCCTCACGGGGAAGCCCCACTGCAAGAGTTATTATTTATGGATGCCCAAATTGTGCTTAACGTTTTGTATGGCATTTTTCACTGCTTTTTTACTACAAGATTGGTTCCAACTCTCTCTTCAACCTGCAAATTTATTTCCAAATTCTGTTTACTTTATACAGCCCTTTGAGGTGTAAAGCAATACAGTTCAGAGTGTAATTGGGTTGTAATACCACATTTCATCTGCAGATAGAGCTGTAGGAGAAATTCTTGGTGCCAATTGTTATGAAACAAAGATTCTGGATATCTACTTTCATACTCATTCAGTAAAGAAGTGTAAAGTGAAGTAAAAATGCGCGAACAGTAGAATTCCCATAATCAACAGTCATATTTTACTCTACCAAAGCCAGAAATGCATGCTGGCTGGCCTTCTAAATTTGGTTTAGTAGTGCAAATACATTTTTTTTAAGTATACTTAAAGCCAAACCTTTATTGTTATGTTGGATATGAGAGGGAATAGATAAAACCCATACCAATTTTTCTTGCTGTTGTGTCCCACTGGCAGGATTTCCCTTGAATACAGATTTCCTGTAGACAAAAAAGGAAGTGGGAAGGAATCTCTCCAAAGTAGGTGAAATCCCCTCTTAGTTGTCACCATAACAATGGTTCCCATTGGAAGATTTCCTCTCTATTCCTGTTCAGGGATAACTCTAAATTTTGGATTTTTTATGACTTATGGCCCAGAAACAATGGTCACCAGGACAGACAAACAATGCACCTCCCCAGAAGGGACACAGACAGCAATAAAAAAAAACCTTGTTTGCTGCACATATTAACATTGGTATACTGTAACTTGCCTCTTAAAACAGTTTCAAGCAGAAAACCACTGCACAGATCTATATGGTATCTGGTTATTGGAGTCCCTCTAAGCACAATCAAAATTCCTGGGCCTTGATGTAGAGAGAGTCTGATAGGCCCCGAAACTCACTGACTTTTTTTCTTCTATGAACCATGTACAGTTGCAATAAAAAGTATGTGAACCCCTTTGGAATGATATGGATTTCTGCACAAATTGGTCATAAAATGTGATCTGATCTTCATCTAAGTCACAACAATAGACAATCACAGTCTGCCTAAACTAATAACACACAAAGAATTAAATGTTACCATGTTTTTATTGAACACACTATGTAAACATTCACAGTGCAGGTGGAAAAAGTATGTGAACCCCTGGATTAATGAGATCTCCAAGAGCTAATTGGAGTGAGGTGTCAGCCAACTGGAGTCAAATCAATGAGATGAGATTGGAGGTGTTGGTTACAGCTGCCCTGCCCTATAAAAAACACACACCAGTTCTGGGTTTGCTTTTCACAAGAATCATTGCCTGATGTGAATGGTGCCTCACACAAAAGAGCTCTCAGAAGACCTACGATTAAAAATTGTTGATTTGCATAAAGCTGGAAAGGGTTATAAAAGTATCTCCAAAAGCCTTGCTGTTCATCAGTCCACAGTAAGACAAATTGTCTATAAATGGAGAAAGTTCAGCACTACTGCTACTCTCCCTAGGAGTGGGCGTCCTGTAAAGATGACTGCAAGAGCACAGCGCAGACTGCTCAATGAGGTGAAGAAGAATCCTAGAGTGTCAGCTAAAAACTTACAAAAGTCTCTAGCATATGCTAACATCCCTGTTAGCGAATCTACGATACATAAAACACTAAACAAGAATGGATTTCATGGGAGGATACCACAGAGGAAGCCACTGCTGTCCAAAAAAACATTGCTGCATGTTTACAGTTTGCACAAGAGCACCTGGATGTTCCACAGCAGTACTGGCAAAATATTCTGTGGACAGATGAAACCAAAGTTGAGTTGTTTGGAAGAAACACACAACACTATGTGTGGAGAAAATAGGCACAGCACACCAACATCAAAACCTCATCCCAACTGTGAAGTATGATGGTGGGGGCATCATGGTTTGGGGCTGCTTTGCTGTGTCAGGGCCTGGACGGATTGTTATCCTCGAAGGAAAAATGAATTCCCAAGTTTATCAAGACATTTTGCAGGAGAACTTAAGGCCATCTGTCCACCAGCTGAAGCTCAACAGAAGATGGGTGTTGCAACAGGACAACGACCCAAAGCATAGAAGTAAATCAACAACAGAATGGCTTAAACAGAAGAAAATATGCCTTCTGGAGTGGCCCAGTCAGAGTCCTGACCTCAATCCGATTGAGATGCTGTGGCATGACCTCAAGAAAGCGATTCACAGCAGACATCCCAAGAATATTGCTGAACTGAAACAGTTCTGTAAAGAGGAATGGTCAAGAATTACTCCTGACCGTTGTGCACGTGTGATCTGCTACTACAGGAAACGTTTGGTTGAAGTTATTGCTACCAAAGGAGGTTCAACCAGTTATTAAATCCAAGGGTTCACATACTTTTTCCACCTGCACTGTGAATATTTACATGGTGTGTTCAATAAAAACATGGTAACATTTAATTCTTTGTGTGTTATTAGTTTAAGCAGACTGTGATTGTCTATTGTTGTGACTTAGATGAAGATCAGATCACATTTTATGACCAACTGTGTTTATTATGAAAAGCTTTGGACTCTTGCATACTTGGCACTCCCATTGGATTGTATATATGAGCAATTAAAGCCTGACAAGCTCCCCCCCCCCCCCTTTCCACCACAACCATTTTACTAACTATTAAAATATACATTTTAACTTTAGATACTTATAGGCAGCTGTAGTGCAGGGCAGCCTAGCTGGCTGCAAGAGGTAGTGGGTTAGCAAGTGTATATACTCACTTTCCAGCCTATTTGATATGTTTATGTGTACATATGTTCAGAGTTGTCTGGCCTCTATAATTGTCTCCAGCACCATTTTGGAGAAGCCTGCTATCCTGCTAGGACAGAAAATCTCGGGAGATTTGGTCGGCCATTTTTGGGTGGATACTTTATATTAGAAAGACCAGCAACATTTAGTTGAGTTCACATGTGTGCATAGACAGCGGTAGAGAACCTGCTTGTCAGGGAGAGTTATGCCGCGGACACACGACCGGACTTTCCGGCAGAAAAGGTCCGACGGAATCATTTCGTCGGACATTCCGATTGTGTGTGGGCTTCTTCTGATCTTTTCTTTCGAAAATACTGACGGATCTAGAAATAGAACATGTTTCGAATCTTTCCGACTGACTCAATTCCTAACTGTTCGTCTGTATGCTAGTCCGACGGACCAAAATGACGCAAGGACAGCTATTGGCTACTGGCTATTGAACTTCCTTTTTCTAGTCCCGTCGTACGTCATCGCGTTCTAAACGATCAGACTTTGGTGTGATCGTGTGTAGGCAGGTCCGTTTCAGCGGAACTCCGTCGGAACTCCATCATAAAGACCGTCAGTGTCTACTCTGACGGAAAGTCTGCTCGTGTGTACGCGGCATAAGAAGATGGGGAGAGTGTTCCGGCTTGTGAGGAATAGCTCAGGTTTCCTACGGAGTCCTGCATCAGCAATCCTGGTCGGATAAAAGACTCCCCGTTGCGGATGATAAAACCGGTGCCCTCGCTGTGAAGGCGGGACAAACGGATCAGATGCTTATATCCATCTGCTGAAGGAATACCGTTGTTACCTGGTATTGTGTGTGAATATCAGCCTCTACAGATACACATCATGTGCTTGGGTTTATACTGTGTTAGTCAATGGAAAGTGACTATAGTTCTGACGAATACAAATACCGCTTACATCAGAAGTGACTGTGCTGTGTATCTGTGCCTCCATGCTTGGAGTGAAACTACGTGCCTTACTGCTGTAAATACTCTTTCTACTACCGTCTCTCCGGTAATAAACGTTGCCTGGTTTATAAAGTCAGTACGAGTAATTCCCTCTGTGAAAACGCTATACTCTACCCACCACTTACATACTAACATAGATATTCACTATAATTTAGGCTGTAAATAATTTTTAAGAAAATATACACCTTAACTTTATTTTCCATAATCTACCTTGTAAATGGAAAAGCAGGGACCAACAAGGCAAATGCTTGTCTTGAAATTGCTTGTCGTTATTAAGTCCCTTGCAAGTCCCTTGCACATGGGGCTATCTGCCTGTAGTGCGTCCCTCTCAGTGTTTTACTGTGCTCGTGAGCAATAGATGCAGCCCTGCTGCCTGCAGCATGTCAAAGACAGGGCTGAACACTGTACCGAGTGGTACCTGTGTTTTAGGGCCCTATGCATTCAGGGACGAATGGCCAGAATACAGATCTTATGCATTCCAGGTTCCTGAACACATAGGGCCCTAAATGCTACGGTGCCCCGGCCAGTTGCAGCCTGCCATAGACTTTGACAGGCTGCAGGCAATGGGGTTGGACGCTGCCCCTTTATCTCCCAGGTGCACTAAAACGCAGAGAGGGACACATTGCAGCTACGGGGTCCTGTATGCAAAGTGGCTTAGAAATACAATATTGCTTTTTTTGTGGAAAAAAAAAGAAATACAAGATTGCAAAGATTGTTGAATTACTGATGGCTGCTGCTTTTTCAGTCGGTCAGTATAAACAACATTTAATATTTCTCGTTTGGCACATAATCACCTAATAAAGACTAATATTGGTAAGAGAACGGATGCTTTACCTTCAGTTTTGCTGAGTCACTGATAATTTTGTTCTCTTCTCAAAACTAGAAATGATGGTAACAGGAACAAAGACTTTTTTTTTTTTGTTTTTTTTTTTGTTTTACAAAAACAAAACAACTAATAATCGTAAAGTAAATCTCAACCCAATTACTAAAATCGAATTTAAGCTTTAGGTTAATGGGTATGGGAATCTCCACTTTCATGGGAAAAAATTATAGCAAATAAAAATAATATAGCATATACAATTGCTGCACAAGCCATGTTGCAATTTAAAGCGTTACCAAACCCAGGGCCCTGCATTCACTATATCTGGTCTCCCACAGTACACAGAACATGGAAATGCAATTATTTTTTTAAATTGAAACTGCTAAATAACTTTAGTCATCAGCAGTATATAGCAGTCTTGTGACTTCTATTTGTGTCTGGTTAAAGCTTGTAGGAAGAGTGTTCTCATTGTCCTCTGACTGTCCTACTGTATGAGGCTGCAGGACCCCTGACCCTCTGTCTGGAGAGTGCTGGTTGGCACTGTGCTGATCACATGCACTCTCCAAAGAAAAACATAAAAACTCTCTAGCAATACACACCAAACTGAGCATGAGTGACTCCAAAGGCTCTGTCTTAGCAGGATATGGATTGGGGACAGTGGAAGAAGGGGAGGATCAGAGAAGACAATGTCAAACATCGTTTTTACACAATGCAGAGGATTAACTCTTTAGGTTCCACAGTGAGTATAACAAGAATGCTTTACTGCATATACAGACTGATTTCACTGTTGTGGGTTTAGTAACACTTTAATGTTGTTATTAATATTACCTTTGCTTTTCAATCTACGGCTGATGTAATTTTCTGTAAAGTTCAATAGGATACAGCAACCTGGAGGCACTCTGTACACATTTTGGTGTACAGAACTTCCCCAGAATGGTCATTGCCTGCTTGTGTGATTGGCTCACTGACTTTCCCAGAAGTCTGCATTAAGATAGAAGTCTGATTTTAGGCATCCTCTGCTAAAAAAAAATAATTTTAGGTGAAATACTCCCAAAGGGTTAATCACTTTTAAAGGGATGCAGACACTGCATCCTCATTAGAACATCAATAGTGCATCATATGATTAATAATGAAAAAGTCACTCCCATTCAGATTCTCTGCACACAACAAACAGCTATTTCTTCAGAGCAGAAACCGTCAGGAATCTGCAATACAGTGTAGTTCCCTCCTAGTCAGAGCAGGTTGTAGGTACATTTTAGTTTAGCTCCTCTATAATCAGTGGAGCACGAGTTGATTATTCTAGCTTGCTCAGTGTTGGATAGGTTGCTGGTCTGATTATTTCCCCCTGCCTACTGGAAGGTTCTAGAAGTGCAGTGGGAGGAAGAATGGGTGAGCAGCTTGAATATTTATGGGGACCCAGCCAATCCCTGGGGAGAGTCCATATATAGCCTGGAGCACTAGAGCACGGTCTTTGGATCCTACGTGAGCCTGCCAGAGGAGAGGGGCTCTGCCCCTCTGGGCAAACTGCTGTAGATGCTGCTGCGAGTTCATCAAGGTCCCAGCCACAACTTGGGCTGGGGGCCTATCCCCTAAAGTCTAGGCTTTCCCATTTTTTGGTCTGGAGAAGAACTCTGGAGGATACTAGGTGGAGACTGGATGGAAGGAGGTCCAGTGGTTGGTGGTATCGTGAGTCTGTCTCCATTTGTAGGAAATCATGCAGTTGATATTAGAAGGTGGCAGCTGATGATCATGAGGCCTGTGAGTACTGACTTATGTCCTATGCCCCAGAAATTGTGAGGTTGATTTACTAAAACTGGAGAGTGCAAAATGCTGTGCATGGTAGCCAATCGGCTTCTAACTTCAGCTTCTTCAATTAAGCGTTGACAAAAAAAATAAAAAATAAACTGGAAGCTGGTTTCTATGCAGAGCTGCACCATATTTTGCGCTCTCCAGTTTTAGTTAATCAGTCCCAGTATGCAGTCCTCCAGTTTACACAGAAGCAAGCTGTAATGTTTCTCCTAGCAAGTAGAGACTTTGTGGAAGTCCTCTGCCAGGATAGTGAGGAGTCCTCTGTTACTACAGTCCCTCTGGGGGGTATCCCATTCCCCTTATACCTATCCAAGTTATATTGGCAAAAAAAATACAAAAGACACCACTAGACTGTTTATTGAGCCAGAAAGAAAAAGAAAAGTGCTGTGTGCCTGGCTGTGTGGGCTCTAGAGGGGAAACGGGACCAACTATTACCAGCAGCTCCTGTAGGGTTATGTTGTTGTTAGGGTTGTTTTTTTCTCAACAAAAGTGTAGTTACACTTTGTATGTTATTTTCAACGTTTTTTTTTTTTTCTTTTTTAATCAGCAGCTTTTATTAAAAAAAAACATGGTGAACCTGTCATGAAGGTCCTTGTTCAGACATTTCATGTAATAGGGTGTAGCATCCCTCCTAGGTAGATGCTAGAAGAGAGTATAGTTTTTGATCTTTCTGCTTACCAGGAAGATGGTCAGGTAAAACTTAGAGTTCTCTCTGCTTACCAGAGAGCAGGATCTATTGGTTTGGTCTGCTCATTGTACTGAGGTGCAGCTCAGCTTGTTCTGACTGTCCCCCACTGGTCCAGTAGGGAGACATATTGGACAGTGGGAGGGGACCTGACAAGTGAGTGCACAGGCTTTGTTACAGCCCTGGCAATTGGCAGAGGAAAAGTGCTGCATTGCATGTTAGGATACTGTATATAAAGCCAGAGTACATGTGCTCAGAGTTAGTTGAGCCAGGGAACAGAGTCCAGGAGAGGAGGGGGCGGCTGTCCTCTCCTCCGCGGAGGTGGTCGTGTGACCCTGGGTGGTCAACATAGGGGTCCTGCAGAGCTGACTGGAAGAGAGACACAAGGAAGGATCTGATTCTGCCTACTATAGTACAGAGTTGTCCTTCTCCAATTCCAGTTGGAGTATCCCACTCATCCCTTCTCCCATCCAAGTTCCAAAATAAAATACAAAAACACAAATACCCTGGACTGATCATTGAGTAACGAGAAAGCAGGAGAAGGGTGGGCCAAGTAGGAACCCCTAGCAACCAAGTGGGAACCATTAGCACCCAAGTGGAAACTATTAGCAACCAGCTGCAGGTAAACAGAAAAGAAGTCAACACTCAGCAAGCCCTATGGGGACAGTGCTACATCTAAAAATTGTGCTCTTGAGTTGTCATCTTGTCACGTGCCCCAGATGAAGGCTACAAGCACCTGAGCTCTCACACATTGTGCTGGCTAGTCCATTGTTGTCACTTTCAGGAAGCCAGTCCAGAGCAATGATGTGAATCAATCTGATGCTGAAGCTTGTGCATGTTTAACCCCAAAAGAAAATGTTTACTATATTGCAGCTTATCATTTCTTAAATGTGACATCTGCATTCATTTTCTTTTTTTAGGCTTTCTATCCTTTTATTTTTATCTGGTGATCCAGCCTGTTGTTTCTCAAAAGAACAAGCTCTCCAGCAGAATCTATCAGTTAAAGACATGAGACAAACCATTCAGCACTAGCAGGGATGCTTACAATGATCAGATTTTATTTATTTATGTAAAATCTTTATCCCAAAACGAAAATAAAAATGTTTGCTGTTTTATAAAGTATTAGCTGGAGTTTAGCTTAAATTTGTTAGTGTATTTAAAACTGCTAATACATCTAACACTCCCCTCCCCCCAGACTGACAATACTGCTGCCCCAATGTGCCCCCTGTGGTCCTTCAGGGACCCCCTCTGATTAGTAAGCTGCAATATATTTAAAGTTTTGGTTTTGATGCCTGGAGGGCATCAGTAGCATGCAACAAAGGATTAAAAAAATGTGCAATCTTTTTTATAAACGGTGTTAAGAGGAACTTCACCCTAGTGATATTCTCCACTGCTTCTTTTTTGTGCTGCCATCTTAAAAAATCCAGGCATCCCCTGCACATGTACAGCCAGTTTCCAAAGACCTATTAGATAGCAGCGTCATGTCTGTGCATGTGCAGAATCACGTGGCGCAGACGTGCTCCTCAGGAAGACACTGCTTCCTGGGATGTATGATGTGGACAGCCAAGTAGGCAGCGCAGCGGGTCCACCTAGATGAGGCAGCATGAACTGCTGCTCTGCAGCACAAAAATATATTGTTAATGTTTTTGAAAAAGATGAACATTTTTCAAATTATTTAAGAATGAGGGGAGAGTAACCAGGAGAGAACAGGTTCTTTTAATGGGTTGATGTCCGTTTCCAGTAATCTCAATGTTGTCCTGTGTGCGTTTGGATCTGCCCTATAGAGGAACTCCACGATTTATCCCTATTGGTCCAGCTTGTAATTGTCCATATTATATGATGCTGAAAACCAAAGTAGTAACCACAATCTTCTGGGTTCTGCTCGAGCAGGTTCCCATCTGCACACAGAACTACTACTCACTTAGCACCGCCATTATTCAGAGAATGCCTTGTATTTTTTTTTTTTTTTTCCAGTGAGTACAAAAGGTTCTCTGATCATACAAAGTGGAGATTATGATGTCATCCACCCTGTTCTTCGCTTCACCTTGTCCAATAAGCATTTTCTGAATGGCCACAATGAGTGCGCAAACCCCTATGATCAGTGTGCAGAGAGGAAGCCTTTTGGCACAGGACCCGGAAAATCGTGGCAATCACTGTATGTATTATGGTCTACTACAGTAAGTTATGGCATCCCCAGCAGCCCACCAGACATAGGATATGGATTATTATCCCAAACTGAACCAATGTAAATTGTCAATAAAGATAATTCATGGAGTCCCACATTAATAAGGTGAGTGAATTTAGCTCTCTTCAGTCTTATGTTCATCTTTTGTATGTCACACTTCTTTCTCTATTCTCTCACTACCAATCTCTCTGTTTTTACTATTCCACTCTAGGTCTTTAATCTGTGGAGTGCCAGTTCACCAGGTTCCATCACTATATGACTGTTTCTGTTTCTCAAATAAAAAGAACACAACAAGCAAGGTATCGGTTACATCGGCCATTCTCAACAAGAGTTCAGTGGAACCCTAGGGTCTCTTTAGGGGTTTCTAGGAGTTCATTTAACTTTGGCTGATTAATTTCCACTTCAGTGGTGCCTGAATAGGTTCAGAACTGACAACACTTGGCAAAGCCAGCAGCATGACAACAATTTTTTTTTTTTTTTTTAGCAAAAATGGCATTCTGATCACCACTGTAAGTGCTGCATTATTCTTACTGACCACCAATGTAAGGGGTATTTTTGCCATTGACCTCAATAATTATGTTTTAGTAAGGGTTCACTGAAAGCTGAAAATTGTTTTGGGGGTTCCTTTGGGGTAAAAAAGGTTGAGCAAGACTGGGTTACATTGTTAAAGCCCACCTCCAGGCAAAAATAACAATTTCCCATAGAGTGGGGCTTTGCCCGCACTGCACGGGTCAACTGCTTATTTTGTCTAGGGGTGAGAAAAAAGCTTATACTTACCTGATTCTTTATTCCATCAGAAAACTGTGCTCCCCCACGGTTCAGTGGAGGACTGTTCCTGATCTATGAAGCTTGCTCTGGGCTTCATCACATCAGGAACAGTCCACAACTCATGACCGCTGGAGCGCGGGGTGCCAGACAGGTCTTGTGCTGGGAGGATCAGCGGATTAGGTAAGTATGTGTCCTTTCTCCTCTACCATAGTCAGAAATGAGCAGTTAACCTATGCAGAGCGGGCACAGAGTTTTTTTTCCCCAGGAAACGTGCTTTAAGGTGACAATGGTTACATTTAAAGTAGAATTATAGCTCTGGTGGCATTTATGTCACATGAAATACCAAATACACACAGCATAGGACTGATGATATGGGACTGTATTATTGAGTTAATATTGATGTGCTGGTTTACCTAGTTTTAGGCAAGTTTGTAGAAGCTGGTATTCCCTCTTACATTTCCCAGACTTTACCCACTTGCCGCCTGGGCTATAGCCAATATACGGCTACAGCGTTGCTCTCCAGTTCTGGGAGGGCATCCTGGGTTGTCCCCCCACATGCGTGCATCGGGCACACTCTGTGACTGCTGTACTGGACACAGTGGATCACAGATCGGGGGAAAGGGACAATCTCAGCAACCTTTTACCATGTGATCAGTCATGTCACACAGCTGTCACAATGTAAACAGACTTGCTGGTTATCGGCTCTCCTTTCCCTACACAGAAACGGCATGTGAGAAAAGGAGAGCAGCTCTGTGAGGGGCATAGTGAGTACATAATTTACACTGATAATCAGTGCCTTGATTATGAGTGCAGTCCCATTAGTGCCAATCAGTGCCCACCAGTGCAGCTTTATCAGTGTCTAACAATACAGCCTTATCAGTGAAGAAGATAAATTACAGTACTTTGCAAAAAAAATTTACCAGAAACTAAGAAAAACATATATTTTTTCAAAATTTTGGGTCTTTTTTAATTTATTTAGCAAAAACTAAAACTAATTACCATCAAAAGAAAGCTCTATCTGTTTTAAAAAATATATAAAAATTTCATATGGGTACAGTGTTGAAAATTGGCCTGGGTAGGAAGGGGGTGAAAGTGTTTGGTATTGAAGTGGTTAATGAACTGTCATTTAATTTTTATTAATACTGTTTAGTGAAACAAAATAGTTCCTTGTTATCTTAGTGGTTTTGCTGGTTTATGATACTGACAAGCATAGTTCAAAGAAGCATTTCAAATCTTGATCAAATCACTGATTCCTGGTGAATTGACAGGTTACATTCTCATGAATATCCAGTCATATCATAGTTACATAGTTAGTC
Source organism: Lithobates clamitans (assembly GCA_037952925.1). Taxonomy (NCBI): domain Eukaryota; kingdom Metazoa; phylum Chordata; class Amphibia; order Anura; family Ranidae; genus Lithobates; species Lithobates clamitans. The sequence goes on from JBBGZY010000363.1 coordinate 983,324, forward strand.
AGGTTGAAAAAAGACACCAGTCCATCTAGTTCAACCAAAAAAATAAAAAATACAATCCCATATTCACAATTCTTCACCCACAGTTCATCCAGAGGAAGGCGAAAAACCCCAGCAAAGCATGATCCAATTTGCTACAGCAGGGGAGAAATCGAGTTGGTGTCACTGGTTCTCATTGGCAACATTCTGACATCTTTTGGTATTTCACGCGAAAATGTAGATATAACATATGCTCTATTAACTGCCTTTTTTTTTTTTTTTTTTACAACAGCTGCTAAACTATAGAAAATATATGCCACGTGTCACAGTGGCATGAATCAACATTCTTGACAGTAGTACATAATGATGAACTGAAGAATTTCAAGGTTGTGTTAAATGCATAGCGCTGCTCCACAGGCTCAAGGGCCCAGTCTCAGACGTAAAATAAAAAGCCTTGCTAAACGGTTTCGACCTTGAGGCCTTGAGTTTGCCTCGAGGTCTGCTTCTATTATGAACATTACAAAGCGTTACATGTTCGGAGGTATTTGCATTAGTAATTGAAAATATTATAGGTTACACATAAAAATGCACTCTGAATTTTACCAGAGGTCCTCATTAAAAAAAGAAAAGCGTGTTATTGAAAGCAGCCTTTTATCACCCTTGAGGGAAAGTGAAATGCACACTATACTGAGCACAGCAGTTTTGCATCATTTGTATATCTTAAGTTTTCAATGTATGGCTTTTAATATTAAATAAGTACATACCAGCAGGCAGATATAAAAACCGCCAACTTGGTCCACATGTATATTTAGTTATCGAATTCTTAGAGACGCTATCACTATATAACATCACTATATAATATATTTTAACCCAAGAAAAAACCCTGCTGTCCCCGCTGCTCAGCTTTCACTATGTTGCAGACAGGGGCGTAACTAGAAATAGCAGGGCCCCATAGCAAAATGTTGTATGGGGCCCCCCTGCAAACAGCCCCCCCCCCCACAGCTGCCCTAGTGTCAATGCAGCGTGACCTGTGCCCAATACAGCGTGACCTGTGCCCCATACAGCATGACCTGTGCCCCATACAGCCCCACCTATGCAGAGGAAGAGGCAAGCCACCCGGATCAGCAGAGAGCGGGATTGCCCGCTGTAATAACTTTCATTTGAATTTCCTGTCTTCCCGGGGCTCATCGTCACATAGCCCCACCTCTTGGCCCGACGCCTTTGATGACGTCACATGTCCCGCATTGGATCGGCGTTCTGTCTATCAAAGGCACCGGGCCAAAAGGTGGAGCTATGTGACGTGAGCCCCGGGAACACTGGAAGTTCTAATGAAAGCACTTACATTGGGCAATTCAGCTCTCTGCTGATACGGACAGCTCGCCTCTTCCTTTCCTCTCTCTTCCCCTGGCTTACTGAGACTGTGATGGCGGTGCTCTTATCCTCACTGGGCCCCACTCGGCTGTGGGCCCCATAGCGCCCGCATGGGTCGCTATGGTGGTAGTTACGCCCCTGGTTGCAGAGAACTAGCCCCCTTTAAGTCCATTGAGAAATCAACACTTGTGGGATTGTCGATTTCTGTTTTGTCCCATAGCTGTCACTAATGTTACAGTACCTGCACAATCCTTGTCTGTACAGCCAGGGGCATAGCCTATCCTATCAATCTGCAACATGTCCCACAGATGCACCCAGCTCTTAGTCTTTTACGCTATAGTTGGTCATGCACATGAGCTTGCGTTAACATGGGTGTACTTTCGGGTTGTTGTTGTTCAGTCATTTAATCGTGTCCGACTCTTTTTGACCTCATGGACCATATCGTGCCAGGCTTTTCTGTCCTCCAATGCCTCCCCGAGCTTGCTTAACTTCATGTTCATTGTTTCAATGATGCTATCTATCCATCTTGTTTTCTGTTTTCTGTCGTCCTCTTCTCCTTTTTCCTTCCATGTTCCCCAGCATCAGGACCTTTTCCAATGAGTCCTCTTTTCGCATTAGGTGGCAAAATATTTGCGTTTCAGCTTCAGGATCTGTCCTTCCAGTGAATATTCAGGGTTGACTCCCTTCACTGTCTCCATTTCTTCTCCTTCTATTTGCCAAGGAGTGATGGGACGGTTGCCATGATCTTAGTTTTCTTAATGTTCAATTTCATGCCCGCTTTTGCGCTCTCCTCTTTCACCTTCATTAAGAGACTCTTTAGTTCCTCTTCACTTTCTGCCATTAGTGTGGTATCATCTGCATATTTCAGGTTGTTGATATTTCTCCTGGCGATCTTAATTTTGGCTTGTGACTCGTCGATTGTGGCATTTCACACGATTGTACTCTGCATATAAATTTAATAAGTAGGATGTCGATCTACATCCTTGCCGCACTCCTTTCTCAATTTTTAACCAGTAAGTTGTTCCATGTCCTGTTCTAACTGTCGCTTCTTGCCTTACATACAAGTTTTTCAGAAGACAGGCAAGGTGGTCTGGTATTCCCATTTTTTTCAGTATTTGCCACATCTTGTTGTGATCCATACAATCGAAGGCTTTACTGTAGTCAATAAAGCAGAAGTAGACATTCTTCTGGAACTCCGTTGTTTTATCAATGATCCAGCGAATTTTGACAATTTGATCTCTACTTCCTCCGCCTCGTTGAAATCCAGCTTGTACTTGTGGTAGTTCTCAGTTCACATGCTGCTGAAGCCTTGCTTGTAGAATCTTCAGCATAACTTTTTTCTAGCGTGTGAGATGAGTGCGATCGTACGGTACTTTGAGCATTCTATGGCGCTGCCCTTCTTTGGTATCGGAATGTAAACTGACCTCTTCCAGTCCTGTGGCCATTGTTGAGTTTTCCAAATTTGTTGGCATATTGAGTGCAGCACTTTAACAGCATCATCTTTTACGATTTGAAATAATTCAGCTGGGATACCATCACTTCCATCTAGCTTTGTTATTATCAATGCTTTCTAAGGCCCACTTGACTTCACTCTCCAGGATATCCAGTTCAAGGTCAGTGACTGCATCATCAGGGTTATATGGGACATTCAGATCTTTCTTGTATAATTTTTCTGTGTATTTTTGCCATCTCTTCTTTATCTCTTCTGCTTCTGTCAGGTCCTTGCCATTTGTGTCTATTATCATGCCCATCTTTGCACAAAACTTTCCCTTGAAAGCTCCAATTTTCTTGAAAAGCTCTCTAGTCTTTCCCAATCTGTTGTACTGGAGGGTATTTAAACTTCCCTTTATGGTGACCAGTGCTGTGTCTTCTCACCATCTACAGTGTGCTCCAAGTTTCTGGTTGTTCTTGCTGTTGCTGAACCAGATTGCTTGACCCTTTTCTTGTCTCCTATCCCTATTGCAGATTCTGCCAATTTCTGTTGCTTTCATGTCTGCTGCCTGTGTCAACTTTTGCCTGAACTCCAACCTTTCTTTTGCCTACTACCTGTCGTGACTTTTGCCTCAACACCAAACATTCTCTTGCTCACCTTAACTTTTGGTATGTACTTCAACTGTTCATCTACTTGCTGCCTACCTCCACCTCCATATCACATCACTGTCTCCACAGAAAAGGCATCCAGTTCCAGCAACCCCTTGGGGCAATACTGAGGGCTGTGGTATCAACTTGCAGCAAAGTAGCCTGAGCTGTACTATGGTCACTGGCCCATCACTTCTTGTGGAGTGCTCTGGTTAAGACAAGGCTATCGTTTAGACTTAATGCCTTGGGTGAGTCTGCGTGACCTGCCAGGGTTATCAATCATAACACTAGCTTCACCTACTGACCTCCATGTATTGAAGAAGACAACAGTGATGTAGATGTCAGCATCTATTAGAGGCTAGTGGTATTCTTTCAGTATAAAAACATGTTTGGTGTCTTTGGTATCTACAGTTTTGGTAATGTTATAATTTGTGCTGGTGTGTTTGAGAAAGATACTAATGCACATAGTAGGTCAGGAAGGTGGAGGGATGAGCTTTGAGTTGAGATCAAACATAATTTTTTTTTCACACCCAGCTAGTAGGCAGTCCTACAAATCGCCAAACTGGTAAAATTTGGCCAGTTTGCTGCTAAATATCAGATCCCCAGCTAGATTCATTCTGTAGATAACCCAGCTGAGGATTCTGGGTGATGTCACTAACCAAATGACATCATCCAGCATCCCCAGCATTTGTTTACAAACAGAAGTCGGCTGGGGATCTATAATTTTTTGGCAGTAGGGCAGTGGCATACCAAGTGGGGGGCGGGCCTCCCAGGGTGCCACACACTGGAGGGGTAACAGGCCGGTGCCCCCCTCCGCGACTGAAGCGGTGACAGCGCATGGGGCAGGTTAAGGCAGCGTCACGGTGACAGGCAGGGAGGGGACCTGCTGTGCATGTGCCACATTGATCTGATGTACTGAATGGGTCCGTACTGAAGCAGACCCCCCCGTCTGCACTGAATGGGGGGATGGGGGGGTCTGTACTGAATGGGGGGTCTACACTAAAGGGGGAGTCTGTACTGAAGGAGGGGGTCAGTACTGAATGAGGGGTCTGTACTGAAGGGGGGGTCTGCACTGAAGAGAGGGGGTCTGCACTGAATAGGGAGGGGGTCTGCACTGAAGGAGGGGTTTGTGTAACATGCAGGGGGTCCAAAACTGTGGGGGGCTGTATTATGTAAAGGGGTTCAAAGGTGCAGAGTGCTGTGTAATGTAAAGGGGTGTAGGGGACTGTGTAATGTAAAGGGGTGCAGGGGGCTGTGCAATGTAAAGGGGTCCAGAGATGCAGGGTGCTGCTTAATGTAAAGGTGTCCAGAGGTGCAGGGTGCTGTGTAATGTAGAGGGGTCCAGAGGTTCAGGGTGCTGTGTAATGTAAAGGGGTCCAGAGGTGCAGGATGCTCTGTAATGTAAAGGGGTCCAGTGATGCAGGGTGCTATGTAATGTAAAGGGGTCCAGAGGTTCAGGGTGCTGTGTAATGTAAAGGGGTCCAGAGGTGCAGTTGTGGAGAGGGGGTACACAATGACAGTGATATTGAAGGATGCAGGGGGCACAGTGGGGTGTTTTTACATGTTAACATGGGGTGGGGGGACAGATATAGGATCCGCCCCGGATGCCAAATGCTCTAGGTACGCCCCTGCAGTAGTGTGGTGATGGGCAGTAGGCTAACATAGGCTTGTCATGGGGACAGGTCATTATTACTGATCCTGGATCCACATCGCTGGATGATGTGATTAACACTGGATTTATATCATGACACATTGTTTGCTATTTTTTTTTTTTTGCAATAAAGGATTTTATCACGTACCTATTTATTATTGACAATTTTTTTGGAAAAGAGTAATAAGGGGTAATAATGAACCCCATACTCATTCCAGTTGAGGGGCCAATATTTGAAGGCCACTTCTTTATAAAGAGGGCAGCACAGTGGTGTAGTGGGTAGCACTCTCACCTAGCAGTAAGAAGGGTCACTGGTTCGAATCCCAGCCAGGACACTACCTGCCTGGAGTTTGTATGTTCTCCCTGTGCCTGCGTGGGTTTCCTCCGGGTACTCCGGTTTCCTCCCACACTCCAAAGACATGCTGGTAGGTTAATTGGATCCTGTCTAAATTGTCCCTAGTATGTATAAATGTGAGTTATGGACCTTAGATTGTAAGCTCCTTGAGGGTAGGGACTGATGTGAATGTACAATGTATATGTAAAGCGCTGCGTAAATTGACGGCGCTATATAAGTACCTGAAATAAATAAATAAAATAATAAGAGGACTTCCAGATTCTAACAAGTCTCCACCACCTCTCCCTCTTTGGGACTGAATATAGGAATGAAACCCATGTGGGACGAATAAACCCTTTTGAAGGGTTAACTCATACTGTTTTGTAACTTCACATGGAGCATTTATGCCCTGTACACACGGCCGGAATTTCCGACAGAAAAAGTCCGAGGGGAGCTTTTGGTCAGATATTCCGACCGTGTGTATGCCCCATCGGACTTTTTCTGCTGGAATTTCCGAAGGACTTAGATATAGAACATGTTCTAAATTTTTCCTTCGGAAATGCGGACGAACGTTATCCCGTTGGCAAGTACAACCATGTGTACGCGGCATAAGGCATCTCCCAGGTAAACCACATTAATAGTCCCTGCATGTTATTTATATTTTTTATGCTTTGATATATGTACCCTACGGCACCGCCTAGCTATCCATAACCTTTTTATTTTTGCAAAGCAGCCTTGAAAAGGGCTTCTATGGACCTCAATAGGGTTCAGTGCTATATTGAGCATTCGCAGACTTCCCATTTGGTTCACCGAAGCTTCAGTTGAACCAAAATGTTAGGATGCCACCTATGCTGTGTATGCCTCGAACTGCACTGTAAGGGATACCCAAAGAGATGGGGTAGGCTTACCCAAGCATGGTGGCCAACAACAAGTTAATGGTAGCGCATGGCACCGTGGAACAGGTTTGACCCGGGAGCTGAATCTGCAGAGTAGGAACCACGTTGGAGCATACTGGATGCTGACTCTAGGTCGCAACCCCCCAGTCCAGAGGACAGGGCTGTCTGAGAACCCAGAAGGTGAAGAACAAGGCAGAGGTCAGGGGGGTGCAGCAGACATGGAGACAAGGAAAGACAACTATTTGGCTAACCTGTATTAGAAAACTGCCACAAACATGTTTACCTGAACCAACATATGATGTGTGAAAACCTGTGCAAAATATTATGAAAAAATGTTAGTACAGATCTTATTGATAAAAAAAATACCAGTAAATATTAGGTGGGCTCTATTCATTTGAAACAGGATACAGACAGTACTGATATAAAGTACAAATACTAATACCGGTAGCAGATGCTTCATACAAATTTTTAAAACTCCACAAAAAGCAAAGCAAGTCCAGAAGAAAATTGCTGGGCATAAGGTAACATGTGTCTCTTTATCTAGAAATGGGGATAAACTGCTCTGTCCTCCCATATGTCACACACTGCAGTGTTGATTTCAAGTGAAATTAATCCATGTAAACATTAGTGATCCATCCAAACTTGCAGATTAGCATATATAAGATGACATCTACGATGTGATGTAGATCCTCCTAGATTAAGAAAGGAGATTGAATGGAGTATGGCGGCCAAACCTGTGCTGGGTGTCTGCCAGATAATACTCCTTGGGCATCGTATGTGATGCGAAGCAGAAATGTAGACTGATATTTGTGTGGCTTGGTAGAGAGTCCATAAATAATAGGGGTATGACAGCCACACCTGTACTAGGTATTTGCCTACACATGTAAGGCCTAGAACCTATGTGCAACCAAAGTCCTGCAAACGTTCTTCAATGCAAACATATTTATGTATGTTGTTCAGTGCAAAGCATAGATGGTTTTTAATGGGTTTGTGATTTCTAGGGTGAGTTTATCACAGTGGAAATAAACTAGGACTTTTTGTATACGTTTTTTGAATAATAATGTTTGGTATAGATTTTGATACATCTTACTAAGTTTTGACATCAGGTGAACATAAAAGGGCAATGTTCAAAAGTGGTATATTTTATGAACCCTCTTGCTAATGAGTTAGACGTTTGATAACCAGGAAAGACCCAGAGGTCAGGATGGGCAGCAAACATGGACAGCCAGGGACTAGCCAGAAGTCAGTACACAGGAATCAATGGAGGTTACAAGCCTGTGTGGGGAAGTGCAGTGTGGTGCAGCAGCAGTAAACACACAGAGAGCGGTTTCAGAGAACAGAACTTGTATTAATGCAGAATCTAGTAATGCACAGCAAACCTGGTGGGAAAGCACCCGACCGGGAACACTCAGGGCAATATCAGCAATGTGTAGCAGATCAGGTCTCTGATGTGCTGACAGCATCTGCCTTGAGGGGCGGAATATGGCTTGGCCAGTTCTAGCCTAAATGGGGAGGTCTCCAGAAGGTTGGTGTGCCCCTATTCTTTCCCTACTCCTCCGGAACCTCTCCCCGCTGCACTGTCCCTGTCAGAATGGTGACCTGTCCCTACGCTACCCACTTGCAAAATGCACACCAAGCCTGGGAGCCAGGGCTTTAAATAGGCTCTGCCCGACCCAAGATGGCTGCTAGAGTCACATGGGGCAGCAGCATTTAATCAGATCGCTTCCCCAGTTGACCCTGGAAACCATAGAGGAGCAATGTTTCTCCTGTCTCCCTCTTTCCCTGCTATGCTGCAGAAGTTGAGTGCCACCTGCAGTGGAGAAAGTAGAATGTACCTGCCTACACCTGGGTAGAGGCGGCCAACAGCTAGTTTGCTGGGGGAGTGAGCTGAGAGCTGTACTGGCGGGTCATTAGGCTGGACTGAGCTGACACTGAACTTTGCTAGGTTCACTCATTTCTAATGGAACTAAGTTCTGACTGCACAGAAATACATTTTAATGGCAGAAAATTTTAAAGCAGGCTATTTCTGACCTAAACATACAGTGCTTGCCACTATTAAGAATAAGGACTGGTCAAAAAAATTTAAATGTCCCGGATATTGTCCCTGGAAAACACAGTGTGTCCTCGCCTACTACCAAGCCAAGTTTAACCTGCTTATACTGTATGCATGGCTCCCAACTGTTTCTGATTTGGAGGGACTGTCCCTTTTTTGGAACCAAATCGCTCTCTCTCTCCTTCCTCCTCATTTGTCCCTCTTTTAGGATTGATGTCTAGACCTCTATAAAGAAATTATTTATTTAGTTACTGGAATGCCCTTTACACACGATCGGACTTTGCGACAACAAAACCGTGGATTTTTGTTCGTAGGATGTTGGCTCCAACTTGTCTTGCCTACACACGGTCACACAAATGTTGGCCAACATTTACGAACGTGGGAACGCGGTGACATACAACACGTACAACGAGCCGAGAAAAAGGAAGTTCAATAGCAAGTGCGGCTCCTTTTGCTTGATTCCGAGCATGTGTGAACTTTTGTGTGTTGGACTTGTGTACACACGATCGGAAATTCTGACAATAAAGTTTTGTTGCCGGAAAATTTGAGAACCTGCTAGCCAACATTTGATGTCGGAAAGTCCGACAACAAATGTTCGATGGAGCATACATACGGTCGGACTTTCAGCCAACAAGCTCACATCCAACATTTGTTATCAGAAAGTCCGATTGTGTGTACGGGGCAGAAATGTTAAGCCGCAGCAAACCATATATCCATTATTATGATTATTACATTTGTCAGTTTACAATGCTGGTAAGAAAAAATAGTGGCAAAAAACAACTTGTGGGTTTAGCCAATCATTATTTGAGTATCAATTATTCATTGTCCACAAAACCTGGAACATGCCACCTCATCCCTTTAAAACCGAACACATAATGATTACACAAGTTCTGTGGCTGATTAAGATGGTAATTCTACACACTTAGTGCCGGTTCACATAGGGGCGACTTGTCAGGCGACCTAGTCGCCTGACAAGTCGCCTCCCGTTCTGTGCTACGGAACCGTTCTAATAGGAGCGACGCAAGTCGCTCCGACTTAGAAAAAGGTTCCTGTACTACTTTGGGGGCGACTTGCATAGACTTCTATGCAGAAGTCGTTTTGCAAGTCGCCTCAGAAGTAGTTTGCAGGTCGCCTCGCTGAGGCGACCTGCAAGTCGTGCCGCCCCTGTGTGAACCGGGGCTTAGTGCCTTATCTGCATTAAATTAGCCTCAGAACCTGTGTAATTCATATGTGTTCTGATTTAAAGGGATGAGGTGGCAACCCTAGGTGTATGTCCTTCGCCTACATACTGTACCTTATACTAAAAAGTGTCTGTCATACTCATCTCAGAAATTCGGGAGGTTCTGTATATGTGTGTCTGCTATTAATATAGTGTATCTGCTCCTATGAGAAGCTCACAGTGTGCAGTGAAATCAGAGAAACATCAGTACAGGAGAGGAGCCTGTACAACTGTGTAAGACTGCAGGTAAGACTGCTTTAGTTACACAATGTAGTTAGGTTTGTGAAATGACAAATACAAACATACAATGTGGATTTGGATGTGGCCAAGCATTAATACAGTATTATCACACTTCTTGTCTTGTTGTCTATTGATTTCCCTTTAAAAATGTTATCACCTTTCTCAGGGTCCCAGCCTATGCCCAAAAATCTGGACCTGTTTGCCATGTTTCTCGGGGCCAAAACCGACTGATTTCCATAGCAACAGAGAAGGTCAGCAGAGGGAAAAATTAGCAACCAATGCTTCCTTCACAGAGAGAAGCAGCAATGAATTTATACAGATTGGATCCACATACTGGGCCTAGTGAATGGAGGTGTTGCCCACAGCAAATATCAGGTCTAAGCCTTCAACCTAAATGATTCTGTTACCATAAAAAGAACTTGGACACGCATCAGTTCACATTTCTGCAAAGCCTGTCAGTTTATAATACATACATTTATATTCTTAACATCAGAATCATAAAGATATCAGATCCAGTAGTCTGTTTGTTCTGTATTTTAAAGCCTGGTGCTCACTCCTACTAAGAACAATTCAGGTGACCGAGTGGGCCAGTCCGTTGTGGCCAAAGCTTGCCTACTAATGTCAGCACTCTAAATTCAAACCTTATCTCATTAGGAAATGATGTTTTCAAATGTGTTCATCACTCTGTTGATATAGAGATTTATTATTCTGTTTACATACTGTCTGGCTGTCATATTACTCATGGCTACAATCCGTCAATGGTGTATTGCATGCATGATGGCCAGTCAGGGCACAGTTTATCAATATTAATTGAAGTAAAGTGGACTGCAATGACACATTTTTTCATATCTGACTATTATAAAAAAAGTTGCTGTCCACATCACTTAAGCATTAAATCACAGCAAAGATTGTCATTGGTAGTGCCATGCCATATAAGTATGCATCGTGGCAGAACCTCACCATATTATTTTGTACATCATTCATTACTGTTCACCCTTATACAAGTAACAAGCAAACGTACCTCCATGTCCAACCCACTGCACCTAGACTGACAAAGTATATGGACACTGTATTATTCTATTAGCTATCCAGAATTAAGCCATGCTATAGGCATCTGGGAACGTAAAATGAATCTAAAGGGACCAAATGCAAAATCTCATACTAATCTTTCATTATAGAGATCTACCTTTCTATAAGGATATTTTCTATAGTCTCATTAAACCCAAACAAACCACTCCTTCAAGGAACAAGTTCTACCTGTCCTCCAAACAGCCAGAATAAAGCTTTTGCCCATATTCACGAGTTGGGAATTATGGATTTTTTATACCTCTCAATAGACATGTGGCATGAAACAACATAATTAATGGGTCATTAGGAATCCGGTGTCGGTTCATGACCTTTCTAATTGCTTTTTAAAAGCATTTGTTTAATGTATGGACTTTTGAATTAACTGATGAGTCAGATTTTTCTCCTGACTTTCCCTAGACACATTGCCTTTTGTCAGGCTGACTGGGTAGAACTGGGACTCATCAATAAACACAATATTTAGCAACTCCATTGTTCGTTTCACCCCTGCCCTATACCAGGTCAGCTGATCTATGAAGTAGTGCTAACACACGATTTAAGCTCAAAGTCTAGCTTCAAGGAATCAGTTGATAACCATTCCATGAGTTACTTGTGTTGACCTAGTTGACTGTAGCTTTACCTCATTTACTAAGATTTGGGTCAAACTGCACTTGCAGTGCACAGTCTATTTGCCTTTAGTAAAACAACCCCATCAGGTCAGTAGTTACCAAGCAAACATAACTTTCCACCAGCAAGTTAAACAGAACACTTCTAGATTTCAAGAAGAGAAGAAAAGATTGATTGCACACTTGAATCCAAAAGATGCGTAGCAATGTCTTTGTCATGAGCCAGACAAAATTGCAATGATGATCAGTTGACGTGTTTCATGCGAAAAGAACTGTGCTTGTTCACAACGGTTGTGAACAAGCATGGTTCTTTTCCTGTGAAACGCGTCAACTGATCATCATTGCAATTTTGTCTGGCTCATGACAATAAAGAAATTTCTACAGCATCTTTTGGATTCACGTGTGCAATCAATCTTTTCTTCTCTTCTTGATATTGCCTACGGTGATGAGTCGGGATTAGCACCTTGGACCGGGTGTGTCCATATTTTGCCTGAAGCGGTGTGTGGACCCTTGTTCTGTTTCCTGACTTCTAGATTTCAGTCTGTCTCAGGATAACTGCAAGTACTAGCTGACAAAGGCATCATGTTCCAAAAGGTAAGATGGCTTAAATACAAAGCGAAGGTCTGCTCATGTATATGTTGTTCATTTTCTTTTCACTTACATATCAACAGAGTGAGAAAAACATGTGGTACCCATTGCTCCATTAAATCGATGGTCGCTGAAGCCAATTTTAAGCTGTTAATATGCTGATATATGGTGCCCCTAAGGATGGCTACATTTGTTCTTGAGGCTTCTCCTCACTGTTTCAGGGAATGTGTTCCATGTTTGGTGGGACTGCCCTAAAATTAGATGTTACTGTATAGGTGTCTGCCAATTGATTTATACAGATTTGGGGAAAAGTTATCCAGATAATGCATTACATGTCTCCAGACTTTGACCAAACACTGCTTATCATATGAAGAATTTTGGAGCTTCTGTTTAATGAGACTATGCCCCCCTTACTTTCCCCCTTCATCCGTTCTCATTTCCCTCCCGCACCTTTCCTTCACCCCTCTCTTTTCCTACTCCCATCTTTCCTTCACTCTTTTACCTGTCTTTATCTTGTTCCCCCTGTCTAATTTTGCTTTTTTTGCATTCTCTTATCTTCTTTGTTTCCTCTTGCAATTCTGTTCTATGACAAATGACCCTTTCGCAGAGCTAACCTAACCTATAACTCGCAGGTTCGTTGTCCTCTGTTAACAGGCTTTTGCTCCATCTTGGTGTATGTACAATATTGACTTTGTGTGAAATCTATATGTGTGTCATGGTAAAACCTGATGTATCAACACTCCTGCGCTCCATTGTGGCACTCAGGCACTACTGACTTTCACTGCTTCTGTTCCATTCTTGATCCAAATGTAAGCACCACGCCTTGCTGCCGTCCTAGGACTAGGGTAGTCCGCATATGCTGGAACAGTAGACAAACAGAGAGCACCAACCTAGCGCATTATCCTTATATACCATTTATTAATAAAATCAGAGCAAGTAATATACTTGTAGCAAGGTCCTGGGCCTCCAGAAGCCTAATGGTGACCCCTAGAGTCAGGGAGAGCTGACATCCTTCTTTGTAGAGTGGGTTACCAGGCATAGTGTGTTTAATGCAAGATAGAATGATTGGGTGCCAGTCACTTTTTGAATGCAAACAAAAGAGATTTATTGTCTCTTAACAAGAACTGGGGGAGAGAGAGTTAGGGCCTGAACACCCTTAGGCCCTAATAGGCAGACAGCTATGCAGGTTGAGGGCCTTTAAGCTGGTTGTAGCACTGTATTTGTAGAACTGCTGTCTCCTATGGCAACTGAACTTGTAGGTTGACCTTAACACAGATCTGTACACATACCAGACTTGGTATCCCCGTTGTGTAGGACCTGGCCTCCATCTCACAGCCTCCTGCTTTAGCTTTTCTCACTGAGCTCCCAGTCTTCTCATCAGACCTTCAGATCCCAGTCGCCCACTGGATCCCCTGAGCTCTTCCATGGCTAACCCACTGTACATTCCAAGCATCACCCACGCTCACCCGCTGGGTCCCTGATTTGAATGCTGAAGCTTTCCCAACTTCTTCACCGTCCCCGGCTAGTGAAAAAGGCTGCTCTGGTACTTCAGACTTCACAAACTTGGCCTCTGATAACAGGAGTAGTTGTCCCTTACTGGCGACAGTGTCCCCTTTATCTCTGACCTCTGGTTCTCACTTGCCTCTGGTAACAGGAGTGGTCATACCATGTGGCAACTGCTTCTCCTTCAACTCTGGCAACACCCGGTTCACCATCCGGCTGAACCTCTGCAACAATCAGGCTCCCCTTGGGCTGAGCCTCTACACACGTAGCTAGGCCTAAGCCTTACGCCTAACCTTCAGCTGCTGCTTCATATACAGCTCCCAGACCAGAACACTGATCCCCTGACTAATTCCCCTTAAAAAGACTCTCCCAGCTGGGTTAGCCACAAATATGATTGGCTGAGAAATTATGTCTATTCACAACCTGAACTCACTGTGGTTTTGTCATTCTAATGCCAAAGGCCAGCAGTGCCACCTATTGACAGAAGAGAGAAATGCACCAGGTTCAGGCTTTAGGGCAAAAAAACCAGTGGATACAACTACCAATTAGCCAGGTTAATGACCACCTAGCATAACTAAATTTGTTAGCAACCCTGCCTAATACCAGGGTGCTACATACTCACAAGACAATGTGAGTACAAGCTCTTTAAAATAATTCCAGGAACAGAATGCCAGAACTCCTGTATATAAATCTCCTCACAAGAAGGAGCCACACAGGTCTGGAAGGCTGACACTTTTCAAGGAACATCCCCTCTTCCTCAGAGCCAAAGCCGTCCTGTTCTTGGATTTACTGTATTTTGATTAGCTTGTACACATGTTGTCTTGTGAGTATATTACTTGCTCTGATTTTATCAATAAATGGTATATAAGGATAATGCACTAGGCTGGTGCTCCCTCTCTCTGTTTGTCTATTGGAGGAAAGGTAACATACGTGATGAAGTACCTTGTTTAATTTCTGTGAACACAATAAACATCTTTTGAAAAGGATATGGCAATACAAATGATTTTTTCACATGCTCAAATTAGGGTACCTTGATGTCCAGGGTGCTCAAAAGCTCATAGTAGGCTTATGCCTTGGGTTGTCCATGAGGAAGGAATTGATGTTTTCTGACAAGTATCTCATTTCCTGTTCTATCAACCTATACAAGAAAATTGCAAACTGTCATTTCACTTCTTCCTTTTGCCTAAGGTGGCTACTAACATTAGTGCCAAATATCTTCTGCACAGGTGTGGTTACTTTGCATACACTTTATTGCCAAACGTATTGGGACACCTCCCTTTACACACACATGAACTTTAATGGCATCCCAGTCTTAGTCTGTAGGGTTCAATATTGAGTTGTCCCACCCTTTGCAACGATAACAGTTTCTCGTCCACATCAGTGCCTGACCTCACAAATGCGCTTCTGGAAGAATGGTCAAACCTAGACACACTCCTAAGCTTGTGGACAGCCTTCCTAGAAGAGTTGAAGCTGTTATAGCTGCAAAGGGTGGGCCTACTCAATATTGAACCCTACAGACTAAGACTGGGATGCCATTAAAGTTCATGTGGGTGTAAAGACAGGTGTCCCAATACTTTTTGACGATATAGTGACTAGATCACATAGGCTTGAATAGATCTTTCAGATGCTATACACAGATGGCAAAAAAATCAAAAAATCTGGGGTACTCTGCCACTGAGTTACAGTTCTTTTCATCATTTATCTGGAAGTACTGTTTTGGATCTATTTAGTGTACTAAATTTTAAAATACTACTTTAACATTGTACATGCTTTTTTCTAAAAACAAGTATCACATTAAAGTGACTGTTTCTTTTACTTAGATGGGACTCTGGGAGCAAAGTGAAATACTTGGCACTTTTGCGAATGAATGAGCATGTAAATCACACCCCTCTTCAATGTTACAGTATTGAGTGCCTTGTGACTGGCTCAGTGCTGTCACATGAGGTTGGGGAATCCTTAGCCCTGGGTAAGCACTGACAATTTGTTTTGGAACGGAATTGAGGAAATGTTAGTACATGCTTGTAGGCAGGTGCAGTTAGATATTTTGGCACTAGGTGGCTCTGTACCAGAATAGTGTCTTTTTACAGTAAGTAAGGTCTTCGATTAATAGGCCCCTTTTAGGTAGAGCCCTCCTTCAGTGATGTCATGGGTGGGTCGGTGCCCTGTTATAAGCCAGGTAGGGAGGTGCACAGTGAGTCCTGGGGCATGGGTCCTAAACCTAACACTCCACACCTATGAGGATGTAGCCAGCACATGTAGGCCCTGGACAGGGCAGAAGGCCGGATGGAGTGGACCTGTACTGAGGAGGAGCTGGCTGTAGTCCTTCTGTCCCTTATGAAGTTGAGTGCTAGGGTGGATTTCAAAAGGCCTTTTAGGCCAGGTTGGAGATCCCTGTATGAGGCTGCTTCTCTTGTGTGTTCCCAGCAATGTACCTAACAAGGAGGTGACTTTGGGGAGCACAGTCCTGTGAGTGCTAATGACCCTGGGAAGAGGAAAAATAGTAAGGCTGGCCATACGTTATACAATTTTCTTGTAGTTTACCTTTAGATTTACCAAAACCATATAATATGAGGTCAAACCTAATCACTTTTCAATTTGTATGCAATCAGGTAGGCTCTGGCATTACATAGTTGAAGGTAAATCTAAGGAGGAAATTGAATAAGAGAATTTTATAATGTATGGTCAGCTTAAGTGAGATGCCTGCTGAGGTGCTACACATGCTTTCACGTTTGACTACTGAGGACCATCCACTAAATGTGACCGAGTAATGTCAAGTGACTCCGGAATGTATGTTCTTGTGATATGACTGTAATGCCGTTTTCTGAATACCACCAGTAAAGTGCAGCAAAACTACTTCTTGTGTGGACATTCCTTCCTTGGGGATACAAAGGTCCATGGCTGGGAATGTTGTGTAGAGGACAATGGCAAGGAGCAGTGTTTGGCCTCAGCAGGAGGGACAGTGTTCTAGCAGGGCTAGAGTGGGGGGTAGGGAAATGTGCTTTTGGTGCCAAATCTAGCCAACCATGAAAGCCCCTCTTACATTCTGCTGTGGAGAGAGAAGTTAGGTGATCCTTAT